>OY970820.1:66048038-66596261 GCA_963853835.1 Calendula officinalis | reverse complement strand
ACATTGTTGACGGTGGCCTGTGTGTGTAAGCTTGTTCTTATTTTTTGGGGAAATTTGGGGTGCTTACAATTCTGGTTAATGTATTGATTTGTTCTACTTCTGATCTAATTCCCTACTCTATATGCCAATGTAAATTCGCATTTTCTTCAACCTCACAACTGATGATAAATTTCAAATTTATGTAGAGAAATTTACTATTTTATATTGGCACATTGCATTTGCATAATGTATCCTGCAAATAGAATGTCAATGTTTATGTTTGTGTTACATACATTTCATATTTTATGTGGATTTCAAGACTTTAGGCAAATAGTTAAAAGTTCACATGATTTGATGTTGCAAAATAGACAATTAAACATAGCAATTCAAGTACTCGTGGTTGTAGGATGATTCAACTAACAATTTGGATGAACCCAAACGTGGATTTTGGGGTGCTCTTGCTAGAAAAGCCCGTGCCATAATCGATGATGATGATGACGTGGCCCAACCCCAACAATATGAAACACCCGAAAGAAGAAGACAGCAAATGTCTAATACAGAAACAAAAAGCCAGGTAATTATTACTTATTAAAGTCACTAATACTCTAATAGGTTTTTAATACTTTGTTACCTTTAACGTTATTATAGCTAGTTTTGTCTTATGTGATATACAGTATTCTAGTCAGTATCAGTTACCAGAAAACCGTAAAAAGGCGGATAACCCTTCATTGCAGAAGGGGATAAATGCAATTACATCATCTCTTAATTACATTGGTAATGCTCTTGAGGTAAGTATCCACTTATAGTCAAGAGTAAATTACACAAATGGTCCTTTAGGTTTGTACGATATTACATATTTGGTCCTTTAGTTTCATAAATTACACTGGTGGTCCTATTTTTTGAAACTATTGACATGTTTGTTCCTTTAGCTAAATAAACGTTAACTTTTCCCATCAAACATGGTCATGTGTGATGCATGAGGGGATAAATCTGTCCTTTTCCCTTTCCCTTAGTGCATCATGCGTGACCATGTTTGACGGGAAAAGTTAATGTTTGTTGAGCTAAAGGGCCAAATGTGTCAATAGTTTAAAAAATAAGGACTACCAGTGTAATTTATGAAACTAAAGAACCAAATATGTAATATCGTACAAACCTAAAGGACCATTTGTGTAATTTAATCAATTAATGTTGTGTCAGTTACTTAAAAATTTGTTAATTTGACTGTGACAGGAGGGGATGACAGTTGTGGAGAATCGAACTGCTGACATAATCCAGGAAACACGCAAACTAAATATAAAGAAAAAGTTTGGTAATTTTGATGAAATTCCAGCTTCAAGGCAACCACAAATGCAGAGTGATACAGAAATTCAACTGAAAGCCTCTCGAGACGTATGTATAGGTCAAAAGTGGTGGAAATATGTAATAATTTATGAGGATGTATGATGTGGATTAGCGTTTTGTGACAGGTGTCAATGGCGATGGCTGCAAAAGCAAAGGTTTTACTACGAGAGCTGAAAACGGTTAAAGCTGACCTGGCATTTGCAAAAGAGCGGTGTGCACAGTTAGAAGAGGAAAACAGAAGCCTTAGGGAAACTGGTGGAGATCGCCCTGAAGATGATGATGATCTGGTATTTATATTTATTATTATTATTATTATTATTATTATTATTATTATTATTATTACTATTATTTATTATTATTGTGACTGATGATGGATTTGTTTGTAGATTCGGTTGCAGTTGGAGTCACTTTTAGGGGAGAAAGCTCGGTTGGCACAGGAGAATTCGGTTTATGCAAGAGAGAATCGGTTTCTTAGGGAAATAGTGGAATATCATCAGTTAACAATGCAAGATGTGGTTTACATAGACGAGAATAGAGAAGAGGTTTCACAAGTAATTGCAGCTTCTTCATTTGGTCCTTGAATTGTATTGTTTAAATTATACGAGGTAAAATGTAACTGTTGAAATCTTATAATACATGTATGTTTGTAATTTAGAGTTAGTTGTTAAACATATGGTTTTTTGAATTCGTACATTAGCCTCCTGATTAAAAGCAGATGATGAATAGCAGTTTTCCAAACAAAAGTCATATTTACATTAACCTCCAAAATGGTGCTTCTGAAGCCTTGAATTCTTGATGTTCTTTTGAATATTGAATGGTGTGCAAATCTTTATTATTTTTCTTCAAGTTCAAAGTTTTTTTTAAGTTTGAACTTTTGAGTCCTTGATGTTATGCAAAGATTCTTACGTGGGTGTGCAAATTTTTATATACTTCCTCCAATTTTTAATAAGTGATACATTGTTGTATTTGCAGATTTTTAGTCAAAAAATTATAATGAATGTTAGTATATATTTAATTAAATGGTTAGTAGATTTGAGTTTCATATTTTTTTAATAAAGTGAAATTAATGATGTTTAAAAGTAAAAATAATGGTAAATAAGTTATTTTGTGTGATTAAAGGAAATAATTGTTAGTGTGGACAACACTACTTTTTACCAAATAAAGTAAATTATCAAAGTGTATTGTTTATTTTGAAATTTCCAAAAATAGAAAGTGTATTATTTAAAAAAAAATCTGAGGTAGTATTTATCTTCAAGATGAGACTTTCAAAGGCTTAAATTCTTGATGAACGACAGTGTTTTTGTATTTGCAAAGGTTCTTCAACGGGTAGTGTTTTTGTTCATGTTTCTAGAAGAAAAAAAGAGACAACTTCAAACTGTGACCAAAAAGTCAACGATGAACGACACACTTGATGGAAGAGAATGATTGGTTAGAAGTGTCGTATTTGGTGTAGTATTATTGGCTATGCTTTGTAGATGTTTAATATTATATCTTACTTTCACAAGACTTCACGAAATGTTATCGTATAATGCATGGTAATTGAAAAGCATTTCCACATTTTAATTCTTACTTATCTTTCATGCTATATTAACAACTAGAAACTACACGAACTGATAAACCTAAAGAGCATCTAACATAAACCGATTATAATCTACACGCTTACATGCTGAAATGAAAGATACAATTAGATGCATGAATCTTTTTTGTAAAAATTGTTATAAAAACTCCTCAGAGCAGCAATAAACATATAAATGTAGTATCGGCACATCAGATGCATGAAACTTTTATAAGTTGTGTATAATCCGGTAGCCAAAACATATAGTTGCCATAATTACATACATTTAAACATCATAGGTACAAACCCACTGATGTATTTCTTTGACTAAACGGGTCAATGTTAGTTTGCATTTGATAAAATCCACAGCGGCTGTTAAGAGCTGAGCTGTACATGATTTTGATGGATTGATCAAAAGAACTGGAAAAAAAGACTTGTTGACCCGTCGCTATATGATTTGATATCTGCTGGCTTCACAAGAGCTCTGCATAACGGGCAAGTCCTCTCCCGGTCAAACCTATAAAATATGATATATTCCAACATTTACAAAACTTGTTACAAAAATAAATAATTAGAAAAAAAACTGACCATTCTGACACACATTCTTCACAAAATATGTGTTGACAGCGTAGCACAATTGGAGAATGCATTTTTTCCTGACAAATGGCACAAAGATCTCCAGCAGCAGTTACCTGCACATGCGTAAAATGTAATCAATCATCTTATCTTCTCATTAATATAAGATTTAATGCAAATTACACAATTGGTCCTTTAGGTTTGTACCATATTACATTTTTGGTCCTTTAGTTTCATAATATACACTGGTAGTCCTTAATTCTAAAACTATTGACACGTTTGCTCTTTTACCTAAACATATATTTATTTTTCCCGTCAAGTACAAACCTAAACGTGTCAATAGTTTCAGAAATAAGGACTATGATGCGATCGAGAAGTCGGCCAAGCAGTGGGGGCAAGTGTATCAGAGACGTAAACCAAAAGATCCTAATTGAAGTCTATCTTGATACAATATTCGAATGCTTAATTACCACTGTATATTATAAAACTAAAGGACCAAAAATGTAATATGGTACAAGCCTAAAGGACCATTTGAATAATTTACTCTAAGATTTATTTATAAAAACATAAAATATAAATGCGAATGCTAACCTCATCAGTAGACGCACATAACCCGTAATGCAGCTCTTTACGAGATAAAGCCCTTAATGCAGCATACACCAACCGAATCTACACAAAAAAAATAAAAAAATCATCCAATCTGAATAATAACTATCTCATATAAAAATCACCAACTGAGATATTTATATATATATATGTGTGTATATATCATACCTTCTGTATGACAGATGTAAGCTTGAAAGTTAAGTATAATCCTGCTGTAACTGATGAAAAGATGCTTCCATATTCTTTGTTCAGAAAAAACCGATACCAAACAGGTGTAGGCAATAAAGTACGGTACAGTAGTAATGTGTACTCAACTACAGTTAGCATTTGACCCTACATAAATATATTAATTAATCTCTTATTTAGGAAAAGACTCAGAAAACATGAAAGATAATTATAATTACCTGCTTACGATAATTATGACCACCTGAGTTCTTGTAGTACATTAAAAGCAGACACTTGAAGACCATTGCAGCTTGTCGTGCCATTGAATCTGATGTGAATAAATACAATAGATTTAGTATCATTTATGTCCATTTTGGATATTTATAATTTCTATTTTGTGATTAAGAACTTACCATTGACCAAGATTATGAATAAAGCATGCCAGAATGGTGGGACTGATTTAGGAGGGAGCAATATTAATGGATACATGAGATCATCGTTTTGATACCACCAATAAACGAAAATTATATGAAGCATAAAGACCACTGTGATGCTGATAAGAACAAGATATTTCCTCTCTCCCTAAGGAAATTAACATTTAAAATTCTTAGTGACTGGAATCATGAAAACAAAGAATTTTACAAATGTCAATAATACCTTTAAAGCAGTTTGCTTTTGTAGAATGTCATTTGATTTATATAGGACCGCAGAAATCCAAATTGTCCCGAAAAAACCTGAAATCAATAAGACATTAATTACTAACACAAAATTAATAAATATAATAAAAGAAAGTACAAATAAATACCTTGTAGATGCTGGCGAATTAGAACAACCAATAGAAGCAAAGAGAAAGGAAGAATCTGCTCAATCCATTGTGCTACATTTTGAATATCATAACGATTATTATTAGTATTAGTATTATTATTATTATTATTATTTGAAGGTGTCTGTCCATCAAGAACTCCATTAACACCAACCCTAGTCCTTAACTCTTCTAATCCTCTCTCGCTAGAGCTACCAATTTGTTCCTCACCACCATCCGCCACCGCCACATTCGCCGGCAACTCTTCCTCCACCGCGCCCATAATCCTAATTGAAACTTCATCGTTGTTTACATTATCATGCTGCATCTCGATATCGGAATTTGGAACTGATTGTGATTGGGTATGGAAAACCCCTGAGTTTTCCAGAAAAGCCAACAATGGAGCCCTAATGATTTCGCGTAATCTGAATCTTAAACCAGTTCTACTGCTATTTGAAGATAAAATACTTGCAGAAGAAGGTTCCATTTCTTTTCTATCTTCTGATTACCAAAAACAGAATATAAACACACCACGATTACAACAAAACCCTAATTTTGACAAACGAACTTGGAGGGCACGGCAAACCCTCTATCTTTCAAGAATCAAAATAGAAGTCAATGAAATCAATAAGAAATGAAATCAAAGGCAGATATTGTGTATCCACACCAGCTACTGTAATTCATAAGAAGTGCGCATAAGTTGTGGTGTGAAATTGGGGGAAAATGATTCTGATAAGAAGTAAAGAAATTGTGGTCTGAAATTGGGGGAAGGCGAGAGTGATGATGAGCTGAATTGGGTGTCTGATGGTGATTTTGCGTGAGAGGTGATAGGGAAGGAAGAAAATGTGTGTTGAGTGTGACTTTTCACATAGTTATCGTCGGGGAAGGTGGTTGCCAAACTTTGGAAAAAGTAGGAGTCTTTTTTTGCCCAATCCAATCCCGCGCAAATTTCCAACTTCCTCTTCTTTTTTTATAATTAAACCATTTGATATTTTATTATTTTTATTTTTCACTAAAAATGATCGAAACAAGAGAAGCTTAATGATGTTGGTATAAAGTGTAAGGTGTTACTCATCACTTATAAGTCATGAGTTCAAATATTATTATGGATAAATGAATCAGATTAAGTGTTGTTCAAAAAAAATAATAATAACAAAGTAGAGAAGTAGAGATGAACAAAGCTCAACATGCCACGATCTTTGGCTCGACCGCCCGACTTTTTAGTTTGGTCCTACATGGCTTTTTTTTCTTAATCGATCTAAAAGTGTTGGGTCGGGCAAACTTGGTCTTCATGCTAAAATTTATGCATGTTATAAGCGCGGTACTCCCTGTCAGTCGATCTTTATGATCATGTCAAGATCGATCTATTCCATAAAAACCCAATCATTTTAGATATAATGCAATTACAACTATTTTGTTTTTAATTATATAGTAAAATTATTGTTTTTTTAGGGCCCATACCTAAGTTGGGCAAGAACAGGCTCGAGCTTTGTTCTATCTTTAATACAAAGTTTCTTCAGGAATTCAGTATATGCTTTTGGTTTTTGTAAGACTTCATATACTTATAGGTGTCCAAATTTAAACACATATTCATGTGTTACTTGTTTTTTGTTTGTTCATTACAAGTTATGTTTGTGACACATCATGACATTTGTTATAAATTCATCGTGATATTTGCCTTTTAGATTGGATTTTATTAGAAAATGTGACATTTGAGATGTTATAGAACTTTGAAGGTAGATGGTTTTTACACACAATATTCGAGTAAAATAAGGTTGATCGTGTTTGCGTGTTGTGATGGGGTTTTCAAAGTACATATTAACTACTTGTCTATTTTTTTTAAGGATAAGTTAGTAAGTTATTGGTTCGACATATACAGTGATATTCAAGCAAGACGTATGCATTCCTCGAACCTATCTACTTTTTTGGGGAGTAAACCCACCTCCTTTTTTATTCCCTGAGAAATGCCTTCAATAAGTTTTGAACCAAAACCTCTTGAAGACAAACCCTCAAGACAACTCTTAGTGGCCAATTGAGCTACACCAATCGGTTAACTACTTGTCTATTTGACATATATTTGTTATATATAATATTATTATTTTCTCGGATTGTGGCCCCCCATGTTATTGCAGGTTTTTTAAACGTATTTTTTTTCCGGTGAGATTAACATTCGTTTTTATCGGATTTAATTTCTTATGTCAACATATCTTCAGAAATCTGACAAGAAGATAAAAGAGAAGAGAAGATAAGAGAATAAAGAAAAGGACGAGATACTTACACGTTGGTGCTAATGACACATTTCTCTCTCTCTAATGTTGCGATATCTAATTTGATGTTTTAAAACTCGAGTTGAACCGACCCAAAAAACCAACACTCCCTTTTTATTAGTATAGTTAACTTCACCTTCACTCCATAGCTCAATTTCTGTAGTTCTAACTAATTAGAGAAGTTATAGACATAAAGTAGCCTAATATGTGTGTTTGCTGTCATTTCTAGTTCCTTCCATTCCTCATATAATACATCAGCTATACAGATTTAATGTTCATTAGTAAATTTAACGGCGTTTTATTTTTAATCCAATTGCCAACCAACATGTGGAATAAGATACGGAAGACGGCATAGAAAATGGGATAACAATTTCCATAAATCCCCCGAAAACGGGGGTGATTTGCAAATAATTATACAATTTTTTCCCCACCTTAAACTATTTACTATTTAGAAAACATTATAAGTGTTATATTTAATTGATCTTTTGCTTATAGGAAATAAAATATTTATACTTTAAAAAGTCCAAAATTAAAAAAATTATTGAAATGCGATCATGACGAGCATAATATTGAAGTACTTCCAATGTTTATATTACTTATAAAACACATTTACATTGTTCATAAAGTTGGTAACTTGATGGAGAATATATATGACTTCTTAGTGAAACACGGATAACGTCCACTAATTAATAGAAGATTATATGCCGAACTGCTTTGCAATTCCATCAAAACATACTTTATCTTATTTATATTCGTATATAACTAAAGAAAGCCATATTTATATTTGTAAATAACCAAAGAAAAAAATGTATATAATTGTGTTGGAGTAGCACTCACATTATAACATACTCTTATGAACAGTGCTTAAGAATCACAAATATATATATATATATATATATATATATATATATATATATATATATATATATATATATATATATATATATATATATATATATATATAAGAGAACTAGTTTATAACCCGCGATATATTACGATCGGCTTGCGATAATTTAATAATATTTGTTTGAAAATAACATTATATGGAAGAGGAGGATAAAAAAAAAAACCCAGTATATTGACGATTATTGCATATCTCATTTTATCGTATAAAGTGTAGGCAAAATTTATAATATAGTACATGTTATTTACAAACATTTTCAAATCTTTTGTAAAACTTTATGGTAAACAACGTTCAACGTGTTGTTAGTCACTTTCTCATCTTTGTCGTGTATAAATATGTTTAAGCCTCTTCGACTTTTAACTCTAGACACAACAACGTAAAGTTGACCATGAGTAAAGACAAACTGAGGTAAGAAGATACCCACATTTGAAAGTGATTGTCCTTGACTTTTATTGATAGTCATAGCCAAACAAAATGAAAGTGGAAACTGACGTTTATTTATCTTCATTGGTAGTCTTTTGTCCGAAGGGCTAAGTTTCAAACGTGTTATTAAAGTTTCATGTCCTACATTAGTTCTTGTTATTATTTGCGCTTTAATCACATGCTCACCAAAACTAAGAACTCTTAGTCTTGTTCTGTTACACAATCCGGATGTTTCATCAATATTTCGTAGAAGCATAACCGGTGCACCTACTTTAAGAGTTAACATGTGGTTAGGTATCCAAAGTTTTATATTGTTAAGTATTTCCGGTGAGTACAAAAATATGTGATTATTTCTATGTATATTGACAATGAGAATAAGAATGCAAGTATACCTTGATGATTAGAGGCATCATTTAATGATGTTTTGGATATGTTACTTGATTTTGTATCTGTAAATTAAAATTATTGATGTTTATTTGTATATCAAATATGAAATTGTTATATATAGATACGACATTAAAAAATATTAATTTAATAATAACAACACTTATCGTTATTTGAATTATTATTATGTTCATCTAATTTTTGGTGTGATGTTATACCTGTATTAAAGAAGTTATCAGATTTGATTACAAAAGATGATACATTTATGTCATTCTACGTCCTTATTAAATAAAATTATATAATACCGAGTCTACTCGGTTTAATTGGCCTCCCTCGACGTTTTCTGACCTCGACATTTAAAAATTTGTATCCATCATATATAAACCTGGAAAGACATAGAATAATTTGTTAAAATTTACCAAAAAAAAAAAACAATATAATTATAAAATATAAATTCGGAATGTAGTTAATGATTTAATTCAAATTGGAAAATTATTGATAGAAATTCGGAAAATTACTTAATTTAATTCAAATGTGGAATTCTATTTGGGTATATAATTTCGGAATATACGCCATATCAAGAAAAAATTACTTATATAAATTAGGAATATCTTAAGATAATGTTTCTACATGAATTAGGGTAATCTCAAAATGGTGACGTGGAATGCTTTTATTGTAGATGATTAATGACGTGACAAAGATGACGTGGCAAAAATAATGTCGATTAGTTGACATGTCATGCTTTCTTTTATAAAAGATAAAGATACGACGACATGTTATATGCCTCTAAAATAAGGTATATATTTTATTACGTGTCACCTAGACTAATTCTACTAGATTTATTCGTATCATTTGTTTATACTTATCTTCTTTTCTCACTTAATAAGATTACATGTCTAATTCATTAATTCTCTCTCATAATATTATCCATTGATTTTGAACATGTCTTGATCTAAGAGCATCCACAATGGTTAAATTCTACAATGACTTATTATTTTTGCCACATCATCTAATAACCTATTAGTTAAAAACCTCTTCAATGGTTAACCTTTACAAAGATTTTTTCTTATAAATATTACTAATTTATCTTTAACTATATCAAATGTTTTATAAATATCCCTCATTTATTTAATTTAACAATTTTTATAGCATTACAAAACTTAATATTTTTTTAAAATGTCTTTTACAAAACTATTATAATAATATATTATAAAGTATTGAAATATGATAAAGTTATAATTTATAGTTATAGAAATAATAAATGATTCACATATAAATATATACATGAGTTTAAAATGTAAAATTGTTATATATATGGACTAAAAGAATCAAACATTGAAAGATGTTCAAGTGGTTGGAGAAGAATAAGTCATCCATTCTAATAGTCTAAAGTCATTTTAAAAGTTATTCAAATAGTATCAACCTTTTAAAAAACCTCCCATTGGAGATGCTCTAATGATTAAGAATATAAGTAGGAATAAATAGTAAGAAACACTAGCATTACTCATAATATTATAACTATCATCTTGATTTAGCATGTATTATAAAATCACAATTAAAAGAGTAAGCCTAATATTACTATTTTTTACAAATAGACTTATTTTAATATAACTTTTGATACGAAATGATATCTATTATAAGGTATATATTTTAAATAGGGTGTTGATTCTTTTAGTTATATGTGTATCATATAACTCGCTAAACTTTCATTCTACCACATTAATATTTTACGATGTTTTGTTTTATATTTATTACTTTAATAAATGTTATCCATTACGTAAACAATTATTACACTACGTTTTACACCTTAACGAATATTTTCAACAAATATAAATTAAAACCATTAATAATTTTGCGTCTACACTTAATTTAAACCAAATAAGAAAAAACAAAATTTCATATCAATTGTCAAAAAAGTAAAATTTTAAAACACGCATCAACGTGCGGGGAGATAAAACATCTTCATGACTTACATTTTGGTTCTTGACTTATAATAACTTCATTTTGTTTTTTTGGCTAAGCAAGAATATTCACGTATCTACCAAGAGTCACAAAATTGTAAGAAACCAAATCTAGTTCACTTATAATAACTCCAGTGTGTAAACCCTAATACGGTGCTTTGGGTTGTGGAGAAATTGGGCTTGTTTTTGGTCCAAGGTTATTTGGGCCTAAATCGTGTGCAATTGCAGTAATTCCAATTTAGTTCGGGACTTTTTTTTAAAAGGAAAAAAAGTTGATAAACGGTAACATAACTTATTATAGTGTACTTCTGTTTTAACCAACTTGTATAAAAAAACTAATTTGTGCACATTTAATTATGCATACATCAGAGAGTACAAGTATTACTACAAATTATACAAATACATAATACAACTATTATGATATATAGATCAAAATATTGGTATAAAATCACCTCCTTTTATAAAATATTTAAGAAACGGTATATGTGACTTGTAAAACCAATAGCTGGTATTCATTTATTTTATAATAGATAATGAAGGAATTATGTGCACAGTCAGTAAACCTATGATGATACATCCATGCCTACGAAACACTTAAGAGTCACACCGGTGAGTACATGTAATACGAGCAAGATAAGCAATGATACTACGAAGAGGAATGATTCATAATAGTCATTATGAATCAGTTAAGTATTAAGTTAAGTTTAACTTATTACTAGATTAGTTTAACTAACTAATTAATACAAGTAGTTGTACGTTTACTAGTTGAGTAAATATACAATGTGTTAATTATAGATTATCCATGATATGGTTTAAAGCTATTAAAACATATAGTAATTGGATAATATTGTTGTATAAATTATATAAAGGTTATTATATAATTAACTATTAGAAGTATAAATACAAGTATATAATTCGTGTATATGGGTACCGAATTATTAGTGTATTAATACTAGACATTTAATAGTTAAGTGCAACAATAATAAACTAGTTAAACTATAAGGGATGGAAGTGTAAAAGGATAAGTTTAATTAAGAGTTTAAACTTAATTAAACTAGAAGGGCCCTAAGTGAAAGTCCTTCTATTATAAATATAAGGCTTGAGGTTCCCTTGTAAGGGGCTCATTCCCTCAACCCTAGCCACAAAATTTTGGCCTCTCTTCCTCCCTATTTCGGCCGAGCAACACAAGGAAGAACACAAGCCTTGTGTTCTTCGTGTTCTTCAAGTTTTGAAGAACAAGTTCATTGCTTAGATCAACTAGAAGATCGCTCGATTTGTTCATCATCAGTGGATCAATCTTAAGCAAACAACAAGGTATGTTTTGGGAAACCCTTTACTCCCTTCTTCCTCTTGGACGAATTTCGACCAAAGAACCCTAGAGTTCTTTGGTTGATGGTCGACGAACACACACAAGTATGTGTGTGTGTTCGAGTTCTTCATACAAGGTTTATTTCTTGTTAACCTAATCTAGTTTTTCCAACATCTCAATCCTTTAGGATTTAAGGATTAGGTTTAATCTCAGTTCCGCATTTAGGGATTAAATCAGCTAGTTAGTTTTAACCGGTCAAGAACAAGTTCATTTTCTTGGTCAGCAAGGTTCGAACTCGTGTACTAGGTGGTCGACCCAAGTGGTCGATCAGTCGCATGGTGCGTAAGAAATCCCAACAGTGGTATCAGAGCGTTGGTTTAGAAATCTAGACTAGATTAACAAAGGTTGTTTGTTTACTTTATTTACAAGTTTTTTTTGTTTCAAGTTTTTCTTCTTTCTTCTTCATGTTTTTCGAAAAAGAGGGAAGAAACCCTAAGACCAAGAACATTAAACTAGTCTAAGTTTAATTGGTCAAGAAGGTTTCTAGAAAACCCTAGCAAATTTTCAAAACCCTAGAAAGAACCCTAGGATCAAGTATGTTAAACAAGATATGTTTAATTGATCAAAAGGATTCTTTCCATAAACCCTAGAATTTTCGTGACCAAGGAAAAACTCTAGGATCAAGTATATTGAACAAGATATGTTTAATTGATCAAAAGGATTCTTTCCTAATCCCTTAGAGATTTCGAAATCTAGAGGAATACTTGGACACCAAGTATATTAAACTAGCCTAGTTTAATTGGTGGAAAAGCTTCCTAGCCTTAAGTTTTCGAAAACCCTAAAGAACCCTAGAACATTAAACTAGTTTAAGTTTAATAGTTTAAAAGTATTAATTAGGATAATAATCTAAAACCTAGTTAATTAGACAAGTTTATGTCTAAAAGGTTTAAATTATTATTTTGATAGATTTATTAAAGCTAGTTCTTTAAACCTAGTAATTTAGACAAAGTTTATTGTCTATAAGGTTTAAATTAAAGAGTTTAAATAAATTTATTAAAAGTTATAAATCTATCTTAGAATTTAAACAAAGTTTATTGTTTAAAAGGATTGATTAAAATTAGTCTTTTAATTAAAATAATGTCTTTGATCAAGAAAGTCAAAACCCTAGTTTTGATTGATCAAAAGGAAGATTAGGGTTCATCTAATTAATTTAGGGAATTGATAAAGAAGATGTTAATTTTTAAGTTCTAAAATTAACAAGATGTATCTAATTGTTTATGTATATGTATTTAAATTTTCGGAAATTTTTAATAATTAAATAAAATTGAATTTTAAAAGAAGTAATAAGTTTATACACATTTTAATTAGTTCAAGTTAAAATGTACATGTATAAACTAGATGTAATATTCTTATTAGAATGTTACAAGTTTGTTATTATAAATATACGTATATACACGAACATATACATTAAATACAAGTTAAAATGAAACAATTAAAAAGGGTAATGTTATTTTGATCTTTGATAATAATATTATAAGTAGTTATTGTATAAGTTATAATATAATTAAAACTAGATAGTACAAAGTTATGATTTCATTATAACTAGAAATTGTACAAGTTGAAATTATATGATTAACTAGTAATATACAAAGTTATATATATATATATATATATATATATATATATATATATATATATATATATATATATATATATATATATATATATATATTAAAATGTATAAAGTTATAAGTTATTATAACTAGATAATTATACGAGTATAATATAAGTATTTTACAAGTCATGTAATATACTAGATTAATGATCAAGTATAAATAACAAGAACCTATATTTAACTAGTTCAAGTTAAATATAAGAAAGGTTTAAACAAACTAAAGAATTATTATATATAGTTTTTATATAATAGGTTTATTAGTTTCACCAAGTATAAACCGGTGATTGTGTTAGCTTAAGTTTCATCATGGTTGTTGAAGCTAGTGGGAGCTACACAAGAAAATCACAAAGTTTGTAAGTGTGTCGTTAAGGCATAAGTTATGGTCGAAATTAATAAGTAAGAAATAAATGTTTAATTTCATTATTAGACATATGGAAAACTAGATGTGTTAAACTAGGTTTATGTTTCAAGTTCATGAATCATAAAAGTTTTAAAAGTTTAACATAAGTTTATAAGTTTTTCAAGTAATATAAAACAAGTAAGTTTTATTAGAAATAAGGTTTCTCACAAAACCTAGTAAAACGTTTTGTACACCTCGTTTTAGGTATACATGTAAAATCGCGTGAATTCTTGAAACTACAAGTTTTAAAGAATAGTTCTTATGTTTAAAGAAGGTGTCTTGGAGAACCATTCAATTCACAAGTCACACATTTTTAAACAAGGATTAAGATTGGAATAAAAGTTTAAGTTTAGTTTTAAGACTTAAACGAACCCAAGAAAATCTTAGATCGAAGTACTATCCACCTAATGGAACACCTCACTTGTTAAACGATATTCATATTGTAAGGATAAAGAACCTTAGATATGGGTTCAAATCATTGCGAGTGTTAGGGTGCGTAAGGTTCTGTGATAATCGGGAGTCCCGGCGCAGAGCATCGCACTCTCTTAGATGGTCTGATCTACTTTGGTGATAATCGGGAGTCCCGGCCCAAAAAGTACTTGAGTAGAATAAACATACTAGACTTTATTACTAACTTAGAAATGTACAATTAGATTGTACAAAGTTGTAATAAGTTATAAGTCTAAAGATTCTACGACCCCTAGGAATCGTGTCAAGTCTTGATACGATCGGTAAGCAAGTTACCTACCAGAAATGGCATGTCTCGTCGGGAAGTGCCCAAACCTTGCGGCGAGAATGTGATATATGGATCCTAGGCCTAAAATATTAATTATGGGTTTATAATATATTTTAGAGAATGTTTATTGATGATTACTAATTAAACTGGGTTTGATTTGTAGATGGCAGCAACAAACATAACGACACGTACCAACAATCTCTCACTACGCTTGTTTCTAGAAAAGGACGAATTGACTGGGTCAATGTTTCTCTATTGGAAGCGTGATCTTCGGATTATGCTTACGCATGAGAAAAGGAAATGTCCTAGAAAAAGCAATACTAAATGCTCCTACCGCGAATGCTAGAAATGAACCGGGATAAGCATATTACACTTTTAGGGTGTTCAAATCTCGCAAGGTGGTTAAAGGATCATTGGTGAGTGCTCACGTCATGAAAATGAAAGAGCACATGGATCATATTAGGACACCCAGTATCGTTGCAGTTAGCAACAGTGATGATACTCAACTCGTTGTTAGATGACTGTAAGTCTTATGTAGTCAACTACAACATGCATAACATGGAGCAATCCATTGTTGAGCTACATTCCGTGCTCAAGACTTCTGAGTTGATTTGGGGACCAAGTTTAAGTATAATCTCGTAGTAACCAATAATGGTAGTGATCAGAGAAAGAGGCGCAGTGGAAAGGGAAAGGATAAAACCGATCCCAGCCACGACGTGCCTAAAGGGTAATGGAGTCAAACAAAAAGGTCAAGAAGGTAAAGCCATACAAGGACCGAGAAACGGTGTCTTGATTGTGGCAAGGGTCAAAGGGTAGGAGGCATGCTTGCTCCTTAGTTGACTTGACCAACTTCTAGATACTCGCTTCCTACCTGTAAAAGTTTATTACAATTAGCTCAACTTTAGCAATCGTTTATTGCATAAGATGATAAGTGAGATGACCGGCATGATATGGTGATGATCTCACGAGCACCAAGTTTTTATAATTCAGTATTTTGTGGATTCGTTTTAAACAATTTTACTTTATTGTTTGGATATTTTTATTTCGTTAAAACAAGTTTTATATTTTGGTTTTAATTAATCTCGAATCCATGATTGAATTATATTGTGTGCATGTGTGATAATTACACTAGTCAAGGTTTATGACTAGATTGTAAGTCAAGTTTTTGATTTACTTATATTTCATGTTTATATATATTTGTTTGATTGTTGTATAAATAATGTCTTGATAGTTCAAGGTACTTAGATGCTAGTAATTAGAAAGTTCTTCTAATAAAAGTATTTAAGAGTTTTATGGAAGCATTAGGTTCAAGAGTTATTGAACTTTGTTAAAACATCTTAAGTAATAGTTATTACTTATGATAGAAAGTTTTAAAGTATTAGTATTAATATAGTATGATTATATTGGATATAATCAAGATATAATTTAAGAGTGTTATTACAAGTCTTTTATACTTGTAGTAAAGGATTTAATGAAGTCATAATTCCCTAATAGGAATAATTGGATATTCACAAAATCCAAGTAAAATGACTTAGACATTAAATGACTCTTAAAAGGGACAAACTATATTAAAGCATTTAAGAATTAAAAGGTATCATTGCAAGTCTTTTATACTTGTAATAAAAAACAATATTTAATCAAGTTATAATTCCCTAATAGGAACAATGGATGTTTGAGAAATCCAAGTAATGACTTTGGCATTAAATAATATTCTTAAACGAATACTAATGTGTTTAAGAATTGGAAGTATCGTTTCAAGTGTTTTATACTTGTTAGACACGATAATCAATAAAGGTCATGATTCCCTAAAAAGGAATGTTTGGATATTCGCAAATCCAAAGGATGATCTTAATTATTGATAGAATTCTTAAAATATTAAACTACAAGTTATTGACTAGGTCAAAGTAGTAGTTTAAGAGATGCTTAAGTTCCATAAAAGCAAGTGGGAGCTAAGACTAACGTAATTCAATAAAGATGTTAGTGAATTCAGTAAGTAAGTAAAGACATTAACAACAAGGTTTTACCAAGTCGTTAGCCAAGAGTTAAAAGAAATAATAAATGATCGTTGATTAGATTATTGCAAACCTAATAGCATGATCACAAGTCTTGTGATTAATTACTGCATATCTAATAGGTTGTTAAACACTTCAGTGGATAACACAATCATTTAAGGAAATTTCTTTAACTAGTAAAGATATCTACAAACCAAGTAACTAAAAGTAGCTTTAGTTACAAGGATATATTTATGAATTCAAGAAACTAAGGAGTTAATTTCCAATCCTCCTATGTTTACCGAATTACATAAAAGGCAAGACTAGAATATGTTCTAGATTGTTGCAAGAACAATATCTAGCAAAGACAAAAGTAATAGTATTCCTAAATACTCGTCTTATGTCTTTAGTTTAATAAAAATGATTGGTTTAGTGATGAAGTTACAATCTAGATTGTAAAAATCATTAAGTAATCAACATGAACGAAAGGAATAAGTCATGATCCAGTAATAATTCAATATCTATGTCCAGTGAGGAATAATTCTTGAGTTAGTATCATTCTTATTCAGACTTTGTATGTTTTACAAGATCCATGAATAAAAGTCTATTTATTCAAGAAGACACAAAATCCGTGACTACTCGTCCTGGTGGGAACCTCGATGGGACGTTAACGTCATCGCGGTATTTGGTGGTAGATTCGAAGTTCTTCGAAGATAGCTACACAAGTTTTGTGTAAACCAAATATCGGTGATATTCTGTTGGAGGCTCAATGAATATTGGATTGACCACCGTGAGAATACTTCGTGGTTGAAAAGTTCAAAAGTATTGTTCACTAGGATTGTCCTTAAGCCTGAGGTATTTGGTTTAGGATACAATGACTAATGTGCTTTGGTTCAACTCAGACAATTCTGAAATACGTTTGTCATACGAGGAAGATACTGGGTACAAAGGAAGTTGTATTTTAAATCAAAATATACAAGATGGTAATTACACCTCCTCTTTAGGAGAGATATTTATAGGTCCTTTGACTTGATAAGAAACTGGCAAGTGCACGGCCGTGCCCAAACGAACTTGTCTGTTCTTTGTCGTTTATCACAACAGTTTGAATCAAGAAGTCATAAAATGATTTCGAATACATGAGTTGATAATTTATACCATGCTCATATTCGTTATCACAAATATCGTGCTGCAAGGGATGAGCCTAACATAGTTTGCCCAAGAAGTAGAGACAGAGTGTTCTTTACTAGGAGACGCTATTAAAGAGTTTTTCATAAACCATACCTGGGTTACGTAAGCTGTTTTTATGGGGTTGGTTACCTACATGCCCATCTAGAAGGCCACTGTAGCTCGTATCATTAAGACAAAGGTTACAGACTTGCACAAGTGGGAGTCTGAAGGAATTATTTGCACAGTCAGTCAACCTATGATGATACATCCATGCCTACGAAACACTTAAGGGTCACACTAGTGAGTACATGTAATACGAGCAAGATAAGCAATGATACTACGAAGAGGAATGATTCATAATAGTTATTATGAATCAGTTAAGTATTAAGTTAAGTTTAACTTATTACTAGATTCGTTTAACTAACTAATTAATACAAGTAGTTGTACGTTTACTAGTTGAGTAAATATACAATGTGTTAATTATAGATTATCCATGATATGATTTAAAGCTATTAAATCATATAGTAATTGGATAATATTGTTGTATAAATTATATAAAGGTTAGTATATAATTAACTATTAGAAGTATAAATACAAGTATATAATTCGTGTATATGGGTACCGAATTATTAGTGTATTAATACTAGACATTTAATAGTTAAGTGCAACAATAATAAACTAGTTAAACTATAAGGGATGGAAGTGTAAAAGGATAAGTTTAATTAAGAGTTTAAATTTAATTAAACTAGAAGAGCCCTAAGTGAAAGTCCTTCTATTATAAATAGAAGGCTTGGGGTTCCCTTGTAAGGGGCTCATTCCCTCAACCCTAGCCACGAAATTTTGGCCTCTCTTCCTCCCTATTTCGGCCGAGCAACACAAGGAAGAACACAAGCCTTGTGTTCTTCGTGTTCTTCGTGTTCTTCAAGTTTTGAAGAACAAGTTCATTGCTAAGATCAACTAGAAGATCGCTCGATTTGTTCATCATCAGTGGATCAATCTTAAGCAAACAACAAGGTATGTTTTGGGAAACCCTTTACCCCCTTCTTCCTCTTGGACGAATTTCGGCCAAAGAACCCTAGGGTTCTTTGGTTGATGGTCGACGAACACACACAAGTATGTGTGTGTGTTCGAGTTCTTCGTACAAGGTTTCTTTCTTGTTAACCTAATCTAGTTTTTCCAACATCCCAATCCTTTAGGATTTAAGGATTAGGTTTAATCCCAGTTCGCATTTAGGGATTAAATCAGCTAGTTAGTTTTAACCGGTCAAGAACAAGTTCATTTTCTTGGTCAGCAAGGTTCGAACTCGTGTACTAGGTGGTCGACCCAAGTGGTCGATCAGTCGCATGGTGCGTAAGAAATCCCAACAGATAATATGTCATTTGTTGCTCACATGACTTATTATGGCTCATTAGATTAATTTTGTTTCATAACACATGAATAAACTAGGTCAAAATACTAATCCCAGACAATGATCATTTCAATCTTCAAGATCCAAAATTGCTTGTTTGCATGAATTAGCACTTCAAGTTCGTTCACTTATTTTATAACATGATCACTGATTTTGTTATTGTTATTCTACTTAACCATTTTAATTATCAAATAAAATTCATGGATGTGTTTGTTATCTTTTTTATAACTCCTTGAATATTGTATTCAATTAATTGCTTTGAATATTGTATTCAGTTAGTTGCTTTGAATATTGTTTTTCATCTTTATGAAAGCTTAGTATTGTTACTTAATTAATTGAGTTTAGTGGTATCGTACCTTCCATAAATCTCTTTATCCTTATTAATAGTGGGATCAGTCACTCTAAACAAAGTCTCAACTCCAACTGTATACTTTACTATTCACTTTTAAACTAGTGGGACTCATATTCCACTAACATTTATACTCACAGTCCATGGATAAGGGACAATTCTCTTTATGAAAGTTTAGTATTATTACCTAATTAATTGGGTTTAGCGGTGTAAGGGCATCTCCAATCGTACCTTCCATAAATTTCTTTATCCTTATTAATAGTGGGACTCTAAACAAAGTCTCAACTCCAACTATATACTTTATTATTCACTTTAAAACTAGTGGGACTCATATTCCACTAACATTTATACACACAGAAAATATGGGGTCCATGGATAAGGGACAATTCTCTCACTTCAAATATTAAGGGATTTTAATCACAGAAAATACGGGGTTCATGGATACGGAGTGCAATATAAAGTCATTTCTAAGTTACTTTGAAAACCAGAAAGAGAAGGGTTTTCTCGATCTTGCAGCTCCGACACTCTCCGAAAGTGGGGAGGGGGGAAGGGTGAAGGAATTATGTGCACAGTTAGTCAACCTATGATGATACATCCATGCCTACGAAACACTTAAGGGTCACACCGGTGAGTGCATGTAATACGAGCAAGTTATGCAACGATACTACGAAGAGGAATGATTCATAATAGTCATTATGAATCAGTTAAGTATTATGTTAAGTTTAACTTATTACTAGATTAGTTTAACTAACTAATTAATACAAGTAGTTGTACATTTACTAGTTAAGTAAATATACAATGTGTTAATTATAGATTATCCATAATATGATTTAAGGCTATTAAATCATATAGTAATTGAATAATATTATTGTGTAAATTATATAAAGGTTATTATATAATTAACTATTAAAAGTATAAATACAAGTATATATAATTCGTGTATATGGGTACCGAATTATTAGTGTGTTAATACTAGACATTTAATAGTTAAGTTCAACAATAATAAACTAGTAAAACTATAAGGGTTTAAAGTGTAAGAGATAAGTTTAATTAAGAGATTAATCTTAATTAAACTAGAAGGGCCCTAAGTGAAAGTCTTTCTATTATAAATAGAATGCATGGGGTTCCCTTATTCCTTGATCACCATTCGAAACCCTAGCCTCCTCCTCTCTTTTGGTTTCGGCCGAACACACCAAGAACACCAAGTTTGGTGTTCTTCGTTCTTCGTGTTCTTCATTCGTTCTTCGTGTTCTTCAAGTCTTGAAGATCCAAGTTCGTTGCAAGTGATCATCTAGAGGATCGTTCGTCGTGTTCATCATCAGTGGACTTATCTTAAGCATTAACCTAAGGTATGATTCATGGAACACTCTTCCTCCTTCTCCTCTTGTTCGAAGTCGAACCAAGAACCCTAGGGTTCTTGGTAGTAGTCAACGAACACACACAAGTATGTGTGTGTGTTCTATTTCTTCGTACAAGGTTTCTTTCTTGTTAACCCAATCTAGATTTCCAACATCCCAATCCTTTAGGGTTTAAGGATTAGGTTTAATCCCAGTTCCGCTTTTAGGGATTAAATCAGCTAGTTGGTTTTAACCGGTCAAGAACAAGTTCATGTTCTTGGTCAGTCATGGTTCGAACCAAGTATACTAGGAGGTCGATCCTATGGGTCGATCAGTCGCATGGTGCGTAGTGAAACCATACAGTGGTATCAGAGCGTTGGTTTAGAGATCTAGACTAGATTAACAAAAATTGTTTGTTTACTTTAATTTTAAGTTTTTTTTTTGTTTCAAGTTTTTCTTCTTCTTCATATTTTTCGAAAAAAGGGAAGAACCCTAGGACCAAGAATATTAAACTAGTCTAAGTTTAATTGGTCAAGAAGGTTTCTAAAAACCCTAGCAATTTTCGAAATACAAGGAAGAACCCTAGGATCAAGTATGTTAAACAAGATATGTATAATTGATCAAAAGCATTCTTTCCTTTTCTTCCTTGAATTTTCGTATGTTAAACAAGATTTGTTTAATTGATCAAAATGTTTCTTTCCTAATCCCTTAGGATTTTCGAAATCTAGCGGGATACTTGGACACCAAGTTTATTAAACTAGCCTAGTTTAATTGGTGGAAAAGTTTCCTAGTCTTGAGATTTTCGAAACCCTAAAAAGAACCCTAGAAGTTTAAACTAGTTTAAGTTTATTAGTTTAAAAGTATTAATTAGGATAATAATCTAAAACCTAGTTAATTAAACAAGTTTATATTTAATAGGTTTAATTATTATTTTTGATAGATTTATTTAACTAGTTCTTTAAACCTAGAAATTTAGACAAAGTTTTATTGTCTATAAAGTTTAAATTAAAGAGTGTAAATGAATTTATTAAAAAGTTATAATCTATCTTAGAATTTAAACAAAGGTTTATTGTTTAAATAGGATTGATTAAAATTAGTCTTTTAATTAAAATAATGTCTTTGATCAAGAAAGTCAAAACCCTAGTTTTGATTGGTCAAAAACAAGATTAGGGTTCATCTAATTAATTTAGGGAATTGATAAAGAGGATGCTAATTTTTAAGTTCTAAAATTAACAAGGTGTATTTAATTATTTATATATATGTATTAAAATTTTCGGAATTTTTAATTATTACGTAAAATTGAATTTTAAAAGATATAATAAGTTTATACGTATTTTAATTAGATTAAGTTAAAATACATATGTTTAAATTAGATGCAATATTCTTATTAGAATGTTACAAGTTTATTATAAAATATACATATATACGAATACATTAAATACAAGATAAAAATGGAACAATTAAAAAGGGTAATGTTATTTTGATCTTAAAGATAATATTATAACTAGTTATTGTATAAGTTATAATATAATTAAAGCTAGAAAGTGTAAAGTTACGATTTCATTATAAATAGAAATTGTACAAGTTGAAATTATGTGATTAACTAGAAATATACAAAGTTATATATATATTATCATATATTAAGATGTATAAAGTTATAAATTATTATAACTAGGTAATTATACAAGTATAATATAAGTATTTTACAAGTCATGTAATATACTAGATTAATGATCAAGTAAAAATAACAAGAACCTATATTTAACTAGTTCAAGTTAAATATAAGAAAGGTTTAAACAAACTAAGAATTATTATATATAGTCTTTATATAATAAGTTTATTAGTTTCACCAAGTATAAACCGGTGACTGTGTTAACTTAAGTTTCATCATGGTTGTTGAAGCTAGTGGGAGCTATACAAGAAAATCGCAAAGTTTATAAGTGTGTCATTAAGACATAAGTTTTGGTCGAATCTAATAAGTCAAAACAAATGTTTAATTTCATTATTAGACATATGAAGAACTAGGTGTGTTAAACTAGATTTATGATTCAAGTTTATGAATCATAATAGAATTAAAAGTTTAACATAAGATTTAAGGTTTTTCAAGTAAGTTTTATTCTAGATAAGGTTTCTCACAAAACCTAGTGAAACGTTTTGTACACCTCGTTTTAGGTATACATATAAAATCGCGCAAATTCTTGAAACTATAAGTTTTAAAGAATAATTCTTAAGTTTTAAAAAGGTATCTTGTAGAACCCTTCAATTCACAAGTCACATATTTTAAACAAGGATTAAGATTGGAATAAAGGTTTAAGTTTAGTTTTAAGACTTAAACAAACCCAAGAAAATCTTAGATCTAAGTACTATCCACCTAATGGAACACCTCACTTGTTAAACGATATTCATATTGTAAGGATAAAGAACCTTAGATATGGATTCAAATCATTGCGAGTGTTAGGGTGCGTAAGGTTTTGTGATAATCGGGAGTCCCGGCGCAGAGCATCGCACTGTCTTAGATGGTCTGGTCTACTTTGGTGATAATCGGGAGTCCCGGCCCAAAAAGTACTTGAGTAGAATAAACATACTAGACTTTATAACTAACTTAGAAATGTACAAATAGATTGTACAAGGTTGTAATAAGTTATAAGTCTAAAGATTCTACGACCACTAGGAATTGTGTCAAGTCTTGATACGATCGGTAAGGATGTTACCTACCAGAAATAACATGTCTCGTCGGGAAGTGCCCAAACCTTGCGGCGAGAATGTGATATATGGATCCTAGGCCTAAAATATTAATTATGGGTTTATAATATATTTTAGAATGTTTATTGATGATTACTAATTAAACTGGGTTTGATTTGTAGATGGCAGCAACAAACGCAATCGCGACGACAAGTACCAACAATCTCTCACTTCGCTCAATCCTCGAAAAGGACAAGTAAACTGGGTCAAACTTTCTCAACTGGGAGCGCAATCTTCGTATTGTGCTCAGGCATGAGAGAAAGTGGTATGTCTTGGAGAGAGCAGTACCAAACACCCCTACTGTTAATGCCAGAGCTGAAACGAGGCAAGCTTATGATAAGCATGTCAGTGATGCACTCGATGTGAGCTATCTGATGCTCGCCACTATGAGTCCTGAGTTACAAGCGGGACTTATGGATGTGCCTGCATTTGAGATGATCCAGCAACTTAGGGATTCATTTCAAGAGCAAGCTCGCACTGAGAGGTTTGACATCAATCGAGCCATCAACTCTTGCAAGATGGTCAAAGGAACGCCGGTGAGTGCCCACGTCATGAAAATGAAGGGACACATGGATCACCTCGCTAGACTTGGTCACCCCATACCGTTGCAAATGGTAACATATACTATACTCAACTCGTTGTCTGATGACTACAAGTCTTTTGTGGTCAACTACAACATGCATAATATGGAGAAATCCATTGCTGAGATATTTATAGGTCCTTTGACATGATGAGAAACTGACAAGTGCACGGCCGTGCCCAAACGAACTGATCTGTTCTTTGTCATTTATCACAGCAGTTTAATTCAAGAAGTCATAAAACGATTTCGAATACAGGAGTTGATAATTTCTATCATGCTCGTATTCGTTATCACAAATATCGTGCTGCAAGGGATAAGCCTAACAACGTCACCCAAGAAGTAAAGACAGAGTGTTCTTTACTAGGAGACGCTATTAAGAGTTTTTCATAAAATTATACCAGGGTTACATAAGCTGTTTCTATGGGGTTGGTTACCTACATGCCCATCTAGAAGGCCACTGTAGCTCGTATCATTAAGACAAAGGTTACAAACTTGCACAAGTGGGAGTCTGAAGGAATTATGTGCACATTTAGTCAACCTATGATGATACATCCATGCCTACGAAACACTTAAGGGTCACACCGGTGAGTGCATGTAATACAAGCAAGTTATGCAACGATACTACGAAGAGGAATGATTCATAATAGTCATTATGAATCAGTTAAGTATTAAGTTAAGTTTAACCTATTACTAGATTAGTTTAACTAACTAATTAATACAAGTAGTTGTACATTTACTAGTTAAGTAAATATACAATGTGTTAATTATAGATTATCCATAATATGATTTAAGGCTATTAAATCATATAGTAATTGGATAATATTATTGTGTAATTTATATAAAGGTTATTATATAATTAACTAATAAAAGTATAAATACAAGTATACATAATTTGTGTATATGGGTACCGAATTATTAGTGTGTTAATACTAGACATTTAATAGTTAAGTGCAACAACAATGAACTAGTAAAACTATAAGGGTTTAAAGTGTAAGAGATAAGTTTAATTAAGAGATTAATCTTAATTAAACTAGAAGGGCCCTAAGTGAAAGTCTTTCTATTATAAATAGAATGCATGGGGTTCCCTTATTCCTTGATCGCCATTCGAAACCCTAGCCTCCTTCTCTCTTTTGGTTTCGGTCGAACACACCAAGAACACCAAGTTTGGTGTTCTTCGTTCTTCTTGTTCTTCATTCGTTCTTCGTGTTCTTCATGTCTTGAAGATCCAAGTTCGTTGCAAGTGATCATCTAGAGGATCGTTCGTCGTGTTCATCATCAGTGGACTTATCTTAAGCATTAACCTAAGGTATGATTCATGGAACACTCTTCCTCCTTCTCCTCTTGTTCGAAGTCGAACCAAGAACCCTAGGGTTCTTGGTAGTAGTCAACGAACACACACAAGTGTGTGTGTGTGTTCGAGTTCTTCGTTCAAGGTTTCTTTCTTATTAACCTAATCTAGATTTCCAACATCCCGATCCTTTAGGGTTTAAGGATTCGGTTTAATCCCAGTTCTGCTTTTAGGGATTAAATCAGCTAGTTGGTTTTAACCGATCAAGAACAAGTTCATGTTCTTGGTCAGTCATGGTTCGAACCAAGTATACTAGGAGGTCGATCCTATGGGTCGATCAGTCGCATGGTGCGTAGTGAAACCCTACAAAGGGGTGGGTCCTCAGAATATCTAGATCAGCCACGCAGAGAATTTGGACGTATAATGTTGGGAAACAGAGTTCGGTTTATCGGAAGGGGGAACTGGATTTGAAAAATATTGCAAAGTCTTTTTACGTCACAAACTTTCCACCGTCATGGGAGGTGCGTGATCTTTGGAAGGCAATGCAGGTATTTGGAACAGTTGTTGATGCTTTAATCCATCGTAAGTTGTCAAAAATCAGACGCAGATTTGGCTTTGTTCGTTTGATTAGGGTTGAGAATGTGGATACAGTTATTGAACGTATGAATTCTGCATGGTACGGTTTGTATCACTTATTTGCATCTAGGTCGAGGTTTGAGCGTAAACCTAGACAAGATTCATGACCTGACACTGTTCGAACGGAACCAGTGCCGGTGAAACCACGTGAAACGAATACATGACGTACTTTTGTCGAGCTTTTTAAGACAAAAAAGGATTCAATGAAACCGATTGGGAAATTGAACAACATAATCAAAAAGAAGTAGAGGGTGTATAAAAGAAAACGCTCATCACGTTGGATAAGGAAGATGCTATGCCTATCAATGATGAAGAAACAATCTTGATTGGTAAAGTTAGAGAATTGACATTGATTGAGAACATTAAGGTGGTTTGCGCGAAAGAGGGTTTATTTGATATTGACTTTCAATATATTGGTGGGTCATGGGTCTATATGGAATTCGATAACAAAATGGCGTGTGATAAGTTCAAGCAGCATGAAGACATGTTGTTTTATTTTACTCAGCTAAGGTCATTGGATGATAAGTTTGTAGTTGATGATAAGGTGGCGTGGGTCCGTGTTGATGGGCTACCACTACTGGCGGGTACCATAAATGCAATAAAAAAGATAATAAAAGGTTGGGGAGAGGTTATGTTTGTAAATGGGGAAAATTGGAGAAGGAGGTACCGGAAAAGTGTGTGTCAAGACAAAGATTGGAGGGAAGATTAATGAAGAACTGGAGGTTATGATTGGTAATCGTAGATATAATGTGTGGGTGTACAAAATTGCACTATGGCAACCTGGTATGAGAAGTTTTGTTGAGGAAAGTAAAGGCGACTAAGATGAAAGGTGATTGTGACGAGACAATAATTCCGAGGGTAATGAGGAGGAAGAAGATAATGATGATGAAGAGGAAAAGAAGGGTGAGGATGACCACAATAGTGAACCAATGTTTAATGGTGATGGAACAAGTTGTATACATAACACGGATACAATTCATGAAACGGAAGAAAATAACACTAAAAATGGCGATAATCAGAATGAGAAGGTAGACGATATTGGTACGGAGGAGAAATCATTTTTGTCAAAACCTCCTGGTTTCGAAGAAATTGTTGCAAACAAGGATAAAGCTGGTAAAGAAAGTCATAAGGGTAACAAAAGTGTGCCTTCAGAAAATTTGTATGCTTCGACAGGTGTTTTGAAGAAAAACGCAAAAACGGCATCGTTGATTGATGATTTGAACAGATATATTGATATTGGTCATGCCATTGGGCATGATATGGAAGGATGTCAACCTATGATGACACATCCATGCCTACGAAACACTTAAGGGTCACACCGGTGAGTGCATGTAATACGAGCAAGATATGTAATGATACTACGAAGAGGAATGATTCATAATAGTCATTATGAATCTGTTAAGTATTAAGTTAAGTTTAACTTATTACTAGATTAGTTTAACTAACTAATTAATACAAGTATTTGTACATTTACTAGTTGAGTAAATATACAATGTGTTAATTAAAGATTATCCATGATATGATTTAAAGCCATTAAATCATATAGTAATTGGATAATATTGTTATATAAATTATATAAAGGTTGTTATTATATAATTAATTATTAAAAGTATAAATACAAGTATATAATTCGTGTATATGGGTACCGAATAATCAGTGTATTAATACTAGATATTTAATAGTTAAGTGCAACAATAATAAACTAGTTAACCTATAAGGGAGGGAAGTGTTAAAAGGAAGTTTAATTAAAGATCTATTATTAATTAAACTAGAGGGTTCTAAGAGCAACTTATTTGTATATAAATAAGAGGCTTAGGGTAACCCTAAAACCCCCTTACACCTTACACGAAATCTCTCCTCCTCTCTTGGGAGTTTTCGGCCGAAACTTGGACACCAAGTTTTGGTGTTCTTCGTTCTTCGTGTTCTTCGTGTTCTTCAAGTATTGAAGAACAAGATCGTTGCAAGTGATCAACTAGCAGATCGCTCGTCGTGTTAAGCCAAGTTTATTAGTTGATCTTCAAAATCTAGGACCAAGTATATTAAGCCAAGTTTTGGTTTAATTGGTCAAAAAAGATCCTTTCCTTTTCTCAAAGATTTCGAAATCAAGGAGGCTACTTGAACACCAAGTTTGATTAAACTAGCCTAGTTTAATTGGTGGAAAAGTTTCCTAGGATTTAGGATTTTCGAAACCCTAAAGAACCCTAGAACATTAAACTAGTTTGAGTTTAATTGTTTAAAAGAATTAATTAGGATAGTAATCTAAAACCTAGATAATTAAACAAGTTTATGTTTAATAGGTTTAATTATTATTTTGATAGATTTATTAAGACTAATTCTTTAAACCTAAAAACTTAGACAAAGTTTTATTGTCTATAAGGTTTAAATTAAAAAGTTTAAATTAATTTGTTAAGGTTATAATCTATCTTAATATTTAAACAAAGTTTATTGTTTAAATAAGATTGATTAAAATTAATCTTTTAGTAAATAATTTCTTTGATCAAGAAAGTCAAAACCCTGGTTTTGATTGATCAAGAACAAGATTAGGGTTTAACTAATTCATTTAGGGAATTAATAAAGATTAAAAGAGGTGTTAATTTTTATGTATATATATATATATATATATATATATATATATATATATATATATATATATATATATATATATATATATATATATATATATTTCAGAATTTTAAATATTTAAAAGAAAATGAATTTTAATAGGTATAATAAGTTTATACATATTTTAATTAGATGAAGTTAAAATACATACGTATAAATTAGATGTAATATTCTTATAAGAATGTTACAAGTTTATAAATAATATATCTATGTATATATATTAAATACAAGATTAAATGTAACAATTAAAAGATAATGTTATTTTAATCTTTAAAGAATAGGAGTATAACTAGTTATTGTATAAGTTATCAAATAATTAAGACTAGAAAGTACAAAGTTATGATTTCATTATAACTAGAAATTGTACAAGTTGAAATTATATGATTAACTAGAAATATACAAAGTTACATTATTATTATAAAGTGTATAAAGTTATAAGTTATTATAACTAGATAATTATACAAGTATAATATAAGTATTTTACAAGTCATGTAATATACTAGATTAATGGTCAAAGGATAAATAACAAGAAAACTTTATAACCTATATTTAACTAGTTCAAGTTAAATGTAAGAAAGGTTTAAAACAAACTAAGCATTATTATATATAGTCTTTATATAATAAGTTTATTACTTTCACCAAGTATAAACCGGTGATTGTGTTTGCTTAAGTTCCATCATGATTGTTGGAGCTAGTGGGAGCTACGCAAGAAAATCACAAAGTTTATAAGTATGTCGTTAAGACATAAGTTTTGGTCGAATCTAGTAAGTCAAAACAAATGTTTAATTTCGTTATTAGACATGTGAAAAACTAGGTGTGTTAAACTAGGTTTATGTTTCAAGTTTATGAATCATAAACGAATTAAAAGTTTAACATAAGTTTTAAAGTTTTTCAAAGAAATATAAAACAAGTAGGTTTTATTATAAATAAAGTTTTTCACAAAACCAAGTAAAACTTTTATACACCTCGTTTTAGGTATACATGTAAGTCTTGAAACTATGAGTTTTAAAGAATAGTTCTTAAGTTTTAAAAAGGTGTCTCGTAGAATTCCTAAATTCACAAGTCACGCATTTTTTTAAACAAGGATTAAGATTGGAATAAAGGTTTAAGTTTAGTTTAAGACTTAAACAAACCCAAGAAAATCTTAGATCTAAGTACTATCCACTTAATGGAACACCTCACTTGTTCAACGATATTCATATTGTAAGGATAAAGAACCTTAGATATGGATTCAAATTATTGCGAGTGTCAGGGTGCGTAAGGTTCTGTGATAAGCGGGAGTCCCGGCACAGAGCATCACACTGTCTTAGATGGTCTGATCTATTTTAGTGATAATCGGGAGTCCCGACCCAAAAAGTACTTGAGTAGAATAAACATACTAGACTTTATTACTAACTTAGAAATGTACAATTAGATTGTACAAGGTTGTAATAAGTTATAAGTCTAAATATTCTACGACCCTAGGAATCGTGTCAAGTCTTGATACGATCGGTAAGGATGTTACCTACCAGAAACATCATGTCTCATAAGGAAGTGCCCAAACCTTGCGGCGAGAATGTGATATATGGATCCTAGGCCTAAAATATTAATTATGGGTTTATAATATATTTTAGAGAATGTTTATTGATGATTACTAATTAAACTGGGTTTGATTTGTAGATGGCAGCAACAACCACGATGACAAGTACCAACAATCTCTCACTTCGCTCAATCCTCGAAAAGGACAAGTTGACTGGGTCAAACTTTCTCAATTGGGAGCGCAATCTTCGTATTGTGCTCAGGCATGAGAGAAAGTGGTATGTCTTGGAGAGAGCAATACCAAATGTCACTGCTGTTAATGCTAGAGCTGAAACGAGGCAAGCTTATGATAAGCATGTCAGTGATGCACTCGATGTGAGCTGTCTAATGCTCGCCACTATGAGTCCCAAGTTACAAGCGGGACTTATGGATGTGCCTGCATTTGAGATGATCCAGCAACTTAGGGATTCGTTTCAAGAGCAAGCTCGCACTGAGAGGTTCGACATCAATCGAGCCTTCAACTCTTGCAAGATGGTCAAAGGAACGCCGGGGAGTGCCCATGTCACGAAAATGAAAGGGCACATGGATCACCTCGCTAGACTTGGTTGTAGGAAAACCTTGTAGGATTCACATGGCGGAACTTGAATCCCACATTACTGGATCTCTACTAGTCAATGAGATCAAAAGAAGAATAGATGAAGAATATTACCTTTAGATTGCTAAAGAATGATCCACCTCTACTGCACCACCTGGACGCGCTGCAAGACCGCGTTGTACCAACAAAGTATTACACGAAACTCGTGTGGGTGTGGCTTGCGTCGAACACGAAGTCAACGAAGAACCCTATGGGGTTTCTTCATCCGATCGGCCGAAAAGGAGAGGAGAGGGAGAGAGCTTTTAGGGTTTAAGTGGTGTAATGTGATTAACTTAAAACCCTTGACATAAGCCTCTTATTTATAAGGTTATATGTTACGTTTAGGTCCTTGGAGTTTAATTATGATTAATCTCATAATTAAACTTCCTATTGACACTTTAAACCCTTTGACTTTTACTAGTTAATTAATTAACTATTAATTAACTGTCCGTTAAATACTTAACCTAATATTTAACCATCCTCACAAATAATAATTAACTTATTATTATTTATTCTCTTCTTTATAACTAACTTAACTAGTTAATTATTTCACACAACTTACTTTATTCGGTCGTCCATTATTGGGTGTGTAGTGGTGTGACCATTTAGTGCCTTATAACATGGGACACGGTGACATGCGTAGTTATCTGTGCACATAAATCCTTCAGACTCACACTTGTGCAAGTTAAGTATCACTTACTGATCATCGTTGGCCTAAAGCGGTCCCTAGCCAGACATTTAGGATAACCAGGTTATAAGAACTCCTACATCCAGAGATAATATTCATAAAATGAATAACACTAACAGATTTTCCCTTCGCATCATGATATTTCTTGCTTGAGTAATAGACATAGAGCAGGGATCTTGTTCTATATACTCGAATTTTCTCGACACTGATTTTGACTTTCTGCAGTAACGGATTACCGAATGATCTAATCATTCTCCGAGCGCAGCCACGCATTTCAGTAGTCTTAATCGTCGAGCGGCCATGAAATATCTCTCCTAGTTAAAGAAGGCGCAAAATCCATCTTGACATTTGCTTTATCATGCCCACGACTTCCGTAGTCTTATTCAAGTTCCTTATGATCACCCTTTTATGGTGTGACGTTAGATAAATGCTAATGATCAGAAGTCATCGTGTCTCAAACCAAAACGTCTCAGGTCAGAGGACATCTACTCGAAATTACTCATGCTTGGGCTCCATGAAGTAATCTCGATATTTTGGTCATGTCTAATGTTTAGCAAACTCTGTAAACATCTATGAATATTTATTTTAACAAGCCTTGTTTCTCTATTCAATAACAATGAATAGATAAATATTCATAATAGTATTAACTCTTGAATCTAGCTCCCACTAAATTCAAGCAACCAGAGACATTTTAGATACTAAAAAAGATTGCGTATCAAGGATAGGTTTAAAACATGTTAAGAATAGACAATGTGAAAATATTACGTAAAAACTCCTATTTCAATCCCACGAAATGTTATTACATAATGTATCGATTTCAAACATGTCTATGAATCTAATCAAAATTACTAGCTACCAATATTTAGGTACTGAATGCCAATAGCGTGCGCATGTTTCTCATGCTTTGGTCCAGCAAGTGGTTTTGTCAACGGGTCAGCGACGTTGTCATCCGTTGGTATTTTCTTAATTATAATATCACCTTCTCTAACATACTCACGTATGAGGTGATATTTCCTGCGTACATGCCTGGTCTTTTGATGCTCTCTTGGCTCAACAGCTTGCGCTATTGCTCCACTGTTATCACAAAATATTTCGATGGGTCTAGAGACACTGGCAATAACTCTAAGATCTTCGATAAAATTCTTAAGCCACATGGCTTCCTTTCCAGCATCATTTACGTCAATGTACTTAGCCTCTGTAGTCGAATCCGCTATCGTATCTTGTTTCTGACTCTTCCAAGATATAGCTCCTCCGTTTAGTGTGAATACAAATCCCGATTGAGATTTGTAATCGTCTCTGTCGGTTTGGAAGCTTGCATCTGTGTAACCAGTTACACGCAGTTCTTCCAACGAACCTCCAAAGACCAAGAACATTTCTTTCGTCCTTCTCAAATACTTGAGAATGTTCTTGACAGCCACCCAATGGGGTTCACCAGGATTCTTTTGATATCTGCTTGTGAGTCTTATGGAGTAAGCAATATCGGGCCTAATACATAACATGACATACATGATTGATCCAAATGCCGAAGCATATGGTACCAAACTCATCCTAGCTTGTTCTTTGATAGATGTGGGACTCTGAGCTTTGCTCAGTTTAATGACATGTGTCATTGGAATGAGACTTCTCTTGGAATCACTATAACTGAATCTCTTTAGTACTTTGTCAATGTATGTACTTCGACTAAGTCCAATAAACCGCCTAGATCTATCCCTGTAAATCTTTATACCAGTATAAACGCGGCTTCTCCCAAGTCCTTCATCTGGAAACATTTACCTAACCAGGATTTGACTCCCTGTAATGCTGGTATATCGTTTCCTGTAAGCAGTATGTCATCAACATACAAGACTAGGAAGATTACTATGCTCCCACTGAATTTCGTATAGACACACGCCTCGAACTCACTCTTGACAAAACCAAATTATTTGATTCTTTTGTCAAAGTGTAAGTTCCAACTTCTAGATGCTTGCTTCAATCCATAAATGGATTTTAGCAATTTACATACTTTATCAGGATTCTTTGGATCAGTAAAACCATCCGGTTGTATCATGAATACGTCCTCATTCAACTCCCCGTTAAGGAAGGCGATTTTAACATCCATTTGCCATATCTCATAGTCGTAATATGCTGATATGGCCATAAGAATTCTAATAGACTTAAGCATGGCGACTGGCGAGTAGGTTTCAGAATAATCCACACCAAGTGTTTGCGTGAAACCCTTCGCGACAAGTCGTGCTTTGTAAGTATCCATTTTCCCATTCATGCAGTTTTCTTCTTGAAAACCCACTTGCATCCAACAGCACGTGATTGTGGTGGCAAGTCTGATAACACCCAGACTTGGTTGTCATAGATGGATTGCATCTCTGGTTGCATAGCCTCGAGCCATCTTTCAGACTCTATGCCGTCAGCAGCCTCGCTGTAGGTTAATGGTTATAGTAGACTTCCATCATCTTCATCGATCATGAATCCAAGATACCTATTTGGTTCTTGGCGTGGTCTACTTGACCTACGCGGATTGCGTGTATCTTCTTCCTCAACCAGTGGGTCTGGTTGGTAATCAACAATTCTTTGTTGAACCACTGGTTCGACTGAAGTCGTCGTTGGATCTTCATTCTCTTCAATTTCTTGAAGCTCTATTTCTTTTCTTGGAGTTTCAGTTCCTAGAAACTTCTCCTCCAAGAAGACACCTTTCTGAGCAACAAAGACTTTGTTGTCTTCTTGATGATAGAAATAGTATCCTAAGGTTTCCCTTGGATATCCAACGAAGATACACTTATCTGACTTGGGGTGTAGTTTGTCTGTGAAGTTACGTCTAACGTATGCTTCACAACCCCAAATCTTGAGAAAATATAATTTTGGTTTTCTCCCCGTCTAGTGCTCGAACGGAGTCTTTTCTACTGACTTGGCCAGAACCCTATTCAGTGTGAATGCTGCAGTCTCGAGTGCATGCCCCCAAAATGATAGTGGTAGTGGGGCGCGACACATCATTGAACGTACCATGTCTAACAAGGTGTGATTCCTCCTGTCTGATACACCATTCGTCTGAGGTGTATACGGAGGTGTGAGTTGTGAAACAATCCCACATTCCTTCAAATGATCGTCGAACTCTTGGCTCAAATACTCGCCTCCTCGGTCAGACCGAAGTGACTTAATTTTCTTGCCTAGTTGGTTCTCTACTTCCCTATGATATTCTTTGAACTTGTCAAGCTTTCAGACTTTAGTCTCATAAGAAAGACATAACCGTACCTACTGAAGTCGTCACTAAAGGTAATGAAGTAGCGGCATCCTCCTTTGGCTTCTGGAGTAAAGGGTCCACACACATCTGTGTGTATAATCCCTAACAACTCGCCTGCCCTTTCATTGTAGTGGTTGAAAGAGTCTTTTGTCATCTTTCCAGATAAACAAGCTTCGCATATTGCATATGATTCTAAATCAAATGGCTCTAGAACTCCATCATCGTGGAGTTTCTTTACGCGAGTATCGTTTATATGACCTAAACGACAATGCCAAAGATAAGTTTTATTCAAGTTACTCTTGGATCTTTTACTTATATTATAGACGTCTCGTTCTATGTTATTTAGATTTAACGTGTATAGACCATTATGAGAATTTGCGTTAAAATATAAAATATCATCTCTTAAACACGATTTTTTCCCCATAAAACTCATAATAAAAACCACTGTCTATAAGTAAATCAAACGAAATAACATTTTTAATAAGTCTAGGAACATAATAACAATCTTTAAGTTCCAAAACTCTTCCTGAAGGCAACTTGAGAAGATATGTTCCTACGGCTTTGGCTCCAACCTTGGAACCTTCGCCTACTCGTAGTTCAACATCTCCTCGTCCCAACCTCCTGTTCTTCTTAAATCCCTGCAAATGATTGCAAATGTGATGACCACATCCGGTATCCAATACCCAGGATTCACTAGAAGTAACGAGACAATCAATCATAAAGATACCTGAATCACTGACAAAGTCAGCGTCCAACAGCCCCACGTCAGACGTGTGCTCGCAAATATCCTTGCTGCCACAAGTTGGGAAACACAAATCAGCAAAGTCATTCAACCAATCTTGGAACTCATCCTGCTAAATCTGAGGGAGAGATTCTTCCTCTAGCCTTTGAACATCGCGTATAAACAAGAGATTCTCGTGTAGACCTGCGACACTCAGATCAAAATTCTCGATTAAACGTACTATCTTGTCCTGATAGTACTGAGTGAGAGATCCAAACATGAACAAGACTTGTTCATGCTCGTTTGATGTGCCTGTAACTAGGGTGAGATAATCTAGAAACCTTCTTAAGTTAATAAAATGGTCACTCAATGGTTGATCATCTTTCATCTTTGACGAAAAGATTTCTTATAAAATGAACTGCTTGCTATCTTCAATATATCTTTAAACGTCTCCTCAAGATACTGGACAAACTCATAGCATGGTTTCTTACGTAGATTATCAGTAAGCTCTGATAATGAAGTAAGAATAAGAATCGACATAACTTGTGATTCATCAGCCAGATACTGATAATAAGCGTCAAGCTCATCATCTTGGGCATCTTGCCCTGGTTGTCCCTTGGGCACCTCGTCTATCACATACAGTAGATTCTGTGCTTTTTGGTAACTCCTAAATTTCACTTTCCAAACTTTGTAGTTCGGACCAGTAAGCTTCCATTTTCCAGTGATAAACTTTCGCGATTCGTTTGGTGAGTAAAACGGAATTTCTGACGGTATAGACATCTATAAGAAAAGAACAACAAACGGTTAGTGAGATTAGATAAATAAATAACTTCTAACATTATTACCTTTTAAGAATAATAGTTAGACTAGGATAGCCACGTTAGAGCCACGTTATTTCTGGTAGGTATAGCCATACCGATCGCCTCTAGACTAGAAACGATTCCTAGATCCTCGGGATATCAAGTTGAACAACAAACTTGTACATGTTTTAATCCCTCTAATGCATTTTGGGTCGGGACTCCCGATTATCACCAAAATAGATCGTACCACCTAAGACAGTGCGATGCCTTGCGCCGGGACTCCCGATTATCACAAGACCCTACGCACCCTAACACTCGCTATGATTTGAATCCACGTCTAAGGTTCTTTCTCCTTACAATGTGAATATAGTTGAACAAGTGAGGTGTTCCATTAGACGGGTTGCACTCTGATCTAAGATTTTCTAAAAAGGATTTTCCTTTGTTCGAAAAACGTTAGCCAGTTTTTAATTACTTGGTTTTATAAACTAACTGTTTATAAATTCCAACTTTTAATTTTATCTTTATAAAACTTGGTTTATAAACAAATTGTTTACTTTACCATCATTAATTTAAAACTTGGTTTTCTAAACAATTTGTTTATAATCGCCATCTTATTAATTTATACCTTGGTTTTCTTAACAAACTATTTATAGTCACCATCTTATAATTAAATCTTGGTTTTCTAAACAAACTGTTTATAGTCACCATCATTTTATTTCAACTAAAATAAATAAAAGAAATAAAATAAATACATGCAATTTCGAGAATTGCTATGTCATAACCCCAAAGACTTGGTTTTTGTGTTTTGTATATTTAAAAAATAAAAAATAAAAATTTAATAATTTTCGTAAATAAATAAAAATTTCGGAAATTTTAAAATTAAACACAATGTCAGGACTTTTGGGTTATGTCATACTAAATAAATAAATAAACTGATAATTTAAATTACCAAACTGATAATTATTAAATTACCAAACTAATAATTATTAAATTACCCATGAACTGATTTCTTATTTTCCTCCTTAATTTCATAATTATCTTGATTTTAATAACTATTAAAATCATTAGGTTTAATTTGAATGTTTAATACTAATTATTATTATTTAGACGAAAAATTAAATAGTCTAGTCAACTAAAATACTTATAGATTGACTTTTAATAATAAAATCTTACATAATAACTTGTAGATTTTATTCTTTGAGTTAGACCATATCTTGGACTAAAATCAAAAAGATATCTTTGTCTCCAAGAAACACCACCCAACCGAAACTCGGTGGGTTCGGTTTTGTTCGACCACTTGGTCGTCGAACCAAGTCCCAACCGAGTCTCGATTGGTTCGGTTTTGACTACCGTTATATATATATATATATATATATATATATATATATATATATATATATATATATATATATATATATATATATATATATATATATATATATATATATTATTTCGTTAATAATAATAATAATAAACAAATAAAACGTCAAACTTTTAAACGAAAAATTTAACATCACCTTTTCTTAATTTTTGTCTAAAAACCCATTTATTCCAGTTATTCAAGAACTTTGAATAATTTACTTGGATCAAACATACTAGGTTTTATTTACTAAACAAAAAGAAAGAAACCTAGTTCTTTTAATCTTGAACCCTATTCAATCCAATGTTCATTCAAAACTTGAAGAACACATGCTTGGTTAGAAAATTCTAGGGTTCTTTTCTAGATAAAAAAAAAACTAATATATATATATGTATATATGTATACGAATTCAAAAAAAGCAAGGAGAAAAAAAAAGAAACCTAATTTCTTTTTATCTAGAACCCTATTCAATCCAATGTTCATTCAAAACTTGAAGATCATATACTTGGTCGAAAATTCTAGGGTTCTTTTCTAGATGAAAAGAAACTTAACCGAATCTCAATGAGATTAGTATGGAGCTCTGATACCACTGTAGGAAAACCTTGTAGGTTTCACATGGCGGAACTTGAATCCCACATTACTGGATCTCTACTAGTCAATGAGATCACAAGAAGAATAGATGAAGAACATTACCTTAAGATTGCTAAAGAATGATCCACCTCTGCTGCACCACCTGGACACGCAGCAAGACCGCGTTGTACCAACAAGTATTACACGAAACTAGTGTGGGTGTGGCTTGCGTCGAACACAAAGTCGACAAAGAACCCTATGGGGTTTCCTCGTCTGATCGGCCAAAAAGGAGAGGAGAGGGAGAGAGCTTTTAGGGTTTAAGTGATGTAAAGTGATTAACCTAAAACCCTTGACATAAGCCTCTTATTTAAAAGGTTATTTGTTACGTTTAGGTCCTTGGAGTTTAATTATGATTAATCTCATAATTAAACTTTCTATTGACACTTTAAACCCTTTAACTTTTACTAGTTAATTACTTAGCTATTATTTATCCGTCCGTTAAATACTTAACTTAATATTTAACCATCCTCACAAATAATAATTAACTTATTATTATTTATTCTCTTCTTTATAATTAACTTAACTAGTTAATTGTTCCACACAACTTACTTTATTCGTTTGTCCATTATTGGGTGTATAGTGGTGTGACCATTTAGTGCCTTATAACATTGGACACGGTGACACGTGTACTTATCTGTGCACATAAATCCTTCATTGGTCACCCCATACCGTTGCAGATGGCAACAGACACTATACTCAATTCGTTGTCTGATGACTACAAGTCTTTTGTGGTCAACTACAACATGCATAATATGGAGAAATCCATTGCTGAGCTACATTCCATGCTCAAGACAACTGAGTTGAGTTTGGGGACCAAATCTAAGGATGTTCTGATGATCGGTAATGGCAGTGGCGGTGGGAAGAAGAGAAAAGGGCATGGTGGTAAAGGAAAGGGTAACACCTATCCTAACCAAGGAGTTCCAAATGGTAAAGGTGTCAAACAAAAGGTCAAAAAGGTAAAGCCTAACACAGCGAGGACCGAGAATCGGTGCTTCAAGTGTGGCGAGGCTGGGCATTGGAAAAGAAATTGTCCAAAGAGTGCAAGTGGTGGTGGAGGAAACGCAAGTTCCTCAGGTAACACAACCACACTTCTTAATCACTTTAAGATACTTGTGAAGTACATTATGAGTAATCTAACTTTTGCAATCGTTTATTGCAGGAGGAGATGGAAAGTGATGATGACCGGCATGAGATGGTGATGATCCCATGAGCACCAAGTTTTTTTTATAATTCAGCTGTTTGTGGATTCAGTAAAAACAATTTTATTTTATTGTTTGGATAATTTTTATTTTATTTTAAAACAAGGTTTTTGGTTTTAATCAATTCGAATCCATGGTTGAATTATATTGTGTGCATGTGTGATAATTACACTAGTCAAGGTTTATGACTAGATTGTAAGTCAAGTTTTTGATTACTTATATTTCATGTCTTATACTTGTTTGATTGTTGTATGAATGAATAATTTCTTGATAGCTCAAGGTACTTAGATACTAGTAATTAGAAAGTTTTTCTAATGAAAGTATTTAAGAGTTTTATGGAAGCATAAGGTTCAAAGGTTACTGAACTTAGTTAAAACATCTTAAGTAATAGTCATTACTTATGATAGTACGTTTTAAAGTATTAGTATTAATATAGCATGATTATATTGGATATAATCAAGATAGACTTTAAGAGTATTATTGCAAGTCTTTTATACTTGTAATAAAGGATTTGATGAAGTCATAATTCCCTAATAGGAATAATTGGATATTCGCAAAATGCAAGTAAAATGACTTAGACATTAAATGAACTCTTAAAAGCGACAAACTATAATAAAGTATTTAAGAATTAAAAGGTATTATTGCATGTCTTTTATACGTGTAATAAATACATTATTTAATTAAGTCATAATTCCCTTATAGGAATAATGGATATTTGAGAAATCCAAGAAATGACTCTGACATTAAATGAAGTTCTTAAAGAATACTAATATGTTTAAGAATTGGAAGTATCGTATCAAATGTTTTATACTTGTTAGATACATGAATAGTGGATATTCGTAAATCCAAAGAATGATCTTAATTATTGGTAGAATTCTTAAGAGATTAAACTATAAGTTATTGACTAGGTCAAAGTAGTAGTTTAAGTGATGCTTAAGTTCCATAAAAGATAGTGGGAGCTATGACTAACATAATTCATTAAAGATATTAATGAATTTAGTGAGTTAGTAAGACATTAACAACAAGGTTTTACCAAGTCGTTAGCCAAAGAGTTAAGAGAAATAATAAATGATCGTTAATTAGACTATTGCAAACCTAATAGCGTGATCACGAGTCTTGTGATTAATTATTGCATATCTAATAGGTTGTTCACACTCCAGTGGATAACATAATCATTTAACGAAATTTCTTTAACTAGTGAAGATATATCTACAAATTAAGTAACTAAAAGAGGCTTTAGTTACAAGGATGTTAGGTCACAACAACCCTGGATTACTTATATAATATATGTTATAATTAGACTTAAGACAATCAAAGTGATGAACACAGTATTAGAGTCAAATGTGTAATTCCACTAAGTGTGGTATGCTGCGGAATAGCAATACCACTGATCAATTACAAAAGATGTATTCGTGTAAAGTAAATTGGTAAGTTCTCCTTTGCAAGATGATCTCTATTTATAATGGTATAGAGATCTTACATAATGTGCAAAGGAGTAACCGAAGGACTAAGCTAGGGAAATGACTAAGATCAAGGGATTTGATCTTAATCAGTTACAAGACTAACTGTAACTCAGTCCTTCTACTCAGTATTGGTTTTCCAATACTGAGTGCTGATACTGAGTGGCCAATACTGGCCAAACTCAGTATCACTCCTAAACTTAGCATACTGAATCTACTATTTATTCTAAGCTAGTCTAGGTTGTTTTGTTATCTAAAGATTCCAAAGGGGTAAGGCTTTTTGCCTTAACAATCTCCCCCTATCTAATGATAACAAAACAATTTACAAAGAGAATAATACAAAACAAAAAAACTCAGGCAGCATAGTCTTCTTTTTCATTGTTTGTTGATAGATTCAAACTCATAGAAGACTTCTTTCTTTATGTGAATGAACTCTTCTCTTTTCTTCAGTTCATCCTGCCTGTTATTCAGTACAACAACTATCTTCTTTCAGAACCAAGAGTCCTCCTTCTTGGTTATCATCCATTTCAAGCCCACTAGATGACTAATAGGGGCCTTCGGCAGATCTGCTTCAGTAATGAAGCATTCCCTATCTTCTGAGTCAGTATACATATATCCAGAGGTTGGATATATGGTGCTCTTTTGATCCTGAAAGATTAAATTAGGAGGAACATAGTATGAGTTAAAGATCCTGAAAGTATTAAGGCACTCAGGCTTGTTGTTCTTTACAGCCTCAGTAATTACACTGAGTGCCCTATAGTCTGCTTGATACAAAATGCCTTGTTCAAAGCATACATCAGAAACAGCCCAAATTTCACCCATCATAACTTAGGCTTCTGAGGATCTTGATGGTAACTCCTTAATTAATCTGGCAATCTTCACCCAGTCTTGGAGTCCCATATTCTGAATGTCATGAATAAAAATCTTCATTGGAGGACTGACAGGTCCAGTGCAGACTACAACTATGGACTTATCAACGGTTTTGACTTTTATTTTGTTGATATACATGTTCAGCCAGCATACCTCCTTCACGTTTGGGAATAATCTATTCCTCAGCATACTCATCCTGTTCTCCCTATATCTTGTTCTTTGAGCAACAATGTTCCAGTATTGTTGAAGAACTTCATCTCATGTTCTTCTTATAGTGTGGGGTTTCCATGGAACATCTGCATCAGTATCAGTATCAGTATCAGGATCTTCTTCCTTAACAGGAAAGAATCTTTGGGCCTCAATCTCATCCTCAGCATCACTCTTTTCCTCAGTATACTGAACAGATCTTTGTGGTCTAGAAAACAGAGGAGCTGGATCTGGTTCTTCACTCGATTCTGAGGACATAACCATTTTTGACATTCTTCTGGTTGTTGGTCTTCTAGGACGTCTAGAAGGTCCTTCAGCTTGAGGAGAGATTGGTTTTCTTGGAGGCTCTTCATCATATGAGGATGATGATGAAGAGCTTTTTTTATTTGCCACATCCAGTGCAAAGTTTAAGAAGTTTTGAGATGGCACTGGATGTTCTTCATCATCATCAGCAATAGGCCAGACAAAAGGCCTATAAACTATAATCTGCAAGTTGTTTGGTTCTTGAGCAGAAGGCTCAGTATCAACTTGCTGTGGTTGGTCAGTTTCAGTCTCCCCCTGAGCAGTTGGCTTAGATAACTCTTCAAGTTGTTCCAGAACTGACCTTCCTCTTTGTCTTCTTCTTTCATACTGAAACCTAAGTGGTTCAGTATGAGGAATTTGCTGTTGTTGTTGTTGTTGTTGTTGTTGCTGTGGAGGTTGATCTTCATTTTATTTTCTTCTTTTCTCCCCCTGAGCAGATGGCTCAGGTTGATCAACCTCTTCTTCTCTTTGTATATTCTCCCCCTTATTGTTATCATTTGATGGGGAGGGAAGAGCTTCAGTATCACCACCTATGTCCCCCTGTTGATCATCAGGTGTTGGGGAGGGCATAGGTTCAGTGTCAGCATCATGTGCACCGTCAGTGTTGGCATGGGAGGGTGATCTTCGAGGCTCAATATCAGGGCCTTCTTCATCACTGTTTCCACCAAGTGGAGACTGTGGAGGTGGTGGAGGCTGTTGTTGTTGTTGAAGGAGTGCCACCGACTGTTTTAATGAGTCTATCTCATTACTCATTTCATCCAACCTGGCCAGAATATTATTCTGAGTGTTCTGCATGGCCAGGTCTGGTTGAGAATTGTTTGTAGAGCCCCTTGCACTTCCTGAGACTGAGTGGCTTGGGCTCTATGACCCTGCACAGATGGTGCTAAAGAAAAAAAAATGTAAACTGGTTAGAATGAAAGGTTTATCAAATAGAATTGTGGTGTTGTTAAATTCTATAATCATGTAAACAGAATTTATAAGTCTGTATTTCATCTGGTTCATGATGAAATATTGTGAACTTGTGCATGTAAGAAATATTTAGTAAAAGTGAGTGTTAATATTTGAGTGGCTCAGTATAGGATAGGTCACATTTACTTAAAGGTTTTGGTTGGGGAAAACGAAGCCTGGGATGTGCTTCTTGTTATTTTCAATGTTTATCACTCGGTATCAGAGTGATAACAGAAATATGGCTTAAACCATGGAAAATTTTGGCTTATGTGGCTTAAAAGGTTTGCGATCTTTCTTGAATCACGTGACCCTACTCAAAAATAAGTAGGACATAATTCAAGCAGCACCAGTGGGTGTCAGTATGACATCACCACCATTGTCTCTTTAAGTGTTGAGACAACTGTAGACTGATAATGATCATATAAGTGCTCAGTGTATGAATTTTTCATAGCAGCAGTGGGCTAACTATGTTGGCCATAATTAGATATATATTTGAAAGTTCGTTTGAGACTTTGGTCAGTATTGAGTTGGTACTGGCCAATACTTAGTCTCTATTTAGGAAAGATATATATATATATATATATATATATATATATATATATATATATATATATATATATATATATATATATATATATATATATATATAAAAGTTTGAAAGCATTTTAGAAATTCATATCTGAGACTTTGTCAGATTCCCTTCGAGCATCTGCAGAGGTCGGTGCTGGATCATCTAGATTTTGATTTGAGGCACCAGCACCTTTAGGAGCCTCTTGTCTGCTATCATGAGCACCTTCCATTGAATGTTGCTCAAATTGAATCTCCACATCAAGAGGAACATGAGGTTCCTCAATTTGTTGAGCAATAAGTTCTGGTTCAGGACCTGGAAGGTCAGCATTGGCTGCAACTAGACTTTGTGCTTGAAGAGATGCAGTTAGTGATGGAGAATGAGTAGGATCCACCTCTTCTGATGATAAAGCACCCATTATCACTGGGGATATGTTTCTTCTTCTTCTTCGGATGACCAGTGGTTGCATTTCTGTGGACTCAGTATCAGAATCTGTTTTAATATGAGGATCATCAGGATCATGTGCAGGTGGAGTAATATGTGGTGGTTCTTGGGCAGGATCTGGTTGAGCATCCACCATCTCAACATCTTGAGCAGCATTTCCACCATCACCACTATCATCATCATTATCATTATCATCATCATCATCTTCTGATCCAGTATCAGAATTTTCTTCATCATTAATGTGTGCCTGTACAATAGCCCACACAGAGTGACTCAGTACAGGCTCTCCTTCCCTTGGACTGTAAAAATATATCATCTCATGTAAGGGAGTAAGATCTGCTCTTGGACTATTGAATTCATCATAAACATGAACAGGCATGGCACTCTGGAAAATAAGAGAAAATATCTGCAGAAAGGAACATTGATTTTTCTGGTTTGAGCCCGAATCAGAGAAGCTAGTTCATCAAAGATCAGTCTAGCATAATCAATATCCCGACCATGATACATGGCATGGACAATCTGCATCCCAAAATCATTGATTTGGTCCGAAGCACCAGTCTTGTGGGTCATACACCGAATGAGTGTGGAAATTAAAACACCCCACATTGGACCAAATTCATTTCTTTTAATTATGCATGTGGTTCCTCTGCGTCCAATAAATGGTAACACTGAGCGAGCCTCTGTTCGATCAACAAAGAGTTCATACTGAGCGTGAGCGGGAAGCCTCAGTGTTTCCCGAATAATAGATGTTGAAACGAAAGCCCTTCTTTGATCTCGAATAACCCAATCGGTAATCATGTCCGGAGAGTCAAGTTTTGCAGAGTACCAGAAATCACAGAGCATCTCCGGATAAATTGCGCGAGGAGATAAAATCAACGCTTGAGTGATCGGACAATGCTTCAGATATGTAACCATGTGAGTGAATTCAGGGCACGCCCAAGCCTGAGGAATGTTGAAATTTGCGGATATGTTGTTCCTCACAAACTTGGGTAATTCGTCCTTTCGGAATTGGGTCGCCGGTGCAGCCTCCGGTGCAAAGAATCTGTAATTTGCCATCTGCGATTTGGATTAAGTAATTGCTTGCAAAGAAAGAGTAGAATCGTTAATCGCAAAGAGAATTGAAAGAGAAAGTATGAAATAACTGTTAGAAAATTTGAAAGAAAGAAAATAAACTGTTATTTATACTTAATTAGAGATAATTACGGTATTGGGAAGTAAAAACGGCTGATTTGACAGCCTTATCCTGTTCCAACGGTAACTTTCTTATTAAGAAAGGTTACCGTTGGGGAGTATGAGGATTAAAAGTCAGTTTTACCACTCCAGGACTTCAATACCGAGTTAAAAAAAATTAAATTAAAAAATTAAAAATTATAAAAACATTTAATTTAATCCATAAATTAATAAAAAATAAAAAATATTAAAATTTGAAAAATCAGACGAGTGATACTGAGTGGGTCAGTATTGGAACCAATACTGAGAGTTCAGTATTAGAAAATTTTAAGGAAATTTAAGGATTCAGCATACCCAATTGCCCTAGTAAGTACATAAACCTTTCCTCAGAGAGAGGTTTAGTAAACACAGCAGCCAATTGGTCATCTGTAGGAACAAAATCTACCTCAACCTTACCCTTTTCCACATTATCTCGAATAAAGTGGTTTCTGATATCAATGTGCTTTGTTCTTGAGTAATGGACTGGGTTTTCAGTGATAGCAATAGCACTCTTGTTATCACAATGAATAGGAGTCTTCTGGAAATTGAACCCATATTCCATTAGTTGATACTGCATCCATAAGAGTTGAGCACAACAAATTCCTGCAGCAACATATTCTGCTTCTGCAGTGGAAGTTGCTACTGAGTTTTGCTTCTTGGATGACCAACCAACTAGTCTACCACCGAGAAATTGACATCCTCCACTTGTACTTTTCCCGTCCAACCTACAACCTGCAAAATCTGCATCTGTATACCCTTCAAGGTCAAAGTTTGAGTCTTTGGGATACCAAAGACCCATGTTAGGAGTACCTGAAAGATATCTAAAAATGCGCTTAACAGCTTTCATATGTGATTCTTTAGGATCAGCCTGATACCGAGCACACAAACAAGTTGCAAACATGATATCAGGCCTGCTAGCTGTTAAGTAAAGTAAAGAACCAATCATACCTCGATATGTGGATTGACATACTGGTTTACCAGTTTCATCTTTACTTATTTTATCCTGAATACCCATAGGAGTGTGCATGGAAGATAAATTTTCAAATTTGTATTTCTTTAGCATGTCATGCACATACTTACTTTGATTTATAAAAGTGCCATCAGGCTTTTGATCAACTTGTAAACCAAGAAAGTAAGTAAGTTCACCCATGATACTCATCTGATACTGAGATGACATTATCTTAGCAAACCAATCATACATTGACTTGTCAGTGGAGCCAAAGATAATATCATCTTATAAATTTTACCTCTTATAAATTTATTTTCAATTAAGTACTCAGACAGGGTATCATACCAGGCTCTTGGAGCTTGTTTGAGCCCATATAAAGCTTTATCAAGCTTGAAAACATAATTAGGAAATTTAGGATCAATAAAATCTGGTGGTTGTTTAACATAAACTTCCTCTTGTAATTTTCCATTGAGAAAAGCACTCTTGACATCCATCTTATAAACTTTGAAGTTCTTGAAGGCTGCATATGCAAGATACAACCTAATAGCTTCAATTCTTGCAACTGGTGCAAACGTTTCATCATAGTCAATGCCTTCTTCTTGCCTGTAACCCTGAGCAACCAGTCTAGCTTTATTTCTAATGACAACACCATCCTTGTCCATCTTGTTTCTGAACACCCACTTAGTACCAAGAATGGTTTTGCCAGCAGGAGGAGGTACTAAGTTCCAAACTTTGTTTCTTTCAAACTCTGTCAGTTCTTCTTGCATAGCTTCTACCCAGTCTTCATCTAATACAGCTTCATTAGCTTTCTTTGGTTCCATGGTAGATAGGAAGCTTGAAAAGAAGCAAAAGTTTGCAGTAGCTTGAGGTTCAAAATCTAACTTTCTTCTTGTTTGGACACCTTGTTCAATAGGACCAATAATATTAGAATGTGGATGATCTCTGTGTTCCCTTAGATTATTTCCCAAGGGAGCATTTGAAGCAATGTCAACAATATCTTGTTGCACTGATATGTTGTCTGCCTGATACTGAGCTGAATTCTGGTTAGTATTAGACAGTTCAGGTTGATGTTCTTCTTGATTTTGCAGATCTGAGGTGGTTCTTGAAAAGTGCTGGAAGATTCACCTTCTTCATAGGTAGAGTTGTGCAGATCAATTATTGGGAACTCAGTCTCAGATATGGGAACCTCAGTATTTGATGCATTCAGGTTATACTGAGTTCTTTCTTGATCAGTATCACTCATACCAGGATCAACATAGTATGGGTGAGATTTGGGCTGTTCAAAAATTGAGTTTTCTGGATTGCATAGAATGTCTATGCCACTTATGTCTTCTTTTGCTGAGGTAGAATGTTGTTGGATCCCAACAACACAAACGTGTTGCGTTATGACCGAGTAACGAAGATAAGATAAATGAACAACAAGATTTTAATGATTAAGAGTTTATTAAAACAAGTTAATACAGTACAAAGTTTGCGGAAATAGATAGTACAAAACTAACTAAAACTCTATACTTGAAATGACACTTTAGACCGCTCAAAACTAGAAGAGTATGCACTGAGAGTTATATCAGCTGATACTAACAACTGATATTAATGCCTTAGTAATAACTATGGAGGAGTTAATACTTAGACAAATAACTAACTCTCAGAGAATGTTATTGTGCTATGATTTCTAAAGGTGTATGTAAATGCAAGCATTTACGTCTGTATTTATAGCCCAAGATCCGTGTTCCTTAGTCCACAAGTTTGACGACGTCTAAACATATTATTCGTCGATGTGGACTTGTCTATGGATCATTAAATGCTCTTGCACAAGTTATTGTCCCAAGTGTACTTTGTGTCAACTACTTCCGCTACCCTTTCTGACGCACAGTGAAAGGTGTACTACATAAGAACAGAACTAGTTGACTTTCTCTTTACATGCTTGGAGGGACAAACGATGATAATGTACTGACATTATCTTCTATTCCAAAATAGAAGATCTTCATCGTTTTCTTCTTCTTTGAGCGGGAAAGGGAAATGTTCAAGGTGTCAATGAACATTTCCTTTAAGTCTTCATCTGCAGCAGGTACTATCAGCTGATTCCACAATCAGCTGAATAGTCTTCTTCTTGTCTTTCTCCTTTGGTCACAGACTTCGAATGAACTCTCGTTAATAGCTGCTGATTTGACTTGTTGTCCTAAAGCTAAGTACGTACTCATCTGAAGGTTTATTGTATATACTTGCTTCAACTGAGATACATACTTCAGCTGATATTTATTCTTCTTGGCTATCGATCATCAAATCTTATTTACTTAGTCTTGGAACTAACAATCTCCCCCTATTTGATGCAATCGAATAGCCATATTATAAGTGTAACCCTGTAATGATTCAGCTGATGAAGTCAGCTGAGTACTTATGTGCTTTGACCCTTAGGGTTCTTTTGTATATGTTTATCTTTTTACAATTTTTACAAGTATATTACACAATTTAGATTTTCTATTGATAAAGCAATTAAAATTACAAGAAAAATAAAAAAAAAACTATAATGCCTTGGATATAGCTGATCCAACGACATTGCGATACAGTGAGTTGAAGGCTGAGGTTATTAATTTCTTCATTTCTCTTCCCTCTTTAGAGGAGGAACTCAGCAGCTTGTGATAGATCATAAGTTGATCCACATCACATAGATCCAACTCATCTGCTCGCTGGAAGCACTGCACCTTCTTTTTCTCCAGATAGCAAAAGCCATAAATTGGTTCTTTTACGATCAGCCCAGGGACAAAGTTAACTCCCGTGGGGATGGCTTTTGTGATATTGGGTCTTGGTCATTTTTCAAATATGATTGATGACCCAATATCCAGTGGTCTGGAGTCAGCAAGGGGCTCGAGGAGAACAGACTTACGTTTCTCCCCTCTTGCTGAGGAGCTTTCACCAGCAGATCCTCCGACAGCAGCTGTTTGAGATTCACACAATTCAGGAGGTATGCGATATACCAACTCAGGAGCGTGTCTTCTGATTGCCTCGCATAGAATCTTGAAAAAGTGGATTGCGAATTTTATCTCGTCTTCCAGATCTGTTATAATCCGCGATGGTTTTGCAGATCTGGCAGCTGCTTCAGCTTCTTTCCATTCATCATAGTTGAGAATGAAGTTGATCTTGTTCAGAGGAAACTTTTCATTGACCACAGTTCCTCCAGCTCTTGTTATTACAATTTCATCAGGAGAGCTGGGATCGAATCTGGGGGCCCTTACGCTGGTGATCTTTGCTTCTTGCCTACGGTGATAAAGAACATTGTTGAACAACCTAATGTTCTCAGCTCTTTGGGCTTCAATTTTTTGATACAGCTCTTCATGAGTTTTTCTTTGAAGAGCAATGGCTATATCAATATCAGCAGCGGTTCCAACTTCATTTAGGATGAAGTTTTTAACCGCAACAGATGTAGGCTCCCCCTCAGCAGGATAAGGAATCTCCTGTATAATAGGCTGAGGGTTTTAGATTTGCGGGGCTTGGACTTGTGGGTCCTCAACTGATTCAATGGAATCGACGATTTTAACAAAACCAGTTGAGGGTACAGCTTGTTCTTCTTGTGTTCCAGCAAAGGTGATAGATAGAATTCTTGGGATATCACCTGCTGGAACGTCTTCAGTATTGGCTCCAACAACAGAGGTGGCTATAGGTTGTGAACTATTCTGTTCACCTTGTTGTTCACCTACTGAAGTGGCCTCTTTCTCCCCCTCAGAGAGTGCCCGAAGAAGATGGGTACTCTCTGGTGCTGAAGCAGGTCGGACAACAGCGTCACCCTCATTTAGCTTTGCAAGAATGAGGTCAAGGGTGCCTTGGAGACCAGCGACTCGGGAAGTCAGCGAGCTGACTTCAGTCTCCATTTTGTCCAACCTGGTGGACACAGCAGAAGCTGACTCCTCAATAGCCTTATAAAGGTGGCTATGAGTAAGTGTCAGCAGAGACTCTTTCTTTGATTGGGCAAGAGCCAGGCTGTCCCAAACTTCGGAGAGAAGTTGGTCTTGATCGACTCTGTCAGAATCGCGAAGGGAGTTCAACGCTTGACGCACGTAGTCGTTAAGAGAGATGAACCCGTTGGTGTTGAGGCGAATCTGATCAGAAAGAAGAGCCAGCTGAGAGTGAACCTCAGTGTGCAGAGAAGTTATGCTGGAAGAGAGATTCTCAGCAGTTTGGGCAAACTTCTTTGGAACAACTCTATACATCAGAGCAGCAACGGCTCTGATGGGAATGCATCTTCCATCTTTGCTGGATTCAGCATGGGACACTTGGACACTTTGGGGGAAGGGGTCCGACATGTCTCCAGCTTGAGGGGTAACCTCAGCTGTGGGAGTGAGTGTTCTTGAGTTAGGAGGAATGGCTCCTATGGGTTGCTCAGGGACTATGGGGGGTAGGTTGGGTCTAACTGAAACTTCTGGGGTTATAACAGAAGTGCCGACTTCAGTTGTCAAAACAATTTGAAGCTCAGAATATTCTCCGTCGGATGACGAATAGTAAGACTGAATAAAATCATCAGTCGACTCAAACATTAGATGAAAAGCTGCTTGAGTCTCTGGGGCTTCGGTCTCACCAGCCGGCGATACTGGTATGGAGACTGGAGGAAGAGTTCCTCTGGGTGGTGTGTTAGCTGCCTCCCAGCTCGGTTGGCGATTACTTTCGCGATCATTGGCAGCTGGGGTTTGTGCCTCAGTAACAACTTGGTTTAAAGTTGTCTCTTCATTGGCGGTGGTGGTTTCCTTGATCACCTGCTGGTTAAAGCCGGTGACGTCGTGGGAAACAGAAGGGTCAGCTTCAAGATTGACTTGGTTTCCAGTCAATCTATCATCAGCTGAAGACTCATGGAGTGATGAAGAAGTTGGGGGTGGTGTGTGTGCAGCTGACTCTCGGATGGCTTGGGTTGAGCCGAAAACTTCACCAACAGTCTGTTAAGAGACTGAGGTTGCTTGTGGAGTTTGTTCTCGTGTTACAACGACAGATAATGAATCAGTCGAGGAGCTACGCAGAGGTTTGGAGCCGGCACTAACTCCTGAAGAACGAGATTGCCGTTTTGAGGTCTGCTGACTTGTTGAGAAATCAGCAGAAGAGAGTGGATGAAAGGAAAGGAAGGGAAAAAGAGAATCAGCCGGAAGTGCCTGGACAGGAATTCCAATTGTTGGTAGAGTTCCTGGAAAAACACTGTAAGAGTGAAAATGAGAAGGACTGCTCTCAGATGCTGGCACAGCTTCTGATTGTAATCCTTCCAATTGGGATCTCGAGTGAATCCTGATGATGCTGTGATCGCCAGCTCAATATCATCAACAACATCATCATCTCCACAGGTAGCAGACCCCCTTACCCTCAGCTGAGGAGAAACAGGGGCGCTGGAAGTGGAAGAAGATGATAAAAAGAATGAAGAGGAAGAACAACCCTGGATTACTTATATAATTGATGTTATAATTAGACTTAAGACAACTAAAGTGATGAACACAGTATTAGAGTCAAATGTGTAATTCCACTAAGTGTGGTATGCTGCGGAATAGCAATACCACTGATCAATTACAAAAGATGTATTTGTGTAAAGCAAATTGGTAAGTTCTCATTTGCAAGATGATCTTTATTTATAATGGTATAGATCTTACATAATGTGCAAAGGAGTAACCGAAGGACTAAGCTAGGGAAAAGACTAAGATCAAGGGATTTGATCTTAGTCAGTTACAAGACTGACTGTAACTCAGTCCTTCTACTCAGTATTGGTTTTCCAATACTGAGTGTTGATACTGAGTGGCCAATACTGGCCAAACTCAGTATCACTCCTAAACTTAGCATACTTAATCTACTATTTATTCTAAGCTAGTCAAGGTTGTTTTGTTATCTAAAGATTCCAAAGGGGTAAGGCTTTTTGCCTTAACAAAGGATAATTTTATAATTCATGAAACTAAGGAGTTAATTTCCAATCCTCCTATGTTTACCAAATTCCATAAAAGGTAAGACTGGAATATGTTCTAAACTGTTGCAAGAACAAAATCTAGAAAAGGCAAAAGAAATAGTATTTTTCAAATACTTGTCTTATGTCTTTAGTTTAATAGAAATGACTGGTTTAGTGATAAAGTTACAATTAAGGTTGTAAAAGTCATTGTGTAATCAACACGAACAAAAGGAATAAGTAATGATCCGGTAATAATACTATGTCCAGTGAGGAATAATACTTGAGTTTGTATCATTATTATTCAAACTTTGTATGTTTTACAACATCCATGAATAAAAGTCTTTTTATTCAAAACATAAAAATCTGTGACTACTTGTCTTGGTGGGAACCTCGATGGGACGTTAACGTCAACGCGATATTTGGTGGTAGATTCGAAGTTCTTCGAAGATAGCTACACAAGCCTTGTGTAGGCCAAATATCGGTGATATTCTGTTGGAGCTCAACGAATATTGGATTGACCACCGTGACAATACATCGTGGTTGAAAAGTTCAAAAGTATTGTTCACTAGGATTGTCCTTAAGCATGAGGTATTTGGTTTAGGATACAATGACTGATGTACTTTGGTTCGTCTTAGACAAGTCTGAAATATGGTTGTCATACGAGGCCTTACTGGGTACAGAGGAAGTTGTATTTTGAATCGAAATATAACAAGATGGTAAATGCACCTCCTTTTTAGGAGAGATATTTATGGGTCCTTTGACATGATGAGAAAACTGGAAAGTGCATGGCCATGCCCAAATGAACTGATTTGTTCTTTGTCGTTTATCACAACAATTTGAATCAAGAAGTCATGAAATAATTTCGAATACAGGAGTTGATAATTTCTACCATGCTCGTATTCGTTGTCACAAATATCGTGCTGCAAGGGATAAGCCTAACATAGTTGCCCAAGAAATAGAGACAGAGTGTTCTTTACTAGGAGACGCTATTAAAGAGTTTTTCATAAACTATACCTGGGTTACATAAGTTGTTTTTATGGGGTTGGTTACCTACATGCCCATCTATATGGCCAATGTAGCTCGTATCATTAAGACAAAGGTTACAAACTTGCACAAGTGGGAGTCTGAAGGATTTATGTGCACAGTTAGTCAACCTATGTTGACACATCCATGCCTACGAAACACTTAAGGGTCACACCGGTGAGTGTATGTAATACGAGCAAGATATGCAATGATACTACGAAGAGGAATGATTCATAATAGTCATTATGAATCAGTTAAGTATTAAGTTAAGTCTAACTTATTACTAGATTAGTTTAACTAATAATTAATACAAGTATTTGTACATTTACTAGTTGAGTAAATATACAATGTGTTAATTAAAGATTATCCATGGTACGATTTAAAGCCATTAAATCGTATAGTAATTGGATAATATTGTTGTATAAATTATATAAATGTTGTTATTATATAATTAATTATTAAAAGTATAAATACAAGTATATAATTCATGTATATGGGTACCGAATTATCAGTGTATTAATACTAGATATTTAATAGTTAAGTGCAACAATAATAAAATAGTTAAAACTATAAGGGATGGAAGTGTTAAAAGGAAGTTTAATTAAAGATTTAATATTAATTAAACTAGAGGGTTCTAAGCGCAACTTATTTGTATATAAATAAGAGGCTTAGGGTAACCCCAAAACCCCCTTACACCTTACACGAAATCTCTCCTCCTATCTTGGGAGATTTTGGCCGAAACTTGGACACCAAGTTTTGGTGTTCTTCGTTTTTCGTGTTCTTCGTGTTCTTCAAGTATTGAAGAACAAGATCGTTGCAAGTGATCAACTAGAAGATTGCTCGTCGTGTTCATCATCAGTGGATCTATCTTAAGCATTAACTAAGGTATGTTTCATGGAACACTCTTCTTCCTCTCCTCTTGTTCGATTGAACGAGAACACCAAGAACCCTAGGGTTCTTGGTGAGTGTTCGACGAACACACACAAGTATGTGTGTGTGTTCGAGTTTTTCGTACAAGGTTTCTTTCTTGTTAATCTAATCTAGATCTCCATCATCCCAATCCTTTAGGGTTTAAGGATTAGGTTTAATCCCGCTTCCACTTTTAGGGATTAAATCAGCTAGTTGGTTTTAACCGGTCAAGAACAAGTTTATGTTCTTGGTCAGCAAGGTTTCGAACCAAGTACTAGGTGGTCGGCCCTATGCGTTGATCAGTGTCAATGAAACCCTTCAAATGTATCATGGGAAATGTGTATGCACCGCAAAGTAATAGTGATAAGCGGAGATTGTGGGAGTTTGTTAAAAATTACTTAGACGAAAATGAAGGAAATCTTATTATGGTTGGTGATTTTAATGCGGTTCGTGAGGAAGGGGAAACATGGGGGTGTGAAAGAGATGATAGAGAAATTGTGGATTTCAATGCATTTGTTAACTCCTCCAGTCTTATTGAGGTTCCAATGGGGGGCTCCGCGTATACTAGATTAAGTTCGGATGGCCAAAAAATGAGTAAATTGGATCGTTTCTTTGTAAATGAAGGAGTTTTTGGAGTGTGTACGGATTTAGTGGCGAACGTGATGCTTGATATTATATCGGATCATTGACCGATTGTTCTTGCACAAGAGCCGGTTGATTATGGTCCTCGCGTGTTTCGGTTTTTTAACTCATGGATGGATGATGATTCATTTGAAGATATGGTAAAGATGTCTTGGGATACGGGTATAGAGAGTTCGAGTAGTAGTCATTTTATTCTGTTCAAAGATAAATTAAAATTGTCAAAAAGATAATTGCAAAGCTTGGTGGAAGGCTAATGTTTCTATTATTAGACATTTCTATTTCTGGCATCCTAACACACAACAAATTATATATTTTTACACCATACATTAGTGTTTGACTATTTTAGTCAACACAACATTATTATTTTCTTATGGTGACACACATTGAGCTAAAAACATTTCTAAAATGATAAATTTTATTGGTAAAGCAATAAATGAACTCGAATAATTAAACGTGACTCGAATGACATCGAACCATGACCGACCACCTAAGTGGCCGGCCTCCCCTTGCTCGTGACCACTCCATCTTGGCCGAACCCTATAAGGGGTGAGGTTGATCTTGTCTTTTATCTTATCTCTATCACTTGTAACCTTTATCCTCATCATCATTCAAAAGAGTCCCTATTAGACTCAAACACTTATTCCTAACCCTAATTCGCCCCTATATAAACACCAAAACCAAATTAATTTTTTCTTTGTTGAATTCGGCCGATCCTAACCCTAGAGCAAGTCCCGAGTTCGAGTTAAGGCCATCCCATTCGATCTTGTTCGTTTTCTTCCAAATCTCGGTTGCAAGGTATGAAACCCGAAACCCTTATGTGTTTTTCTTCTTTGTTTTGAAGGATTTTTGTGCATAAATAATTACACGTGTCACCGTGTCCAATGTTATAAGGCACTAAAGGGTCACACCACTACACACCCAATGATGGACAACCGAATAAAGTAAGTTGTGTGGAATAATTAACTAGTTAAGTTAATTATAAAGAAGAGAATAAATAATAATAAGTTAATTATTATTTTTGAGGATGGTTAAATATTAGGTTAAGTATGTAACGGACATTTAATTAAAGGTTAATTAATTAACTAGTAAAAGTCCAAGGGTTTAAAGTCACAATATGAAGTTTAATTATGAGATTAATCATAATTAAACTCCAAGGACCTAAACGTAACATATAACCTTTTAAATAAGAGGCTTATGTTAAGGGTTTTAGGTTAATCACATTACACACTCAAAACCCTAAAAGCTTTCCTCCCTCTCCCTCTCCTTCGGCCGAAGTCGATCGAAAACCCCATAGGGTTCTTCGGTTTGTGTACGTCGATCGTAACACACACACATACACACACGAGTTCTAGTGTGTTGCTTTGTTGGTACAACGCGGTCTTGCAGCGTGTTCAGGTGGTGCAGTAGAGGTGGATCATTCTTTAGCAATCTAACGGTAATGTTCGTCATCTCCTTCTTCTTGTGATCTCATTGTTTAGTAGAGATCCAGTTATGTGGGATGCAAGTTCCGCCATGTGAATCCTACAAGGTTTTCCTACAATGGTATCAGAGCTCCCTACTAATCTCAATGAGATTCGGTTGAGTTTCTTTTCATCTAGAAAAGAACCCTAGAATTTTCGACCAGGTATATGTTCTTCAAGTTTTGAATGAACATTGGATTGAATAGGGTTCTAGATAAAAAGAAATTAGGTTTCTTTGTTTTCTCCTTGCTTTTTCCGAATTCGTATACATATATACATATATATTAGTTTTTTTTTTATCTAGAAGAGAACCCTAGAATTTTTGAACCAAGCATGTGTTCTTCAAGTTTTGAATGAACATTGGATTGAATAAGGTTCAAGATAAAAAGAACTAGGTTTCTTTCTTTTTTTTAGTAAATAAAACCTAGTATGTTTGATCCAAGTAAATTATTCAAAGTTCTTGAATAATTGGAATAAATGGGTTTTTAGACAAAAATTAAGAAAAGGTTATGTTAATTTTTTCGTTTAAAAGTTTGACGTTTTATTTGTTTATTATTATTATTATTTACGAAATAATTAATATATATATATATATATATATATATATATATATATATATATATATATATATATATATATATATATATATATATATATATAAATATATATATATATAACGGTAGTCAAAACCAAACCAACCGAGACTCGGTTGGAGTCGGTTCGACGACCAATTCGTCAAACAAAACCGAACCCACCGAGTTTTGGTTGGGTGGTGTTTCTTGGAGACCAAGATATCTTTTTGATTTTAGTCCAAGATATGGTCTAATTCAAAGAATAAAATCTACAAGTTATTATGTAAGATTTTATTATTAAAAGTCAATCTATAAGTATTTTAGTTGACTAGATTATTTAATTTTTTGTCTAAATAATAATAATTAGTATTAAACATTTAAATTAAACCTAATGATTTTAATAGTTATTAAAATCAAGATAATTATGAAATTAAGGAAGAAAATAAGAAATCAGTTCATGGGTAATTTAATAATTATCAGTTTGGTAATTTATATTATCAGTTTATTTATTTATTTAGTATGACATAACCCAAAAGTCGTGACATTGTGTTTATTTTTAAAAGTTCCGAATTTTTTATTTGTTTTCAGAAATTATTAAATTTTTATTTTTTATTTTTTAAATATATAAAACACAAAAATCAAGTCTTTGGGGTTATGACATAGCAATTCTCGAAATTGCATGTATCTATTTTATTTATTTTAGTTGAAATAAAAAGATGGTGACTATAAACAGTTTGTTTAGAAAACCAAGATTTAATTATAAGATGGTGACTATAAACAGTTTGTTTAGAAAACCAAGGTATAAATTAATAAGATGACGATTATAAACAGTTTGTTTAGAAAACCAAGTTTTAAATTAATAATGGTAAAGTAAACAGTTTGTTTATAAACCAAGTTTTATATAGATAAAATTAAAAGGTGGAATTTATAAACAGTTAGTTTATAAAACCAAGTAATTAAAAACTGGCAAATATTTTTCTAACAAAGGAAAATACTTTTTAGAAAATCTTAGATCAGAGTGCAACCCACCTAATGGAACACCTCACTTGTTCAACGATATTAACATTGTAAGGAGAAAGAACCTTCGATGTGGATTCATATCATTGCGAGTGTTAGGGTGCGTAGGGTCTTGTGATAATCGGGAGTCCCGGCGGAAGGCATCACACTGTCTTAGGTGGTACGATCTATTTTGGTGTAATCGGGAGTCCCAGCCCAAAATGCACTAGAGGGATTAAAACATGTACAAGTTTGTTGTTCAACTTGATATCCCGAGGATCTAGGAATCGTTTCTAGTCTAGAGGCGATCAGTATGGCTATACCTACCAGGAATAGCGTGGCTCTAATGGGAAGTGCCCAAACCTTGCATTAGAGGGCGTGAAATATGGATCCTAGTCTAACTATTATTCTTAAAAGGTAATAATGTTAGAAGTTATTTATTTTTCTAATCTCACTAACCGTTTGTTGTTTTTTTTCTTATAGATGTCTGTACCGTCAGAAATTCCGTTTACTCACCAAACGAATCGCGAAAGTTCATCACTGGAAAATGGAAGCTTACTGGTCCGAACCACAAAGTTTGGAAAGTGCACCTTAGGAGTTACCTAAAAGCACAGAATCTACTGTACGTGATAGACGAGGTGCCCAAGGGACAACCAGGGCAAGATGCCCAGGATGATGAGCTTGACGCTGATTATCAGTATCTGGCTATGTCGATTCTTATTCTTACTTCATTATCAGAGCTTACTGATAATCTACGTAAGAAACCATGCTATGAGTTTGTCCAGTATCTTGAGGAGACGTTTAAAGATAGTACTGAAGATAGTAAGCAGTTCAATTTGCAAGAAATCTTTTCGTCAAAGATGAAAGATGATCAACCATTGAGTGACCATCTTATTAACATAAGAAGGTTGCTAGATTGTCCCACCCTAGTTACTGGCACATCAATTGAGCATGAAAAAGTCTTGTTCTTGTTTGGATCTCTCACTCAGTACTATTAGGACAAGGTAGTACGTTTAGTCGGGAATTTTGATCTGAGTGTCGCAGGTCTACACGAGATTCTCTTGTGTATACACGATGTTCAAAGGCTAGAGGAAGAATCTCTCCCTGAGATTCAGCAGGATGAGTTCCAAGATTGGTTGAATGACTTTGCTGATTTGTGCTGCCCAACTTGTGGCAACAAGGATATTTGCGAGCACACGTCTGACGTGGGGCTGTTGGACGCTGACTTTGTCAGCGATTCAGGTATCTTTATGATTGATTGTCTTGTTACTTCTAGTGAATCCTGGGTATTGGATACCAGATGTGGTCATCACATTTGCAGGGATTTAAGAAGAACAGGAGGCTGGGACGAGGAGATGTTGAACTACGAGTAGGCGAAGGTTCCAAGGTTGGAGCCGAAGCCGTAGGAACATATTTTCTCAAGTTACCTTCAGGAAGAGTTTTGGAACTTAAAGATTGTTATTATGTTCCTAGACTATTAAAAATGTTATTTCGTTTGATTTACTTATAGACAGTGGTTTTTATTATGAGTTTTATGGAAAAACAATTTCGTGTTTAAAAGATGATATTTTATATTTTAACGCAAATTCTCATAATGGTCTATACACATTAAATCTAAATAACATAGAACGAGACGTTTATCATATAAGTAAAAGATCCAAGAGTAACTTGAATCTAACTTATCTTTGGCATTGTCGTTTAGGTTATATAAACGAAACTCGCATAAAGAAACTCCACGATGATGGAATTGAAGAGCCATTTGATTTAGAATCATATGCAATATGCGAAGCTTGTATATCTGGCAAGATGATAAAAGACCCTTTCAACCACTACAATGAAAGGGCAGGCGAGTTGTTAGGGATTACACACGGATGTGTGTGGACCCTTTACTCCAGAGGCTAGAGGAGGATACCGCTACTTCATTACCTTTATTGACGACTTCAGTAGGTATGGTTATGTCTTTCTTATGAGACTAAAGTCTGAAAGCTTTGACAAGTTCAAAGAATATCAGAGGGAAGTAGAGAACCAAATAGGCAAGAAAATTAAGTCACTTCGGTCTGACCGAGGAGGCGAGTATTTGAGCCAAGAGTTCGACGATCATTTGAAGGAATGTGGGATTGTTTCACAACTCACACCTCCGTATACACCTCAGATGAATGGTGTATAAGAAAGGAGGAATCGCACCTTGTTAGACATGGTACGTTCAATGATGTGTCGCGCCCCACTACCACTATCATTTTGGGGACATGCACTCAGGACCGCAACATTCACACTGAATAGGCTTCCGACCAAGTCAGTAGAAAAGACTCCGTTCGAGCACTGGATGGGGAGAAAACCAAAATTATCTTTTCTCAAGATTTTGGGTTGTGAAGCATACGTTAGACGTAACTTCACAGACAAAATAAACCCCAAGTCAGATAAGTGTATCTTCGTTGGATATCCAAGGGAAACCTTAGGATACTATTTCTGTTATAAAGAAGACAACAAAGTCTTTGTTGCTCGGAAGGGTGTCTTCTTGGAGGAGAAGTTTCTAGGAACTGAAACTCCAAGAAAAGAAATAGAGCTTCAAGAAATTGAAGAGAATGAAGATCCACCAACGACTTCAGTCGAACCAATAGTTCAACAAAGAATTGTTGATTCCCAACCAAACCCACCGGTTGAGGAAGAAGAGACACGCAACCCGCGTAGGTCCAGTAGACCACGCCAAGAACCAGATAGGTATATTGGATTCATGATCGATGAAGATGATGGAATTCTACTAGAACCATTAACCTACAGCGAGGCTGCTGACGGCATAGAGTCTGAAAGATGGCTCGAGGCTATGCAAGCAGAGATGCAATCCATGTATGACAACCAAGTTTGGGTGTTATCAGACTTGCCACCACAGTCACGTGCTGTTGGATGCAAGTGGGTTTTCAAGAAGAAAACTGACATGGATGGGAAAGTGCATACTTACAAAGCACGACTTGTCGCGAAGGGTTTCACGCAAACACATGGTGTGGATTATTCTGAAACCTACTCGCCAGTCGCCATGCTTAAGTCTATTAGAATTCTTATGGCCATATCAATATATTACGACTATGAGATATGGCAAATGGATGTCAAAACCGCCTTCCTTAACGGGGAGTTGAATGAGGACGTATTCATGATACAACCGGATGGTTTTACTGATCCAAAGAATCCTGATAAAGTATACAAATTGCTAAAATCCATTTATGGACTGAAGCAAGCATCTAGAAGTTGGAACTTTCACTTTGACAAAAGAATCAAAGAATTTGGTTTTGTCAAGAGTGAGTTCGAGGCGTGTCTCTACACAAAATTCAGTGGGAGCATAGTAATCTTCCTAGTCTTGTATGTCGATGACATACTGCTTATTGGAAACGATATACCAGCATTACAAGGAGTAAAATCCTGGTTAGGTAAATGTTTCCAGATGAAGGACTTGAGAGAAGCCGTATTTATACTGGGTATAAAGATCTACAGGGATAGATTTAGGTGGCTTATTGGACTTAGTCAAAGTACATATATTGACAAAGTACTGAAGAGATTCAGTATGAGTGATTTCCAAGAGATGTCTCATTCCAATGACACATGGCATTACACTGAGCAAAGCTCAGAGTCCCACATCTAGCAAAGAACAAGCTAGGATGAGTTTGGTACCATATGCTTCGGCAATTGGATCAATCATTTATGCCATGTTATGTACTATGCCCGATATTGCTTACTCCATAAGTCTTACAAGCAGATATCAAAAGTGTTAGTGATTTACGGTTTAATCAAAGTAAAACGCAGCGGAAAAATAAATAAATCACTAAAAAAGGATCTACATATTGACAAAGTAATTAAGAAAAAGAATCAAAGAGATTAGTATGTAAAAACGATACCCTTGAAGCCTTTGATGAAGGAATTATGTGCACAGTTGGTCAACCTATGATGATACATCCATGCCTACGAAACACTTAAGGGTCACACCGGTGAGTGCATGTAATACGAGCAAGTTATGCAACGATACTACGAAGAGGAATGATTCATAAGAGTCATTATGAATCAGTTAAGTATTAAGTTAAGTTTAACGTATTACTAGATTAGTTTAACTAACTAATTAATACAAGTAGCTGTACATTTACTAGTTGAGTAAATATACAATGTGTTAATTAAAGGTTATCCATGATATGATTTAAAGCTATTAAATCATATAGTAATTGGATAATATTATTGTGTAAATTATATAAAGGTTATTATATAAGTAACTATTAAAAGTATAAATACAAGTATATAATTCGTGTATATGGGTACCGAATTAGTAGTGTGTTAATACTAGACATTTGATAGTTAAGTGCAACAATAATAAACTAGTAAAACTATAAGGGTTTAAAGTGTAAGAGATAAGTTTAATTAAGAGATTAATCTTAATTAAACTAGAAGGGCCCTAGTGCAAGTCTATCTATTATAAATAGAATGCATGGGGTTCCTTTATTCAAAGATCACTAATTCGAACCCCAGCCTCCCTCCTTCTTTTGTTTTCGGCCGAACACACCAAGAACACCAAGTTTGGTGTTCTTCGTTCTTCGTGTTCTTCATTCGTTCTTCGTGTTCTTCAAGTCTTGAAGATCCAAGTTCGTTGCAAGTGATCATCTAGAGGATCATTCGTCGTGTTCATCATCAGTGGACTTATCTTAAGCATTAACCTAAGGTTTGATTCATGGAACACTCTTCCTCCTTCTCCTCTTGTTCGAAGTCGAACCAAGAACCCTAGGGTTCTTGGTAGTAGTCGACGAACACACACAAGTATGTGTGTGTGTTCGAGTTCTTCGTACAAGGTTTCTTTCTTGTTAACCTAATCTAGATTTCTAACATCCCAATCCTTTAGGATTTAAGGATTAGGTTTAATCCCTGTTCCACATTTAGGGATTAAATCAGCTAGTTGGTTTTAACCGGTCAAGAACAAGTTCATGTTCTTGGTCAGCAAGGCTCGAACCAAGTACACTAGGAGGTCGATCCAAGTGGTTGATCAGTTGCATGGTGCGTAGTAAATCCCTACAGTGGTATCAGAGCGTTGGTTTAGAGATCTAAACTAGATTAACAAAGATTGTTTGTTTACTTTAATTTTAAGTTTTTTTTTGTTTCAAGTATTTTTTTTTTCTTCTTCTTCATAATTTTCGAAAAAGGGAAGAACCCTAGGACCAAGAACATTAAACTAGTCTAAGTTTAATTGGTCAAGAAGCTTTCTAAGAACCCTAGCAATTTTCGAAATACAAGGAAGAACCCTAGGATCAAGTATGTTAAACAAGATATGTTTAGTTGATCAAAATGATTCTTTCCTTTTCTCCCTTGAATTTTCGTGACCAAGGAAGAACCCTAGGATCAAGTATGTTAAACAAGATATGTTTAATTGATCAAAAGGATTATTTCCTAATCCCTTAGTATTTTCGAAATCTAGAGGATACTTGGACACCAAGTTTATTAAACTAGCCTAGTTTAATTGGTGGAAAAGTTTCGTAGTCTTGAGATTTTCGAAACCCTAAAAGAACCCTAGAAGTTTAAACTAGTTTAAGTTTATTACTTTAAAAAATATTAATTAGGATAATAATCTAAAACCTAGTTAATTAAACAAGTTTATGTTTAATAGGTTTAATTATTATTTTGATAGATTTATTTAACTAGTTCTGTAAACCTAGAAATTTAGACAAAGTTTTATTGTCTATAAGGTTTAAATTAAAAAGTTTAAATAAATATATTAAAAGTTATAATCTATCTTAGAATTTAAACAAAGTTTATTGTTTAAATAGGATTGATTAAAATTAATCTTTTAATTAAAATAAAGTCAAACTCTAGTTTTGATTGGTCAAAAACAAGATTAGGGTTCATCTAATTAATTTAGGGAATTGATAAAGAGGATGTAAATTTTTAAGTTCTAAATTTAACAAGGTGTATTTAATTATTTATATATACGTATTAAAATTTTCAGGATTTTTAATTATTAGGTAAAATTGAAATTTTAAAAAATATAATAAGTTTATACGTATTTTAATTAGATTAAGTTAAAATACACATGTATAAACTAGATGTAATATTCTTATTGGAATGTTAGAAGTTTATTATAAAATATACATATATACGAATACATTAAAATACAAATGGAACAATTAAAAAGGGTAATGTTATTTTGATGTTTAAGGATAATATTATAGCTAGTTATTGTATAAGTTATAATATAACTAAAACTAGAAAGTACAAAGTTATGATTTCATTATAACTAGAAATTGTACAAGTTGAAATTATATGATTAACTAGAAATATACAAAGTTATATATATATATTAAGGTGTATAAAGTTATAAGTTATTATAACTAGATAATTATACAAGTAAGTATTTTACAAGTTATGTAATATACTAGATTAATGATCAAGTAATAAATAACAAGAAAAACTTTATAACCTATATTTAACTAGTTCAAGTTATATGTAAGAAATGTTTAAACAAACTAAGAATTATTATATATAGTCTATATATAATAAGTTTATTAGTTTCACCAAGTATAAACCGGTGATTGTTTTAGCTTAAGTTTTATCATGGTTGTTGAAGCTAGTGGGAGCTACACAAGAAAATCACAAAGTTTATAAGTGTGTCATTAAGACATAAGTTTTGGTCGAATCTAATAAGCCAAAACAAATGTTTAATTTCATTATTAGACATGTGAAAAACTAGGTGTGTTAAACTAGGTTTATGTTTCAAGTTCATGAATCATAAAAGAATTTAAAAGTTTAACATAAGTTTATAAGTTTTTCAAGTAAGATAAAACAAGTAAGTTTTATTTTAGATAAGATTTTTCACAAAATATAGTAAAACGTTTTGTACACCTCGTTTTAGGTATACATATAAAAAGGTGTCTTAAACAAAGGATTTTAAACAAGGATTAAGATTGGAATAAAGGTTTAAGTTTAGTTTACGACTTAAACAAACCCAAGAAAATCTTAGATCTAAGTACGATCCACCTAATGGAACACCTCACTTGTTAAATGATATTCATATTGTAAGGATAAAGAACCTTAGATATGGATTCAAATCATTGCGAGTGGTAGGGTGCGTAAGGTTCTGTGATAATCGGGAGTCCCGGCGCAGAACATCGCACTGTCTTAGATGGTCTGATCTACTTTGGTGATAATCGGGAGTCCCCGCCCAAAAAGTAATTGAGTAGAATAAACATACTAGACTTAATTACTAACTTAGAAATGCACAACTAGATTGTACAAAGTTGTAATAAGTTATAAGTCTAAAGATTCTATGACCCCTAGGAATCGTGTCAAGTCTTGATACGATCGGTAAGCATGTTACCTACCTGAAACAACATGTCTCGTCGGGAAGTGCCCAAACCTTGCGGCGAGAATGTGATATTTGGATCCTAGGCCTAAAATATTAATTATGGGTTTATAATATATTTTAGAGAATGTTTATTGATGATTACTAATTAAACTGGGTTTGATTTCTAGATGGCAGCAACAAACGCAATCGCGACAACAAGTACCAACAATCTCTCACTTCGCTCAATCCTCGAAAAGGACAAGTTGACTGGGTCAAACTTTCTCAACTGGGAGCGCAATCTTCGTATTATGCTCAGGCATGAGAGAAAGTGGTATGTCTTGGAGAGAGCAGTACCAAACACCCCTGCTGTTAATGCCAGAGCTGAAACAAGGCAAGCTTATGATAAGCATGTCAGTGATGCACTCGATGTGAGCTGTCTGATTCTCACCACTATGAGTCCTGAGTTACAAGCAGGACTTATGGATGTGCCTGCATTTGAGATGATCCAGCAACTTAGGGATTCATTTCAAGAGCAAGCTCGCACTGAGAGGTTTGACATCAATCGAGCCTTCAACTCTTGCAAGATGGTCAAAGGAACGCCGGTGAGTGCCCACGACATGAAAATGAAGGGACACATTGATCACCTCGCCAGACTTGGTCACCCCATACCGTTGCAAATGGCAACAGATACTATACTCAACTCGTTGATTGATGACTACAAGTCTTTTGTGGTCAACTACAACATGCATAACATGGAGAAATCCGTTGCTGAGCTACATTCCATGCTCAAGACAGCTGAGTTGAGTTTGGGGACCAAATCTAAGGACGTTCTCTTGATCGGTAATGGCGGTGGCGATTGGAAGAAGATAAAAGGGCATGGTGGTAAAGGAAAGGGTAAAACCTATCCTAACCAAGGAGTGCCAAATGGTAAAGGTGTCAAACAAACGGTCAAGAAGGTTAAGCCTAACACTGCGAGGACCGAGAACCGGTGCTTCAAGTGTGGTGAGGCTGGGCATTGGAAAAGGAATTGTCCAAAGGGTGCAAGTGGTAGTGGAGGAAACGCAAGTTCCTCAGGTAACACAACCACACTTCTTAATCACTTTTAGATACTTGTAAAGTACGTTACGAGTAATCTAACTTTTGCAATCATTTATTGCAGGAGGAGATGGAAAGTGATAGTGACCGGCATGAGATGGTGATAATCCCACGAGCACCAAGTTTTATAATTCAGTATTTTGTGGATTCGTTTTCAACAATTTTACTTTATTGTTTTGGATAATTTTATTTTTGTTAAAACAAGTTTTATTTTGGTTTTAATTAAATTTCGAATCCATGGTTGAATTATATTGTGTGCATGTGTGATAATTACACTAGTCAAGTTTATGATTTACTTATATTTCATGTTTATATATATATTTGTTTGATTGTTGTATAAATAATGTCTTGATAGCTCAAGGTTCTTAGATGTTAGTAATTAGAAAGTTTTTCTAATGAAAGTATTTAAGAGTTTTATGGAAGCATAAGGTTCAAGAGTTATTGAACTTAGTTCAAACATCTTAAGTAATAGTCATTACTTATGTTAGAGAGTTTTAAAGTATTAGTATTAATATAGTTTGATTGTATTGGATATAATCAAGATGGACTTTAAGAGTATTATTACAAGTCTTTTATACTTGTAGTTAGGGGTGTAATCGAGTCGAGACAGCTCGTGAGTTACTCGAGACCGACTCGCAAAATACCCGGAATCGACTCGTTGTGAACCGAGTCGAGCTCGAGCTCGAGCTACTCGAGTAGGGCTTCGAGTCGAGTTCGAGTTCCAAAATACACAGCTCGCTAGGCTCGCGAGCCTTATCGAGTTTTTATTTAATTACCTTTTTGCCCTTTTCATATACATAATTACCTTTTTACCCTTTTCCATATACATATTTACAACAAAAATGTGCATTTTTAAAAAAAATTAAGATTATTCGAGCCGAGCCGAGTATCGAGTCGAGTTTCGAGCTTTCACCGAGTCGAGTTCGAGCTTAAAAATGGAAGCTCGTCGAGTTTCGAGTCGAGTTTCGAGCTCGAGTTTTAATTAGCGAGTCGAGCTCGAGCTTGGCAGAACTCGGCTCGACTCGACTCGTTTACACCCCTACTTGTAGTAAAGGATTTAATGAAGTCATAATTCCCTAATAGGAATAACTGGATATTCGTATAATCCAAGTAAAATGACTTAGACATTAAATGACTCTTAAAAAGGGACAAACTATATTAAAAGTATTTAAGAATTAAAAGGTATTATTGCAAGTCTTTTATACTTGTAATAAATACATTATTTAATCAAGTCATAATTCCCTAATAGGAATAATGGATATTTGAGAAATCCAAGTGATGACTTTGGCATTAAATAAAGTTCTTAAAAGAATACTAATATGTTTAAGAATTGGAAGTATCGTTTCAAGTGTTTTATACTTGTTAGATACAGTAATCAATAAAATCATAATTCCCTAAACAGGAATGTTGGATATTCGCAAATCCAAAGGATGATCTTAATCATTGATAGAATTCTTAAAAAGATTAAACTACAAGTTATTGACTAGGTCAAAGTAGTTTAAGAGATGCTTAAATTCCATAAAAGTAAGTGGGAGCTAAGACTAACGTAATTCATTAAAGATGTTGATGAATTCAGTAAGTTAGTAAGACATTAACAACAAGGTTTTACCAAGTCGTTAATCAAAGAGTTAAGAGAAATAATAAATGATCGTTAATTAGATTATTGCAAACCTAATAGCGTGATCACAAGTCTTGTGATTAATTATTGCATATCTAATAGGTTGTTAACCCTTCAGTGGATAACATAGTCATTTAAGGAAATTTCTTTAACTAGTAAGAATATCTACAAATCAAGTAACTAAAAGAGGCTTTAGTTACAAGGATGATTTTATGAATTCAAGGAACTAAGGAGTTAATTTCCAATCCTCCTATGTTTACCGAATTGCATAAAAGGCAAGACTAGAATATGTTCTAGATTGTTGCAAGAACAATATCTAGCAAAGACAAAAGTAATAGTATTCCTAAATACTCGTCTTGTGTCTTTAGTTGAATAGAAATGATTGGTTTAGTGATAAAGTTACAATAAAGGTTGTAAGAATCATTAAGTAATCAGCACGAACAAAAGGAATAATAATGATCCAGTAATAATTCAGTATCTATGTCCAGTGAGGAATAATACATGAGTTAGTATCATTTTTATTCAAACTTTGTATGTTTTACATCATCCATGAACAAAAGTCTTTTATTCAAAAATATATAAATCCGTGACTGCTCGTCTTGGTGGGAACCTTGATGGGACGTTAACGTCATCACGGTATTTGGTGGTAGATTCGAAGTTCTTCGAAGATAGCTATACAAGTTTTGTGTAAACCAAATATCGGTGATATTCTGTTGGAGCTCAACGAATATTGGATTGACCACCGTGACAATACTTCGTGGTTGAAAAGTTCAAAAGTATTGTTCACTAGGATTGTCCTTAAGCCTGAGGTATTTGGTTTAGGATACAATGACTAATCTGCTTTGGTTCAACTTAGACAATTCTAAAATATGTTTGTCATACGAGGCGATACGGGGTACAAAGGAAGTTGTATTTTAAATTGAAATATAACAAGATGGTAATTGCACCTCCTCTTTAGGAGAGATATATAAAGGTCCTTTGACATGATGATAAACTGACAAGTGCACGTTCGGGCCCAAACGAACTGATCTGTTCTTTGTCGTTTATCACAGCAGTTTGAATCAAGAAGTCATAAATTGATTTCGAATACAGGAGTTGATAATCTCTACCATGCTCGTATTTGTTATCACAAATATCGTGCTGCAAGGGATAAGCCTAACAACGTTACCCAAGAAGTAAAGACAGAGTGTTCTTTACTAGGAGACGCTATTAAGAGTTTTTCATAAAACTATACCAGGGTTACATAAGCTATTTTTATGGGGTTGGTTACCTACATGCCCATCTAGAAGGCCACTGTAGCTCGTATCATTAAGACAAAGGTTACAAACTTGCACAAGTGGGAGTCTGATGGAATTATGTGCACAGTTAGTCAACCTATGATGAGACATCCATGGCTACGAAACACTTAAGGGTCACACCGGTGAGTGCATGTAATACGAGCAAGTTATGCAACGATATTATGAAGAGGAATGATTCATAATAGTCATTATGAATCAGTTAAGTATTAAGTTAAGTTTAACTTATTACTAGATTATTTTAACTAACTAATTAATACAAGTAGTTGTACATTTACTAGTTGAGTAAATATACAATGTGTTAATTTAAGGTTATCCATGATATGATTTAAAGCTATTAAATCAATTGGATAATATTATTGTGTAAATTATATAAAGGTTATTATATAATTAACTATTAAAAGTATAAATACAAGTATATAATTCGTGTATATTGGTACCGAATTATTAGTGTGTTAATACTAGACATTTGATAGTTAAGTGCAACAATGATAAACTAGAAAAACTATAAGGGTTTAAAGTGTAAGAGATAAGTTTAATTAAGAGATTAATCTTAATTAAACAAGAAGGGCCCTAAGTGCAAGTCTTTCTATTATGAATAGAATGCATGGGGTTCCCTTATTCAAAGATAACTAATTCGAAACCCTAGCCTCCCTCCTTCTTTTGTTTTCGGCCGAACACACCAAGAACACCAAGTTTGGTGTTCTTCGTTCTTCGTGTTCTTCATTCGTTCTTCGTGTTCTTCAAGTCTTGAAGATCCAAGTTCGTTGCAAATTATCATCTAGAGGATCGTTCGTCGTGTTCATCATCAGTGGACTTATCTTAAGCATTAACCTAAGGTTTGATTCATGGAACACTCTTCCTCCTTCTCCTCTTGTTCGAAGTCGAACCAAGAACCCTAGGGTTCTTGGTAGTAGTCGACGAACACACACAAGTATGTGTGTGTGTTCGATTTCTTCGTACAAGGTTTCTTTCTTGTTAACCTAATCTAGATTTCCAACATCCCAATCCTTTAGGATTTAAGGATTAGGTTTAATCCCAGTTCCGCATGTAGGGATTAAATCAGCTAGTTGGTTTTAACTGGTCAAGAACAAGTTCATGTTCTTGGTCAGCAAGGTTCGAACCAAGTACACTAGGAGGTCGACCCAAGTGGTTGATCAGTCGCATGGTGCGTAGTAAATCCCTACATTTGATTACGCCAATGATTGAGGAAGAAGAACTCCAAAAATTCAATGTAGAATTCCTCTAATGGTATCCACACTACACCATATCAAGAACACCGAATGGATGCTAGTCCCTTATTCAAGAATCAAAACTAAAACCAAAACCTAGTGGCTTACGCCTCCTTTCTTTACTGTTTGATAGGTACACACAGAGCAAACAACAAACTGATTTGTTGACTTTGTGTTTTGATCGAACGAATATAAAACAAAGAAAAGAAGGGATTTGAATTTGTTTCCTTAGCCTTCTGTTAGTGTGTCACACAAAAACCAAGAACACATTCCTCTTTTGTTTTATTTAAGTTACGGCCGTATAAGGGGAACCAGGAGGGAGATTAGGGTTAATCTTTCTTAAGTATATATATATCCATAATACAAGTTATAAGATATGACACTTAGCCCCTTGTCTTTTTTGATTCTTTACAATTACTCACTAATACGTTTTAACTAACAATTAATTAAAACATAACTAGCCAAGTAATTATAGTTTATATAAATAATATAATTACCCTAATTATATTATATAATTTAAATGGTGTTTGATGTATAAGCGTGTGACCCTTTAGGCTCACATGCGTCTAGCCATATAACTATATGTCATGTACCTAAAGCATATTCCAACAGCTCCCACTTGCGTACGTCATGACATCAGGTAGTTATACAAGCAAAGGTTAGAGTCTAGCATCCCGTTAATGCCCCTAGAAGTATATGAGTGAGTTTCAGAAAAGTCCAGGTTCAAAGTTTTTCAATCATTTATCCTTTTGTTACTGATACCATGTTGAATTTTAGACAAGGATTAATGTCAATCTAAAATTTCAACGATTCTGTTTCTCGATCTTTAAATTGAAGTAGATTACCAAACCAATCAAGATTCATCTTGATTACCTTTGGTTACGACCGTACAACCATTTCTTCAAATCATCAAGGGCCCCAGTAGTATCTAATCCAAACATGTGTAGGAACAAATTCTTTATTGACTACACGTGTTTGACATATGCTTAATATCAAACCTGAAGATGGTTGTTATAACAGCCTTATTCAGGTCAACGTTTAACAACATCAAAGTTTGACACTCCACATACACAAACCAACTTGCATCTCAAGTCAGAGGATAAGCGATAAAGCCTTTGTGAGATTCCCTTGTGACATAAATCCAGGAAGTGATTTCTCATAGGTTGGGTCAGTCCAATTGTGCATCACAATGAACAACATGTGAGTTTGATTTCATCATCCTTAGTGTTAAGGAAAAAAGCCTTACCCCTTTGGAATCTTAAGATAACAAAACAACCTAGACTAGCTTAGAATAATTAGTAGAATAAATATCCCAAGTTTAGGAGTGATACTGAGTTTGGCCAGTATTGGCCACTCAGTATCAGTACTCAGTATTGGAAATCTAATACTGAGTAGAAGGACTGAGTTACATTCTGTTATGTAACGGACTAAGATCAAATTCCTTGATCTTAGTCAATTTCCTAGTTTAGTCCTTCGGTTACTCCTTTGCCCATTATGTAAGATCTCTATATCATTATAAATAGAGATCATCTTGCAAAGGAGAACTCACCAATTCACACGTTCATTCATATATATTGCAATAGTAAAGTGGTCTTGTTTTTCCGCAACAAGCCACACCTAGTGGAATATTAAATTTGACTATAATCTTGTGTTCAATAAATTATTTGTCTTAAGTAATTTAAATTCTATCTAAAATATATACAAACTAGGGTTGTTGTGACCTAACAACTGGTATCAGAGCAGGCTAAATAAACTCTTATTTAGTCGATCTATTACACTGGCAGCCATTCCCAACATCTATCCCTCCCAAACTCAAAAATCCAAAATGTCTTCTATAGTTGCACCAGTCATGTCTGGAAAGGGAGTGCCTATCTTTGATGGCAAAGATTTCCATCAATGGAAGCTAAAAGCTCAATGGTATCTCGAATCTATTCATCATGAGATGCTCACTGTGCTAAATGATGGTCCCATCATTCCACAAACTGTGGAACCCGTTGCAGCTACTGATGATGCTCCTGAGAGCACAAGAACAGTTCCTAAACTGAAGCATACATGGACTGATACTGACTGTCAGTTGTACAGTTTAGACTCTAGAGCAAAGGGGGTGATTGGTAATGCTGTTACCAAAGAAATACTGAATGCAATTATGAAATTGCCAACAGCAAAGGCTATGTGGGATAGCCTATCAGTCACCTATGAAGGCACGCCTAAGGTGAAGTTGCAAAGAAAGAGCAACATGAGAAGAAAGTATGAAAACTTCTTCTCAAGTCCTAATGAAGACATCACCACTCTCTACAACAGGTTTAATATTGTTATCCATGATCTAATCAGTGTAGGCATTTTGAAGGAAGAAGGAGAGCTTGTTCAAAAATTTCTGTACAGTCTTCCTCAACAATTTCTTGATATGACAAACTCTGTCAATGCTGCTAATAACATTGAATCATACACTCTTCAAACCTTGTAGGTTTAATGTTGAATCATGAGGAGAACAATGCTGCAAGACTGATCAACTGGAAGAAAACTGACAATACTTCCACTGGCATGGCTCTAGTTGTGCAATAGGCCTATACTGTTACTGAGCCTGAAGAACCAGAGGTTGATCTTGCTGATGCTGAGGCCGAGGAGCTTGAAACTCAAATGGCTCTTATGTCTATGAAGCTGGATCAGTTGAAGAAGAAGAGGCTTGGTGTTAGCTCTTCCAATACTGACCCAAGATCAGGTCTTTGCTATAGGTGTGGAAAGCTTGGACACATTGCTGCTATCTGTCATACTAAGTCAACTGAAACTGATCAGTATGACAAGATTGCATACCGAGCTAAACGGTATAGAGACAAGTATGTCAAGTTGAAGAACTGGAGCAAGGGCAAGGGTGCAGCAGGGAATGGAGAACCTCATCAAGCACTTTACTTTGAAGCTTGGATGGATGCAGAGCTTAGTGATGATGAGGAAGAAGATGAAAACAAAGCCTTTATGCATTTCACTGAAGATGATTTGAAAAGCTCCTTTGAAAAGGATATCAAAGAAGCTGAGAGAATGAGTGTTCATTCTGATTGGGATTCCACTCAGTTGTACAAGGCGAGTTCCTTTCAAACTTATTCAGTGAATGAAAAAGAAAAGATTTTTGAGTATATGATTGTTGATCTTAAAACTTTAGTACAAAAAGAAAAAGCTTTAAAATTAACTATTCTTGAACTTGAAAGAGTAAATAATGAACATTTAGATAAATTAGCAAAATTTAAAGATTTAGAATTAAATTTTTTAAACTTACAAGACATTAACCAAAGATTAGCTGATAAAGCTCCTTTACACAAATTAGAAAAAGAGAAATTTGAAATTATTTTTGATAAACCAATTGGTCCTTCCATCTGTTCAAAGTGTTATACTGAACTACAAGAGCTCAGTATTGAATTTCCTGAAAAGGAAATTTCTGATACTGACCTCGAAGTTGTGCAGTATGATACATCTGCTGTTCCTCCATTTGAATTGTTATTTAATACAACTACTTTTGAGATATATAATGAAAATAAAACGACTTCTACTCCTAATGTTTTATCTAATACTGAAGTTGCAGGAACAGAAAAGTCAAATACTCAAGAAACTAAAGAACCTATTAAAGTCGACATTTTAAAACATGATAATCAAAAATCAACTTCAACAGGATCTTCTAGTGGCAAAAACAAGAAGTCTAATAACAAAAATACTTCTTTGCCAAATAAAATGAAGAAACCAGATCCATCTCCTTCTAAACCAGTCAAAAACAACATTAAAACACAAGTAAAAAATAACAAAAATAACATTTTAAAATCTATTGGTGATCAGATCAAAGTTTGAAGTCAAAAGTTTGCAAAACTTACTCATACTGATCAACCAAAAGTCAAACAATTTTCAAAAATACCTTATGAAAATATGTTCAGAAATAGACCTAGAAAATATTATAGATGTCATCATACTGGCATAAAGGAGATGAATGCTGGACTGATCTCTCAAGTCCTAGGTACTCAGTACCAAAGAAAAGGAGAGAAACTAAGTCAGTATCACCAAAAAAAACCTCCAAGGTTTCCCCTGAAGTGATACTAACCTCTCCAACTAAAGAGATCGAGTCTAAACCTGTTTCTCCTACCAAAGGTCCCATTCAAAAATGGGTTCCAAAAAAGAACTAATCATTATTTTGTGTCTTGTGCAGGGTGACAGAAAATGGTACTTAGATAGTGGCTGCTCAAGACACATGACTGGCAGTATGTAGTACCTTCTAAACTATACACCAGAGAAGGGTCCTTCTGTTAAGTTTGGAGATGATTCAGTTGGAAAAACAAGAGGGTACGGAGTAATCAAGGCAGTCAACATAACTTTTAAAAGAGTTGCCTATGTAGAGGGTCTTAAACACAATCTGCTCAGTATCAGCCAGATGTGTGATGATGACAATGAAGCTCGCTTCAGGAAGACTGTAGGAATCATCTACAATGATAAAGGGCAACATGTACTCATTGCTAGAAGAGAAAAGGATGTATATGTGGTCAACCTGTCTGAACTAGATCCTACTATTAGAGTTTTCCTGCTTTCTAAAGTCAAGCCAGAACTGAACTGGATGTGGCACAAGAAACTTTCTCACATCAACTTCAGAAACATTAATGAGCTCAGTATGAAGAAGTTGGTGAGAGGGCTGCCCACTATTACTTATTCTAAAGAAAAGGTATGCTCAGCATGTGAAATGGGCAAGCAGAAGAAGAGTTCATTCAAGTCTAAAGTCAACCATTCTATCAATGAATCTCTTACAATGATACATACGGATCTCTTTGGCCCCATCAGTACACCATCATTGACCAAAAAGATCTATACTTTAGTCTTGGTTGATGAATACTCAAGATATACTTGGGTCATCTTTCTCAAGACTAAATCAGACACAACCACAGAAATCATTGCCTTTATCAAAAGAGAAGAACTTCATAAAGGCAACAAGGTCAAGCAACTAAGAAGTGACCATGGTACTGAGTTTAAGAACTCACTATTAGCAGATTTCTGTGAAGAAAGAGGAATCGTGCAAAACTTCTTGGCAGCCTACACACCACAACAAAATGGTGTTGTGGAAAGAAAGAATATAACACTAATTGAAGCTGCAAGAACTTTGTTATGCCATGTTGGACTGGCACTAAGCTTCTGGGCTGAAGCTGTAAACTGTGCAAATTTTACTCAGAACAGAGCTACAATAGTCCAGAGACATCAAAAGACTCCTTATGAGTTATATAATGGCAGGGTTCCAATGGAATACTTCCACATCTTTGGGAGAAAATGTTTTGTACTCAGTACTAAACAAAATCTCAATAAATTTGCTCCCAAAGCAAATGAAGGTGTGTTCATGGGCTACTCTCCACACTCCAAAGCCTTCAGAGTGTATGTTATCTCAACTAAGATGATTGTAGAATCCATTCATGTCACTTTTCATGAAGACCAGGATGTTCATTCTATATCAGCAAAGGAAGACATTAGCGGCATAGATAATCTATGCAATCCAGAAAACTCCATTGCTGAACAGCCCAGGTCTCACCCATACTATGTTGATCATGGTATGAGTGATACTGATCAAGTAAGAACTCAACATAACTTAAATGCATCAAATACTGAGGTTCCCATATTTGAGACCCCCAATACTGAGTTCCCAATAATTGATCTGAACAACTACACCTATGAAGAAGGTGAATCTTCCAGTACTTCTCAAGAATCCACCTCAGATCTGCAAAATCAAGAAGAACAGCAACCTGAACTGTCTAATACTGACCAGAATTCAGCTTAGTATCAGACAGACAATACATCATACAACAAGATATTGTTGATCTTGCTTCAAATGCTCTTTTAGGAAAAAATTTAAGGGATCACAGAGACCATCCACACTCTAATATTATTGGTCCAATTGAACAAGGTGTTCAAACAAGAAGAAAGTTAGACTTTGAACCTCAAGCAACTATAAACTTCTGCTTCTTTTCAAGCTTCCTATCTACCATGGAACCAAAGAAAGCTGATGAAGCTTTACTAGATGAAGACTGGGTAGAAGCTTTGCAAGAAGAGCTTACAGAGTTTGAGAGGAACAAAGTTTGGAAGTTAGTACCACCTCCTGCTGGTAAAACTATTATTGGTACTAAGTGGGTGTTCAGAAACAAGATGGACAAGGATGGTGTTGTCATTCGAAACAAAGCAAGATTGGTTGCTCAGGGTTACAGGCAAGAAGAAGGCATTGACTATGATGAAACTTTTGCACCAGTTGCAAGAATTGAAGCTATTAGGCTGTATCTTGCATATGCAGCTTTCAAGAACTTCAAAGTTTATCAGATGGATGTCAAGAGTGCTTTTCTCAATGGAAAACTACAAGAGGAAGTTTATGTTAAACAACCAACAGGGTGCAGGTTGGATAGAAAAAGTACAAGAGGAGGATGTCAATTCTTTGGTGGTAGACTAGTTGGTTGGTCATCCAAGAAGCAAAACTCAGTAGCAACTTCCACAGCAGAAGCAGAATATGTTGATGCAGGAAGTTGTTGTGCTCAACTCTTATGGATGTAGTATCAACTCATGGACTATGGGTTCAATTTTCAGAAGACACCCATTCATTGTGATAACAAGAGTTCTATTGCTATCACTGAGAACCCAGTCCATCACTCAATAACAAACCACATTGATATCAGACACCACTTTATTCGAGATAATGTGGAAAAGGGTAAGGTTGAGGTAGATTTTGTTCCAACAGATGACCAATTGGCCGATGTGTTTACTAAACCTCTCTCTGAGGAAAGGTTTGTGTACTTACTAGGGCGATTGGGTATGCTGAATCCTTAATTCTCCTTAAATCTTTCTGATACTGAGCGCTCAGAATTGATGCTAATACTGACCAACTCAGTATCACTCATCTGATTTATCAAAATTAAATAATTTTTATTTTTCATTAATTTACAGATTAAATTAAATGTTTTTATAATTTTTAATTTTTTTTTTAATTTAATTTTTTTTACTCGGTATTGAAGTCATGGAGTGGTAAAACTGATTTTAATCCTCATACTCCCCAATGGTAACCTTTCTTAATATGAAAGTTACCGCTGGAACAGGATAAGGCTGTCATTTCAGCCGTTTTTACTTCCCAATACCATAATTATCGATAAATTAAGTATAAATAACCATTTTTCTTTTCATTTAAAACTTTCTAACTGATATTTCAATCTTCCTTCTTCGATTAGTCTCTGCGATTAACAATTTTACTCTTTTCTTGCAAGCAATTCTTAATCTTAATCACATTATGGCAAATTATCAATTTGTGGCACCGGCGGTTGGACCGACGACCCAATTTTGGAAAGACGAATTGCCTAAGTTCGCGAGGAACAATATTACTGCAAATTTCAATATTCCTCCAGCTTGGGCGTGCCCTGAATTCACTCACATTGTTACATATTTGAAGCACTGTCCAATCAATCGTGCACTGACTCTATCTCCTCGAGCAATATATCCTGAGATGTTATGTGAGTTCTGGTACTCTGCAACACTTGACACTCCAGACATGATTACCGGTTGGGTTGTCCGAGATCAAAGGAGGGCTTTCGTTTCAACTGCTATAATCCGGGAAACACTGAGGCTTCCCGCTCATGCTCAGTATGAGCCCTTTGTTGATCGAACTGAGGCTCGCTCAGTATTGCCTTTCATTGGACGCAGAGGTACAACGGGCATAATCAAGTGAAATGAATTTGATCCAATGTGGGGTATTTTAATTTCAACACTCATTCGGTGTATGACCCACAAAACTGGAGCTTTGGACCAGATTAATGAACTTGGGATGCAGATAGTACATGCCATGTACTATGGTCGAGACATTGACTATGCCAGACTAATTTTTAATGAACTAGCTTCTCTAGTTAGGGCTCAAATGATGATGTTGATGATAGTGGTGATGGAGGTAATGATGATCAAGACATGGAAATGGTGGATGCTCAACCAGAACAAGAACAAGCACAACCACATATACCTCAACTTGAACAGGATCTTGATGCTCCTCATACTGCATCCGATTCTGATACTGAGTCCACAGAAGTGCAACCACTTGTCATAAGAAGAAGAAGAAACTTATCCCCAGTGATAATGGGTGTTTTATTATCAGAAGAGGTGCGGCCTACTCATGTTCCATCACTAACTGCATCTCTTCAAGAACAAAGTCTAGTTGCTGCTACCGCTGACCTTCCAGGTGCTTAAACCAGAACATGGCATGTTCCTCATGTTCCTCTTGATGTGGAAATCCAGTTTGAGCAACACACAATGGAAGGTCCTCAAGATAGAAGAGAAGTATCTCCTGAAGGTGCTGGTGCCTCAAATCAACATACAAATGATCCAGCACCGACCTCTGCAGATGCTCGAAGGGAGTCTGACAAAGTCTCAGGCATCAATTTCTATAATGCTCTAAAACTTATATATATATATATATATATATATATATATATATATATATATAAGTGAGATCCTGTGAGGACTCTTTTTTCGGTGAGGACTCGCGAGGACACCTTATAAAAATTTCAAAAAATTCCGAAAAAAATATATATAACCCACCATGATTATTACTACATTTGACAAAAAAAAATTCAAAAAAAAAATTATGATCCACTTTTTTTAGCGAATCATAACAATGATCCAGATTTTTTTTGTGGATCATTATTATGATCCATATTTTTTTTTGGATCATTTTTGAATTTTTTTTTTTTTTTTGTATCTTATACATAGCGATTTAGATGTTTAAAAAAGGAATTTTTTGAAAAAAGTTTGTTTTGGATCATTTTTAGAGTTTTTTTGGAGTCCTCACAGTCCTCACGAGGAAAAGAGTCCTCACCGGATCCGGACCCTATATTATATATATATATATATATATATATATATCTTTCCGAAATAGAGACTAAGTATTGGCCAATACCAACTCAATAATGACCAAAGTCTCAAATGAACTTTCAAATATATATATCCTATTATGGCCAACATTGTTAGCCCACTGCTGCTATGCAAAATTCATACACTGAGCACTTAAATGATCATTGTCAGTCTACAGTTGTCTCAACATCTAAAGAGACAATAGTGGTTGATGTCATACTAACACCCACTGGTGCTGCTTGGCTTATGTCCAACTTATTTTTGAGCTGGGTCACATGATTCAAGAAGTGATCACAAACCTTTTAAGCCACAATAGCCAAAAAATTTCCATGGGTTTTAGCCACAATCTGTTATCACTCTGATACCGAGTGATAAACATTGAACATACAAAGAAGCACATCCCAGGCTTCGATTTCCCAAACCAAAACCTTTTAGTAAATGTGACATATTCTATACTGAGCTACTCAAATATTCACACTCACCTTTACTAAACACTTCTTACACATGCTATGCACAAGTTCACAATATTTCATCATGAGCCAGATGAAATACAGACTTCATAATTCTGTTTACATGATTATAGAATTAAACAACAACACAATTCTATTTGATAAACCTTTCATTCTAACAAGTTTATTTTTTTTAGCACCATCTGTGCAGGGTATTCGAGCTCAAGCCACTCAGAAGTGCAAGGGGCTCTACAAATAATTTTGAATCAGATCCTGGCCATGTAGAACACTCAGAACATTATACTGGCCAGGATGGATGAAATGAGTAGTGAAATTGACTCCTTAAAACAGTCAGTAGCACTACTTCAGCAACAACAACAGCCTCAACCGCCTCCACCAACTCCAACTGGTGGACATAATGAAGATGATGAAGGGGGGCGATGATACTGAGCCTGGGAAATCACCCTCGCATGCTAATACTGAGGGTGAACATGATGCTGCTACTGAGCCTATTCCCTCCCCAACACATGATGATCAACAAGGGGGCATAGGTGGTGATACTGAACCTCTTCCCTCCCCATCAAATGATAACAATAAGGGGGAGAAGAGACAAAGAGAAGAATAAGTGGTTGATCAACCTGAGCCATCTACTCAGGGGGAGAAAAGAAGGAAACTAAATGAAGATCAACCTTCACGGCAACAACAACATCAGCAAACTCCTCATACTGAACCACTTCGTTTTCAGTATGAGAGAAGAAGACAAAGAGGGAGGTCAGTTTTGCAACAACTTGAAGTACCATCTGAGCCAACTGCTCAGGGGGAGACTACCACTGACCAACCTCAGCAAGATGATACTGAGCCTCCTGCTCAGGAAGTGAACAATCTGCAAATTGTAGTATACAGGCCATTTATCTGGCCTATAGCGGATGATGAAGATGAAGAACATCAAGTGCCATCTCTAAATTTCTTAAACTTTGCACTGGATGTGGCAAATAAAGAAAGCTCTTCATCATCATCCTCAGATGATGAAGAGCCTCCAAGAAAACCAATCTCTCCTCAAGCTGAAGGACCTTCTAGAGTTCCTAGAAGGCCAATCACCAGAAGAATGACAAGAGTGGTTATGTCTTCTGAATCAAGTGAGGAATCTGATCCAGCTCCTCTAATCACTAGACCAAGAAGATCATTCCATGATACTGAGAAGATGATTACTCAGGATATTGAAGATGAGACTGAGGCACAAAAATTCTTTCCTGTTAAGGAAGAAGATCCTGATACTGACACTGATGCAGACGTTCCATGGAAACCTCATACTGTAAGAAGAAAAGGAGATGATGTTCTCCAACAATACTGGAACATTGTTGCCCAAAGAACCAGATATAGGGAGAACATGATGGGTATGCTGACAAATAGATCATTTCTCAATGTGAAGGAGATATGCTGGCTAAATCAATATGTCAACAAAGTCAAAGTGAAGACTGTTGATAGGTCTATAGTTGCAGTCTGCACTGGACCAGTCAGTCCTCCCATGAAGATCTTTCTTCATGACATTCAGAACATGGGACTCCAAGACTGGGTGAAGATTGCTAGACTGATAAAGGAGTTGCCATCAAGATCCTCAGAAGCCCAAGTTATGATGGATGAAATCTGGGCTGTTGCTGCTATATGCTTTAAAAAAGGCATTCTGTACCAAGCAGACTATAGGGCACTCAGTGTAATGACTGAGGCTACCAAGAACAACAAGCCTGAGTGCCTTAACACTTTCAGGATCTTTAACTCATACCCTGTTCCTCCAAATCATATTTTTCAGGATCAAAAGAGCACCATATATCCAACCTCTGGATATATGTATACTAACCCAGAAGATAGGGAATGCTTCATTACTGAAGCAAATTTGCCAAAGGCCCCTATCAGTCATCTTGTGGGTTTGAAGTGGATGATAACCAAGAAGGAGGATTCTTGGTTCAGAAAGAAGATTGTTGTCGTGCTCAACAACATGCAGGATGAACTGAAGAAAAGAGAAGAGTTCATCCATATAAAGAAAGAAGTCTTCTATGAGTTTGAATCAATCAACAGAAGGTGAAGAAGAAGACTCTGCAGCCTGTATTTTTGTTTATGTAATAATACTCTTTGTAATTGTTTTGTTATCATTAGATAGGGGGAGATTGTTAAGGCAAAAAGCCTTACCCCTTTGGAATCTTAAGATAACAAAACAACCTAGACTAGATTAGAATAATTAGTAGAATAAATATGCTAAGTTTAGGAGTGATACTGAGTTTGGCCAGTAATGGCCACTCAGTATCAGTACACAGTATTTGAAATCTAATACTGAGTAGAAGGACTGAGTTACATTCTGTTATGTAACGGACTAAGATCAAATTCCTTGATCTTGGTCATTTTCCTAGTTTGGTCCTTCGGTTACTCCTTTGCCCATTATGTAAGATCTCTATATCATTATAAATAGAGATCATCTTGCAAAGGAGAACTCACCAATTCACACGTTCATTCATATATATTGCAATTGTAAAGTGGTCTTGTTTTTCTGCAACAAGCCACACTTAGTGGAATATTACATTTGACTATAATCTTGTGTTCAATACATTATTTCTCTTAAGTAATGTAAATTCAATCTAAAATATACACAAACCAGGGTTGTTGTGTCCTAACACTTAGTCATACTAAGATCATGTCATCAATGCCCTCATATTTGTCTTAATAATATTCCCATATTATTAATATGACAATGGACAATTTAGAATATAAAACACAGTAAATATTCAAGGATATAAACATGAAAATATAGACCACAGTATATATTCATATAGAAATGATCATATCAAATATATCAATTTATTCCAATAAAAACTGCTCAATGTTCCATTATTGAAATACTAAAACAGATTTACATGAAACTACTAGCTTGTCGAAGTCCAATGTTCCATTCATATTCAATATGTTTGGTACAAGACATTGAGTTCAATAAATCGTCAGCTAGTTAGTTATATGTTTGAACTTTAAGAGTACGAATTTCACATATCTCGATAAATCATTCGAATTTAGTGAACCTTTGTAAATAGGATCTAGCGTCATCACGACCTATTTCAAAACCAGCATAAGTATAGCAAGTATACTTAGTTTCAGTTTGGTATCTCCACCATAACCAAGGAACATATATCTAGTATTTCAAAAATACTTCAATGTGTTCTTAACAGCGATCCAGTGACTCTCTCGTGGATTCTGTTGGTATCTTCTAGTAAGGTCCCCTAAGGATGTTACATTTGGCCTAGTTCTCTTTACAGCGTACATGATGAATGGAATAGCCTATTCACAGGGGATTACATTCATTCGCTTCACCACATCAAGTGTGGAAGGTCCTTGAGTCTCACTCAAGTTTACATTGTGTTGCATACGAGGACTTCGTCGTCTGGGAGCATCCATTCTAAACCGTTTTAGAATTTTGTCAATGAAAGCACTTTGACTTAAACCATTTAACCGCTTTGATCTATCCCAATAGATTCTTAACTTCAAGTTTGTGTGTCGTATTTCTACAATCCTTCATGTCAAAACATTTTTCAAGCCAGAATTTTCATCTTGTAGCATTGGTATATTGTTTCACATGAGTGACATGTCATCAACATGTATGACTTGTGAAAACAATAATGCTCCCACTAGCATTCATATATACACATGCTCAGTTTGGGTTTTAGGTGAAACAAACGTTTTGATTTCATCATTAACCAAATCTCATAGTCATAGTACACTACTTTGGCTATAAGAATCCTAACGTCTTTAGTAACAGGCGAGAAGGTTTCATCATTGTAAATCCCGTAGGATTGAGTGTAACCTTTTGCTGTTACAAGAGCTTTATAGGTGTGTATATTTTTATCCATGTCAACAGTGTCACTGTTTTGAGAAAGACCAACTAAGTTCAAAACTTGATTGTCTCTCATGGATTTCATTTTCGCATTCATAGCTTCAAGTCATTTTTCAAATTCAAAATTCGATAATGGAACTTGATAGTTAGGGGGTTCATTATGATCCTTTAAACTTTGCTCCTCAGCATCGACATAAGTCTATATCATTCAGATGCATGAGGTGTCCTTGCGGACCTACGAATGGAAAATCATCCTGTGGTCCAACATATATATGTTCAGCCTCAAAATGAAACTTGCTAGTGTTACCAGAAGGTTGTGCATCTTCGCTTTGAATCTTGTCAAAGTCTATAGTGCTCCCACTTGCTTTGTGAAATGAGACGCTTCTCAAGAAACTCAACATACCGAGCAACAACAATTTGTTCTCATGTGGGAAGTAAAATAGTAACGAAGATACACTTGATAGATATGAGCTCAAGTTTGTTCGGCATGACTCGTTCCACGAGATCCTCACAACCCCATATCTTCAGGTAAGACAAATTAGGGACTTTCCCATGCCATATTTCATATGGTGTCTTTTTAAACTGTTGGTCGGAATCATATTAAGTATTCGAGCAGCCGACTTCAGTGCATGCCCCTCAAAAGGATAATGGAAGTGTAGTAGGACTCATCAGAGATCGAACCATGTCAAGCAGGGTCTGATATCTCCTATCAGACACACCATTATCTTGTGGAGTGTATGGAGGAGAGAATTGTGAGACAATCTCACTTGTGTTTGATGATCCACAAACTCTTGGCTCATGTAATTTCCTCCTTAATCAGGACGGAAAGCCTTTGTTGTCTTTCCGAGTTGATTTTCTACTTTACTTTAGAAAGCTTTGAACGTTTCAAAGATTTCATGTTTATGTTTAATCAAGTAAACATAACCACAGCGACTGATATCATCAGTGAAAGTGATAAAGTAGGTGGCACCTTCCCTAGTCTTAGTTCTAAAGGGCCACATACATCAGTATGTATGTATCCAAGTAGTTTTTTAGCTCTTTCGCCAACATGAGAAATAAGTTTTCTTGTTATCTTTCCATAATATACAAGAGAGGCATTTAAATGATTCATAATCATTTGTTAAGAAGCCCTTCGTGTTGTAGTGTCAAAATGTGTTTCTTGTTTATGTGGAAAAAATGACAACGCTCTAGGTAAATGGAATCCAAAGCGTTTTGGATTCTTGAGTGCTACATTTCTATATAGAACTATCATTTGAATCTGGATCATGCATATCAATTTCAAGCATACTATTACAGGGAATAGTTATAAAATATGTTATTTTTCATAAAACAAAATATCATAATCCATAATAGTTTGAATAAATCATTATTCATAGTTTGAATAAATCATTATTCAACAAACGATAAAGCTAAACAATGCATAATTGACAATTGTTCAAAACAGTAATTAACGCATTAGGAAGGATTAGATCACAGCTTCCATTATTTTAGCTTTATACTTTACTTTTAATCTTGCTCATTTGTGTAAATGTGAGTTCCACAACCAGTGTCATACACTCAAGATTTATTAGTAAAAGTATAGAGTTCTATAATGAAGATACCTAATGTGCTAGCTAGAACACATTTGTCCTTCATCAACTCTGCCAAGTAGGCAGGACAGTTCCTCCTTCAATGGCGGGTTTCATCTCAATGATTGCATGAAATATCCTTTGTAGGGTTCTCCTTTTTAGAATGTGGGGGAATCGTAGGTTTGGAAAAGTAAACTAGTTTACCATTACCTAGACTCTTGCCTTGTGCTTGCGGTTTTACCTTCCCTGATTGCTAGAAAATAATTTGGTAACCTTTCTCAACCAGCTTTACTATAGCATGTTATTCACCAATTGTCTCCCCCATGCTATGTACTTTAAAACTCTTTTCAAGTCCTTGGATAGTGAGGTAAGAATCAAGCTCATTCCAAGAACTTGTCGCAATGGGTAACCAAGACTCTCTATTTGATCAAGATAGCATTTCATATTCAAGATGTAAGTGCTAACTGATTGGTCGTCCTCCTGCTTGTAAGCGTTGAATACTTTAACTGTATCGAACAGTTCATGTCCTGCTTGTTGTGAATTATCGTTTTCAACTCGCTTAACGTGTCATATGCTGTGAGTTCCTCGAAGTTCTATCGAATCTCGGGGTTCATGCTCACAAGCATAGGATTAGCGACTTCTTGGTGTTCGTTAAACGTTTCGGTAAAGGCTTGACGAACAGCAGCAGAAACATTCGTAGGAGGTGCCTTAGGTAAGGCCTCTTATAGGTGTATCAACTTTCTCATTTCTAAGGACAATCCTTAGAGTTCGATATCAGTCGATAAAGTTGATATTAGTCAGTTTCAGTTTTCAAGAACTGATTTTAGAGTGGAGATACTTAGGTTTTGATTTGTTGTTGTTATCTGAATAACACACAGAGTTCAAAAATTAGTATTTTCAATAATAATATCTTTTAAAAAATTAACTACCCAATTAATTTTATTAAAAGCTAAGATCCTCATTGAGCTTCTATCATCACATCAGTTGATCTGCTAGCAATGATAGATCCAATAGGTAGGTGACGATCAACAATTGCATTACAAGTGCAACTCTTAGAGTTATGGGACTTCATGGCACTTAGTGAACAAGCACCTAGGGTCAAGCGGCATGTTTGTCGCATCTTCGCCTCGTGTCAAGGTCTCACCGTTAACACGATTAAGTCATCCAATGTGAAATCATATCAAAATAGATATAGGTCTCACGCGTAGAGAATAATGACCTCGGATCTAAATTCAAACCACGTCTCACGTGAATTTAATAGAAGCAAGTGATTTCAACCGATTGGACCGACGGGTCAAACTAGGGGACAGGCCAACATGAACCCAAACGGGCCTAAATAAACCCAATGGGCTCCCACTTGCTCCAAGACATTCATGGGCAAGTAGGAACCAAATTTGTGAAACAAATGCAATCTGCCAGAAAATACAGCCTGACTTGAAAGCCCAAAAAGTCACTGAAGGAATCTTCGGTGGTGTTCCCCCCCTTCTGTAAAGTTGTAGGTCTCTGAGCTGCGGAAATGTTCGCGGTGGTTTCAGGTTCAACGGAATAGCCAATCTCCGGGAAAGTTTGTTTTCGTGCCGCTGCGCAGGAGGTGCCGAATATTGTTGTTTGTTCCTCATTTTCTCTTCAACTTTGGTCAACAAATTACAAAATAAAAATAAATAAAATACAACTATTCTAATTACTTTTACAATTTAAATTTGCCCAAAAATGGCACCAAAAAGAAAAAAAAAAATGAAACAATTACAACAATTAAGCCAAAAACACGGCTTTTCCCAAAACAACCAAACAACCAAACACAACCACAAACAATCACAAACGGTCTAGGTTCTCATCGGTTTGCACAAACAAGCAACAATTGACAATGCTTTGGCTTGGGATATGGTAAAAATATATGTTTTGCCATATCAAAAAATGAAATTAAAAAAATAAATTCCAAGCCAAATAATCAAAAAATACAATAACTAGACTAATTTTTTGATGTTGTTTTTGTAACAAGTAGCATGTAGGGTTCCAAAAAATCAAATTTTTGACCCAAATTTATAAAAAATTTGCTACTTTTCACAAAAAAACTTGCTAATTAAATCATCAATATGATGACTCGCGATACCACTGTTAGTGATTTACGGTTTAATCAAAGTAAAACGCAACGGAAAAATAAATAAATCACTAAACAAGGATCTAGATAATGACAAAGTAATTAAGCAAAAGAATCAAAGAGATTAGTATGTAAAAACCATACCCTTGAAGCCTTTGATTACGCCAATGATAGAGGAAGAAGAACTCCAGGAATTCAATGTAGAATTCCTCTAATGGTATCCACACTACACCATATCAAGAACACCAAATGGAAGCTAGTCCCTTGTTCAAGAATCAAAACTAAAACCAAAACCTAGTGGCTTACGCCTCCTTTCATTACTGTTTGATACGTACACACAGAGCAAACAACAAACTGATTTGTAGACTGCGTTTTGATTAAGTTACGGCCGTATAAGGGGAATCAGGAGGGAGATTAGGGTTAATCTTTCTTAAGTATATATATCCATAATACAAGTTATAAGATATGACACTTAGCCCTTTGTCTTTTTTTATTCTTTACAATTACTCACTAATACGTTTTAACTAACAATTAATTAAAACATAACTAGCCAAGTAATTTAGTTTATATAAATAATATAATTACCCTAATTATATAATATATATTAAACGGTGTTTGGTGTACAAGTGTGTGACCCTTTAGGCTCACATGCGTCTAGCCATATAACTATATGTCATGTACGTAAAGCATATTCCAACAAAAAGAATCCTGGTGAACCCCATTGGGTGGCTGTCAAGAACTTTCTCAAGTATTTGAGAAGGACGAAAGAAATGTTCTTGGTCTTTGGAGGTTCGTTGGAAGAATTGCGTGTAACTGGTTACACAGATGCAAGCTTCCAAACTGACAGAGACGATTATAAATCTCAATCGGGATTTTTCTTCACAACAAACGGAGGAGCTATATCCTGGAAGAGTCAGAAACAACATACGATAGCCGATTCGACTAAAGAGGCTAAGTACATTGCCGCAAATGATGCTGGAAAGAAAGCCATTTGGCTTAAGAATTTTATCGAGGATCTTAGAGTTATTGCCAGTATCTCTAGACCCATCGAAATATTCTGTGATAACAGTGGAGCAATAGCGCAAGCTGTTGAGCCAAGAGGGCATCAAAAGACCAGACATGTACGCAGGAAATATCACCTCATACATGAGTATGTTAGAGAAGGTGATATTATAATTAAGAAAATACCAACGGATGACAACGTTGATGACCCGTTGACAAAACCACTAGCTGGACCAAAGCATGAGAAACATGCGCATGCTATAGGCATGCAGTACCTAAATATTGGTAGCTAGTAATTTTGATTATGATTCATAGACATGTTTGAAATCGATACATTATGTAATAACATTTCGTGGGATTGAAATAGGAGGTTTTACGTAATATTTTCACATTGTCTATTTTTAAAATGTTTTAAACCTATCCTTGATACGCAAAGTTTTTGAGTATCTAAAATGTCTCTAGTTGCTTGAATTTAGTGGGAGCTAGATTCAAGAGTTAATACCATTATGAATATTTATCTATTCATAGTTATTGAATAGAGAAACAAGGGTTGTTAAAATGAATATTCATAGATGTTTACAGAGTTTGCTAAACATTAGACGTGACCAAAAGATCGAGATTACTTCATGGAGCCCAAGCATGAGTAATTTCGAGTAGATGTCCTCTGACCTGAGACGCAAATATCAAGATGGAATTTGCACCTTCTTTAACTAGGAGAGATATTTCATGGCCGCTCGACGATTAAGACTACTGAAATGCGTGGCCGTGCTCGGAGAATGATTAGATCATTTGGTAATCCGTTACTGCAGAAAGTCGAAATCAGAGTCGAGAAAATTCGAGTATATAGAACAAGATCCCTGCTCCATGTCTATTACTCAAATTAAGAAAAATCATGATGCGAAAGAAAAATATGTTAGTGTTATTCATTTTATGAATATTATCTCTGGATGTAAGAGTTCTTATAACCTGGTTATCCTAAATGTCTGGCTAGGGACCGCTTTACGCCAACGATGATCATTAAGTGATACTTAACTTGCACAAGTGGGAGTCTGAAGGATTTATGTGCAGAGATAAGTACACGTGTCACTGTGTCCAATGTTATAAGGCACTAAAGGGTCACACCACTACACACCCAATAATGGACAACCGAATAAAGTAAGTTGTGTGGAATAATTAACTAGTTAAGTTAATTATAAAGAAGAGAATAAATAATAATAAGTTAATTATTATTTGTGAGGATGGTTAAATATTAGGTTAAGTATTTAACGGACAGTTAATTAATTAACTAGTAAAAGTGTAAGGGTTTAAAGTGTCAATAGGAAGTTTAATTATGAGATTAATCATAAGTAAACTCCAAGGACCTAAACGTAATATATAACCTTATAAATAAGAGGCTTATGTTAAGGGTTATAGGTTAATCACATTACACACTCAAAACCCTAAAAGCTTTCCTACCTCTCCCCCTCCTTCGTCTGAAGTCGACCGAAAACCCCATAGGATTCTTCGGTTTGTGTTCGTCGATCGTAAAACACACACACACACACACAAGTTCTAATGTGTTGCTTTGTTGGTACAACGCGGTCTTGCAGCGTATTCAGGTGGTGCATTAGAGGTGGATCATTCTTTAGCAATCTAAAGGTAATGTTCATCATCTCCTTCTTCTTGTGATCTCATTGTTTAGTAGAGATCCAGTAATGTGGGATTCAAGTACCGCCATGTGAAAACTACAAGGTTTTCCTACATGTTTCGGCTCTAGTATTCGAACCCGAGACCTAGGCCAAAGGCCAAGAGGTCTCGGTAATTGCTTATGATGTTGATCCCGATCCGTACGTGTGCATGGTCACACCATGCATACGGTTTTCATCCCAAACATGCTAAATCGTTATTCTCTTGCTTGATCTAATGTTCGAACCCTAGATCTAGAACCCTAGATGTGTTAAACCTTAGATCTAGCCAAACTAGACCCACAAATTCGAACCCTAGACCGATCTAGCTCCAAACCCGAAGGGTTTTGGCCTTCGGCCAACCCTAGACCGAACCCTTTATTGAACCTAACCCTAGATTGACTAGATTTGACTTTTGTTGACCAACACCAATGCTAAACCGGAACCCATGACCGAACACTAAACCCTAGTCGAAATCTAGAAACCCTAGTTGACTTTTGTTGACTATTTTGACCAATGTTGACTTCTAGAATGGACCAATTTTGACCCATAAGTCAAACCGGGTCAAGGACGGATCTTGACCCAAACCGTGGACCCAAATCCGAAGACCTAATCGGGCCAAGGCCCGTAGTTGGCCCATTCAATCTACTTTAGTCCATCGGGCCCAAACTTTAGTTGGCCCATTAGTATCCAAGCCCATTTGGACCAAAGCCCAAACCTTTGGCCCACTAATATCCAAACCGAACCCAATTGGGCCCAAGCCCAATCCATGGCCCAATCTAATCGAACCTAAGCCCAATATGATTCCCAAGTGGCCCAACCTAGTGGCACATTAAGCCCATCTAGGCCCATTAAGCCCATTTGGCCCAATAGGCCCAATCTAGGCCCATTAAGCCTAACCCAAGCCCATTTCATTTCAAAGCTCATTTCATTTCATTTCATTTTGGCCCATTAAGGCCCAATGATCTAAGTTTATTCGATGTCACAAAACATAAAACATAACATTAATTGTATATCATATACCTTATATCGTATCTAGAATCGCCTGTGTCAGCTTAGTCTAATTAGTAAGTTATATCGTTTAGGAAGCTAGGAGCCTTTGAAGGATTCCCCTATCATAATTGTCGTTAAGCTTTTCCCAGGTGTGTCCACATACCCCTTTACTACTTTTATTATTTTTATAAACATTTGGGGTGGAAAACATAAACAAATGCTACTGTTTTACTATGACTGTACAACAACATCTTTACATTTTCATTATCGCGTTGGGATGATAAACAATTATTATACCGGACTAAGGTGCTAGCAATCATTACCTAGTGGATCTAGACCATGGATATGCAGATAGTACTATTGGCTGGCACTCATCCTCCCAACATTATTTGATCACTACTTGGTTTATCCAAGACATCTTTCGGGAGTGTATATCCATAGAAGAACGATAACATACTGGAGTTGAAGTGTTGATTGTGGACTTAGGGGTTGGTATATTAACTCAATAGACTAGCTACCTATTGGGGATAACAGTCATGCGATGTCAAACATAACAACTTGTTCAACACTCTTTCATAAACAAAACTGGTAATTGTAGATCTTTTACAATTACACTACACTTTTCATATTTACTTCTCATATCATATGAGTGTTGAACCTTATACATTTTCAGTCATAAAACATTTTCATGACAAACATATTGGGTAGCAAACACTTTACTTTTCATACAACATTAACCATGTGGATTCACTCAACATTATTGTTGACCCTTTTATATTTATGTTTTTCCGGGTGATTAGGTGCAGTGGAACTTGAGGATATGAGCAGTGGGATTGTCGTTAGCCATGAATAAAACATTAAGTTTACGAACAATCATTCTATTTTCAAACAATTTCTATTTTAGGAAACTTGCTATTTTTGGAGACTTTCTATTTTTAGAAAGTGAAAACAACTTTTATTTTCGTTATTGAGTGGTTGTTTGTTTACTTAATTTTTGCTATGTTGTCATGAACGTTACACCTCTGTTCTTCCGCAAAACATTTTTAAATGAAGTAAACTCATTTTTGGCGGGGTGTGACAGCTAAAAATGAGACTTTGGTTGAAAAGAAGAAAAAGTTGACAACGCGTGTTGGGTCACTGAAAAGCATCCCCCACTGAACGGATTTAATGAAGACAAAAAGGCAAATAGTTAGAAGACAATCTGAGGATCAGTTCCCGAGATTGTGGGTAACTGAATCTGATCAGTTCGGATTTCAGTTACCCAGCTACACTATCTGATGACTATCTGAAACAACAACCAGTTCTCCTTGCGGAATCAGATACTGGTTAACAGATCAGTGTTGCAGTAGGTTCAGCGCACATTGGACAATAACGTTGAACCATTGAACATATACTTCTCTAAGCAAAATTTCTAGTGAAGGTCACTTAAGTTGTAGGTCATCTGAAGAAGCATGACTATCCGAAGACTCATAGCTACCCAAAGCGTACATAAGCCCGAAGTTTCAGTGTCACAAAAAGACACAAGTAAAGCACACGTTTGTACATTGTTGATTATGGGAATATCTTGCAAATCTTCTAGAAGATATCGGCGATCACAAAACGACAGAAAGTACTGTCAGAATTCCGTTAGTCGTGCTCGTCCCATGAAATATCCTCTGCACCAACGGAATTCTCACACGTGGAATCGAGGACTTAGCGACGATTTCTGTGTGCACCCAACAAGGTTACACGCTGCTAAAATTATTCCAGAACTTTATTCCTTTGAGCAGAGTGTAAACCACCAGTTACCCTTAGTTATCTGATTTGAGAATTGAATCTTCACAACAAAGGTGTCTGGTCTTGTGCTTGATCATTTGTTGATCAATAACTTGTCTTATATAATATACGTTGTTGTCTATCCCATGCAAGCAGTTTAGTTAGGATTTGTTCTTAGCTATTCTGCAAACTGCTTGCATCTTTATTGTATCATTATTTGATTAATAAAGAAAAGTTTAAAAAGTGTTGAGTGCTCCCATTTATTTTAATTGATCAGTGAAAGCGTATAGGTGCATTAATTCACTTATTACGGGACTAACAATTGGTATCAGAGCAGGAAAATTAATTCATAATTGTTGATCTTCTTACTTACTCATCAAAATTGGTGAAAAGATATCTCAAATGAACCTTGGTTCAAAGTCAAATGTCCTTGTTTTTACCGATGATGATTTTGGTATGTGGAAAATCCACTTTCTGGGATTTTTCGAACATCAAAATGATATGGGACCAGATATTCTTATCAACAGTCCACACATTCCAAAAATGTTCGTTCCGGGTACAACTATTTCAAAGAAAAAGAAGAAAGAAGGTGATGATAAAGATGAAGAAGATTTGTCTGACGTTGAAGAACCTAAACCCAAAGACCAATGGACAGGGTGGATAAAAAGCTAGCTGGTTTAGATGCTGAACTCCGGTTTCTCCTTCAAACGTCTCTTCCTAATCACATTCTTATTACAGTGAAAGAATGTAAAACTTCCAAAGAAATATGTGATATCTTGATAACATCCTATGAAGGAACCGACGAAGTCAAAGCCAGCAAGAAAGCTATGTTGAATCGCAAATATGAAGCCTTCAAGGTTATCTGAGGTGAATCACTTAACATGTCGTACAGAAGGTTCACCATTCTCATAAATGAGTTAAGAGAATTTGGAATCAACAAAGAAGTTCAAGAACTTTTGCATAAATCTTTGAAAATTCTTCCAAAAGATTGGGTTGTTATGTCTACAGTGCTGAGAACTTCTGGTCAGATGAGAGATGAACATGAGCAGCATGTACAACACATTAATGAACTTTGAAAATGAGAATAAGATGTATGATGATCTGAATGAGGCTCCTACTTCCACTGCACTCATCTCAAGCTCCTCCTCTCAAAGAGCTCAAAAGGCTAAAGAAGAAGGCAGTGCTGATCCGAATGATGATGAGGATACAAATACAGAAGAAAAAGACTCGAATTCCACGGGATATAAAAGTGATGATATAAAGGAGCTATCTGAAAGCATGACATTACTTGCAACAAGATACAAAAGATTTCTAAACAGAAACAGGTCAGGAGGCCAAAATGCTAAAGAAGAAATCACTTGCTACAAGTGTGGAAGTACCGGTCATATCAAAGCCAACTGTAGAATTAGGGAAACCTCAACACCTGAAAGATCAAGCTCAAACTTGTCTTCAAATGATAAGAAAAGATATGAAGAGTCCGAAAACAAATACCAAAATCTGAAAGCACAAATTGCAAAGGCTGAGAAAGATGCAAAAGCTTTTAAAGCAACTATTGAATCTTGGGTAAGCGACTCATAATCAAGTGACGAAGAAATATTCAATGATAAAGTAGTCTCTGCTATCTTAAAAGAAGAATCTGAAGCTGAGCCAGAGAATCATAAAATCGTAAAATGTCTAATGGCCAGAACTGAAGAGTCAGAGAAACAACCGTCATCTAATGTTTCCCAAGAATCGGATTAAGCAGAAACTTCTTCTTCAAAAAAATGGAATGCTGAAACTCTAAAAAGAGTGAGAAAATTTCTTAAAGCGTGTGATGAAGAAAAGTTATCTCTATTTCAAGTGCTCACTTGAAACTTACTATGTGCTCATAATCGATACGCTGAATCAGAACTCACGTTAAAGAATTTGACCGAAGAAGTAGAAAACCTCAAGCAAGAATCTTCTCAGCTAAAAGATTCAAACCTCAAAATTGCCGAGCTTCAGATGATAAACAAGACATTAAGAAAACATAATGTAGAGCTGATAAAGAAGAGCAAAACTCTCCAAAAAAAAAAAAAATTATGACTCTTGGTGTAAATCTTCAATTCTTTCTAAGCAAATTCTAGAGGAACATATTCTAGCTCAAGTTCAAGCAATTCTTGGAGGAAGCCACAAAACTGCCGCAGTTCTCCCTGAAGTATTCAAACTGAACCCAAGTCATAAAAATCCCATGTTCGGACCACCACAAGATTATACTTCCAAATCAAATGTCCGAGATCCTAAAGAAATTTTCTTCGTTAAAGAATCCGAATTGATCTCAGACACCCATGGTACACAATCTGAAGAAAAGATCGTGAAGATCCAAAATGTAGAAACCAAAGAAAAATCATCAGAAACCCAAAAAGATGAAACACCTCAACATACAGAATCTGTAAAAAGAATCGTTCCCGCTGAATCTAAACCTGAAGATCCCTCAACTAAAAAATCTTCAGCACTAAAGATAAACGAGCCAAAAGCAAAGAACAAAGGAGTCGAAGTAACCAAACCAATCAAAACTTTAAACCAAACCTCCAAAGAAAAAGCTCAAAATTCAAAGGTTCAATCTGACTAAAAAATTAAACTCTCACCTACTAAGATTCACAAAAGGAAATGTTATCACTGCAATGATAAAAGTCATGAAGCAAAAGATTTCCCTAATCAAGTTCACAAGAAAATCTCATCTTCAGAGTCTGAAAGCTCGTCAGATACACCAAAACCAGACATGGCTCATTTGGGACACACCAAGAATACTTGGGTACCCGTACCTCAATGGGTGCCTAAGTGTACTTGAATATCTCAAAGAATCTATCATCAAATAAGGCATTGAAGATTTTTCTCTCATTCCCCGCAAGCCAACCAACATTGTAATTTATTTCAATCTTCAGCGATATTGTAACTCATTAGGATCGAATAATAGGGTAGTTCATAAGTTATTTAAAATAAAAAAATAAAATAAAAAAAACTTTCTCAGATAGTGTATGTCCTTTGTTATCAGATACTGAATGTCCTCAGACAGCCAATATCTTCAGTTTGTATCTCCTCAGATAGAGACACTTGTTGTCTTTCTCTGCCAGGTATCTGATGAGGTGGAACTATTTTATTGGACCCACTGTCCGTCTGCTAAGCTTTCAGTGTACGCACTTAATGCGGACACCTCAACGTCCTCTCACGCCCCATTTTCTTTTGATTTGATTGGACAACCTCATCGTGGGTGAGCAACTCAACTGTCTATCTGTTGTACACCATTAGATCAAGTTTTTCAAATCTCATCCGTTGATCTCGCTTGTACTTATCACTCCTCATCAAACATAAGAACCCTATACCCTTTGTTGAAATTTGTTTCTCAATCTTAGCGCTCTCATCCGTCTTCAATCCTTCTCCGTCTTTCTCTCAAAACGTCCTCTCAAAATCAAATGGCTCCGAAGAGAGAAACGATTAAACCTCATGGGGTTGAACTTTCACAAGAAGTGAAAAGAGCTCACACATTCAGAACGATTTTACCGCTTCTTCGATCAAGCTAACAAAGAACAATCGTCGGAGTAATGTGAAGCCACAAGTATCACACCTTGATGATGATCTAAAGCCAATTTTGCAACTCCTCAACGAACATCCCTTAATAACGGCTTTTCATCAAGATGTTTCCCTTTCAAAATTCTTACTTGTTGAATTCTGGTATTCATGTACACATTCCACAAACAATGAAGGTGATGATCTCATTTTGGGAACTATCTTAGGCGGCAAATGACTCATCTCCTTCAATCTTGAATCCTTCAGACGTATTACAAGCATGAACTACTACGGCGATGATGAATCAAATTATGAACCACCACCAACTCAACCACCTACCTAACCTCTTAGAAAAAATCCGATAGATAGCAGTTACCTAACTTTTAAGCCCTTCACCAATCAAGGTCGTGGAAGCTAAGAAGTCTATCTGAAGTCTTATCACTTACAACAAATAACATTCCTCAAATGTAAAAAAGCCAGGGTATGCCTAGCATCTGGTATGCTTTCTTCATGACAATATCTCAGTGTCTCACAACAAACACAAGGGGTATGGAGTGTGTTTCTGCACATGATCTAATCTTGGGTGAATCTCTTGTCTTCACCCGGAGGGTTGATTTTGGAAAATTAATTTTTTGACAAACTGGCGTCGAAAGTAAAATCTACCAGGCGAGACTTAATTGTTCCTTTTCCAAGGTTTTTATCTCAAATTTTTTAACATTACATTCGAAAAGCGGAATATGAGCTGATAAGTCTAATGGACGTTATTATTCCGGCATGGTGGGCGACGCAAACTTCTCAAGTGTTTCCTGTCAAGGAGACCAAGCCTCTTCCCCAAGGTATGTTGATCTTTACTTCTTTAATCCCTGAACTCGTTCCCTCTAAAGAGGATCAGACGGGGCCTGAAAACGTGGCTTCGCACACACATCCTTCAGGTTCTTCGGATACCGGCTCTTTCCCCAAAGAGACCATGAATCTGAAAAACCCATCAGATTCTGACAAAGTCTCCCCACCACAACAATCTCCAACTCGCACTATGCAAACCTCACCAACTGGAGTTTCTCTCACAAAAGGGCACGCCAGGTTCAAAAGGGCTAAACTAGTCAATAAGAAAAACCTCATGCCCAAGGTAAATGAACCTCCACCAACCCCATTAGACACTAAGATGGTGTCTGACGAGGAAATGGGATCTCCACATCATCCTATCACAGTCTCTCAACAGACTAATGATATTGTTCATGGTCAATCCCAAACCCATCCGGAGTCTAGTATGCACACACAAACCAAATCACTTGCACTAGAGTCTATTTCAGTTATTAACCCATGTCTGCAGACATCTGATGAAGAGATGCTAAAAGTTGCCCCAGAAGTTATCTCTGAAACTGATAATGAAGAAACAGAGGAAAGCTCTGTCGCGTTCCCAATTGATGGTAATTTTAACTTCTCTGTAGCGAATCGAATCCTCTGTCAGCCTGTTCAAAACTTAAACAAAGATGCAGATCAGTTCGAAAGACCATCAGACTGCTCTGATGATGATGATGATTATGATGACCAAGACTTAGTCCAACATTCTCCAACCCCTCTGCATCGAAATTACATCATTGACGAGTCATCAAATCCCCTAGGTCTACTTACAGACAACACTGTCCATGCAGAAAAAACTGAGCTCGCAACTACTTCTAAGGTGGCTCAGAAGAATCCCATTGCTGATACCGATCCTGCTAGAGTGCATTCATCAGAGGGATTCAGAATACGGGATGAAGAGGTTGATCTGGCTATTCAACAAACTGAACGTGCAGTTTCTGCCATATGCAGTCAGATAGATATAGTCCAACATCAGCAAAACTTCTTTCAAATGACAATTGGAAAATCCTTTGACCTAATGAAACAACGTGTGGAAACTCTTTCCACTGTCCCAGAACTTTTCTCAGGAAGCCTGCAAGTTCTAGGGTACCTAACTCAAGACATGTTGAAAGTCCAACAATCTATTGAAGAACAAAACGTGTCCATCATGTATGACATCAAAGCCCTGAATGAGTATCACCAAGTGATGATGGCCTGTCAGGATGCATTGGCAAAGAATCAAGATGTTGTTCATGATGTGATTAGTAAACAATCCAAATCTATTGATCTATTAACTGCATCTCATGATGAACTTTGACCTACTCAACATACATTGATCAATCAGGTCGGCAATCTCACAACTGCAGTAACAGATATGAAGGCTAAGATTGCAAAAAGTCCACTGACATTCGGGCAGAGATGAATGTCGGTTTCGATAGACTCAATGATCAAATGCAAGCTTTTCTTGGGCCCCTTCAAAACCTTGCATTTTTTATTCAACTAGTTCAGCAGCCTGAATCTGCACCCCCAACTTGTCGAAATTGTGGAGGTGCCTCCCCCAATTCGTCGGGGGGAGATAGGTGTGCAGGTTGATCAGGGTGCTGATGTGGAAGTCATTAACTTTCAAGAAATGCTTCAAAGATATCGGTCCACATTTATTGAAAATCCTCGAGGTGAAATGCTCAGAATTACTTATCCATCTCTGGAGGATCCTGTTGTTGAAGAAATTGTTGAATTCCAACCAATTCGACAAATATCAGTTGAATATTATCTAAAATATGTTGTGGCTAGAAGGAAAATTGTTCATGAAGATATAGAAGAAGCTCAAGAAATAGAAATTGAGGATAGCCCAACTGTGGTGGTATCTGAAATCAAGGAAACTGAAAAATGGAAACTGATGAAAATCAGAATGTGTCAAATGAAGAAGAAGAAGCTGAAATGGAATCTAAACAAATCATATATGTTGAGCTATCTGAAACTGAGAAAATAGCCACATCTGAACAACAAGTCATGCCGGTCGAACCATCTGAAACTCCAGCTGTCGCTGATCCTATCAGACCAAGATTAATCCCAAGAAATGTCATCTCACTTGGTGGAAACATAGAACTTGCTCCAACGGGCCTCTTCTCAGAGGAAAAGATGAACAACAAGAGTGTCTTCGTGCAACTCAAGCATCACGTCTCTCCCTTGAAGGATTCATGGTTGTAAGAATGAAAGAAAAGAGCATATTTGGTACTGGCAGCATTAGTGATGCAGTTGTTTCAGCCCCTAAACCTCCAGTCAGACCACCAAGAATCTCTGTCCTACAACCTGACGTGATAAGTTCTGAGTTAGCTGAGAAAAGAAGAGCTCATAAGGTCTACAGAATTCAAGAAGAAGCGGAAGAGGAGGCAGAACGTGTAGACACTCCTCAACACGAAAAATAAGGGATCTTAAGAGCCCTTGAAACAAGCAACGTGATGGAGGTGATAAAAGAACTGCCAAAATCATCAGATGAGCTCAAACACATCAAAGATATTGCTCAACATGGACAAATGTCCTTGGAGAACTATATAAAGTACTATGGTATATCGTATGGAAGGCTGCTTGCTTGGTACACTACCATTGACAACGAAGAAATAAGAAGAAATGCTGAAACACTAGCCGTAGATGACAATGATAACGCCTCTACTATCAATGCACAAAAGTTGTTTGAAAGAAGAATTGCTCAGAGGCTAGCTGAAAAGAAGAAGGAGGTTCTTGAATGGCTGAAAGTAAAAGAAACCAGAATCAGAGACGAACCGATTCTAAAGCTCGTAACTCGACACTCAAAAGCCAAAGGTAAAGGTGGATTATATACCTTTCAGCAAACTAAATGTGCTAAGCATAAGTAAGCTCAAAGAAATTATAGCACGACATAATTTACTGAAGTTGAAGCATCTCAGAGAGTGCTAAAAGAAATTCACAGGCTTGTTGAAGAGAACAATGAGGTAAAAGACAATTGTACCAAGAAAAGAGAATCTGATCCAGCTGAAATAGACACCATGCCAAGAAAAAAGGCCAAAAGAACTTCTGCCTCAAAACAGATTCTGATGATGATTGATAGAGGTGAGTTGCCCAACTGTGAAGGGTTGAATACTTCACTACCTCCTTATGCAGTTCCAGTTGAGGGAAAATGTATCGTCTTACCAGAAGAAGGTTTCTTCTTCAGAGGTGCTCTCGGGGAAATGAGATTCCAAAGGATAGTTGGGCTGAAAAATGCAAACTTCAATCATCTGAAGTCAATCAGCTGCATTCCTTCGCTTCAAATAATCTAACAACTAATTAAGGATCTTCTGAAAGTGAAGGAAAATGACGTGAAGGAACTGCTCATCCCATTTGCTCCAAAAGAAGAAGAATGAAGAAAAACAATTGTCTTCAATTTTCTACTTATCATGTAACTGAATTTTTACCTGTACTTCTACTACTCTGCATGTATGAATTGTATCAGTTAAAATGATATAATTTTGACATACTGAGTTGATTGCTTGCTTGACACTTAGAAGAATTCAAAAAGAAAATATATGAGTCACAAATTGTAGTATGATCCGACTCTATCAGATCATCATATATTGTAATATTTTCTAGGTATGTCGAAGACCCTCTGAATTGTGAAAAAAACTCTAGGTTAATTATAAAACCTTCAAATATTTAGGGGGAGTTGCCTAACTATTTGTCTACATCAAATAGGGAGAGATTGTTGTGTCGCTTAAAAGCATTCCCCACTGAACGGATTTAATGAAGACAAAAAGGCAAATAGTTAGAAGACAATCTAAGGTTCAGTTCCTCAGATTGTGGGTAACCGAATCTGATCAGTTCGGATTTCAGTTACCCAGCTATACTATCTGATCACTATCTGAAACAATAATCAGTTCCCAGTGCGAAATCAGATTCTGGTTAACAGATCAGATAGTTGTAGCAGGTTCATCGCACATTGGACAATAACGATGAACCATTGAACATATACTTCTCTAAGCAAAACTCTTAGTGAAGGTCACTGAAGCTGAAGGCCATCTGAAGAAGCATGAGTATCCGAAGACTCATGGCTACCCAAAGTGTATATAGGCCCGAAGTTTCAGTGTCACGGAAAGACACAAGTAAAGCACAAGTTTGTGCATCGCTGATTATGGGAATATCTTGCAAATCTTCTAGAAGATATCGGCGATCATAAGACGACAGAAAGTACTGTCAGAATTTCGTTAGTCGTGCTCATCCCATGAAATATCCTCTACACCAACGGAAGTATCACACGTGGAATCGATCGATCATTCCTTTGGCACCACGTTTCCCAATGCTATAAATTGAGGACTTAGAGCAACCCCAATGGTTAACCTCACAAAAGCTTATTACTTTTGTCACATCAACATTCCACTAACCAAAAAGCTATTCTTAAGTAACATCTCCAATGGTTAACCTTTTACAAAAGCTTTTTCTTTTACAATATTTCTAATTTACCTTTATCTATCTCAAATGTTTCATAAATACCCCTTATATATAAATTGACTATTTTTTTGACATCTTATAAAACGTAACATTTTTTAAAATACTTCATACAAAAATATTATAATAATTGATATTAATATTTAAATAAATAAAAATATTACATTGCAAATATTTAAAAAAATATTAAAAGTGTGTTAAAAGGTTTAAAATGAAACTTATGAAAAATAGGGGACCAAAAAAGACAAACATTGAAAGTGTGTTAAAAGGTTAGTAGAAAAAAAGTCATTGCAAAAAGCTTTTAAAAAAGCTTTTAATTCCAATGGTAAAAGTCATTCAAAAGCCTATTGTAATAGTAATAAGCTTTTGAAAAAGCTCACATTGGAGATGCTCTTATCAATCGATTTTTGTGTGCACCCAACAAGGTTACACGCTGCTGAAATTACTCCAGAACTTTATTCCTTTGAGCAGAGTGTAAACCACCAGTTAACCTTAGTTATCCGATTCGATAATTGAATCTTCATAACAAAGGTGTCTGGTCTTGTGCTTGATCATTTGTTGATCAAAAACTTGTCTCAGATAATATTTGTTGTTGTCTATCACATGCAAGCAGTTTAGTTAGGATTTGTTTTTAGCTATTCCGCAAACTGCTTGCATCTTTATTGTATCACTAATGGTGATTTTCGGTTATTACAAGTAACAAACGCAGCGGAAAAGATCAATCACCATGAACGGATCTTGATATCAATCATACAATTAAACTATACATAAAATCAAAGAGATTGGATGAAGAATTCATACCCTAGAAGCCTTTGATTATGATGGTTCGGTTGGAGCTACTGATCGGCTGAAACAAAGAATTCCAATGGGGAATTCCTCCAAAGCTAGTCCACACAACACTTGATCAAGAACACCAGGGATGCTAGTCCAAGAATGCAGGTAAGAAGAAGCAAAACTCTAAAGAGAGTAGTGGGAGGGGGCGGCCGAACTTGGGGAGGAAGGAATGAGATTGTAGTTGCCTTAATCTCATTTAATCACTTCCATATTTTAATTAGCCAATGTTCACATCTAGCCCCTCGTCTTTTGTTCTTCTATTTAGCTCACAATTAAGTTTTAATATTAGCTATTAATATTAAACTATAATATATACAAGCTAGTAGCTTATACTAATAAATAATGTAATTACTCTAATTACACTATATATCTAATGGTATTAAGTGTTTAAGTGTGTGACCCTTTAGGCTCACAAACAACTAGCCATAGAACTATATGTTATAAACGTGAAGCATATTCCAACAGGTAGTTCGCGACGCGAACATTGGACAGACAGTTGGGGTTTTGGACGATCGGAGTTCACGGATGGTTCATGATCGGGAAGAAGTTCACGCACGCGTAGTTCGCGGTGCGAACTACGGTTCGCGAATGCGAAGTCTGTCAGACAGCAATAAATACGGGATTTGGCTCATTTATTGCATTATCAAACCCTAGTTGCTTCCTTTGGCGATTTTTGAGTGCAAGAGCAGTTCTTGGGCTATTTCTTGACTAAACCTTGGTTGATTTCAATCCTAGTTGAAGATTAAAGGTAAATCTTCACTCCTTGATCATTGTAGCTTTAGATCTATGCATCTTGAGGCTTGGCTTTGAAACTTTAGTTCTTGGGTTTATGGTAAATGGGGAAATAAGTGATGTATACGCTTAATAGATGATATTTTAACAAAGGAAACAAGTGTATGGTTAAGATTTTTAAGAATCTTAAGATCGGGTTAAAACTAGGGTTTTAGAAATCATCATGATTGCGGAAAAACGGTATTAAAGGGTTTCTAATGATAAAAGGGTTTATTGTTAGTAGTATGTGTTGTTGAACAAGTTGTAATTGTTATTTTAGGATTTTGGTGAAGTCTTGGAAGGTGCTTATTGAAGAGAAAATATTTTGTGTGAAGAACACATTGGGAGCAATATTTGCTAAGGTGAGTACGTGTGGACTTCACTGAGTACATAGCCATAGAATTGTATTTTATTACTTGTGATCGGTCTATTTGCTTAGTTGTGTAGACTTATAGAATGTTGACTTAGTTATATTATTGTTGATAGTTAACTAACTTGTTTCATGATAGATGTGATAGCCAAGGACTTTGTTTGAAATAACTATTGAGTTATGGTAAGAATGAGATGATGTGATGATGCGGGGGACCCCCAGTCATGAGGTGTGGAGTGAGGGGAAGTTGGGTGGTGTAACACCTCAATTTTTGGTATGAAATCAGAGTATAAGTTTGCTGTTACAAAATATATCAAAACCAAAGCTAAGACTAAATCCGTTCTAGTGTTCTTCTACTCTAGGCCCCGCATCTCAATCCATGCGTACCTAATTCTTCGATCATAAACCTGAGTACATAACAAAAACAACAAGGAGTACGTGAGACCAAAAGTCTCGTGAGCTACATGGGTTTAGACCCCAATAATAATATCGAATATCACATCATGCATATATATATATATATATATATATATATATATATATATATATATATATATATATATATATATATATATATATATATATATATATAGGGTCCGGATCCCGTGAGGACTCTTTTCCCGGTGAGGACTGCGAGGACTTCCAAAAAAAACTCTAAAAATGATCCAAAACAAACTTTTTTCAAACACTTTCTTTTTTAAACATTAGAATCGCAGCATACAAGATCCAAAAAAATTAAAAAATAAAATAAAAAATGATCCAAAAAAATATGGATCATAATAATGATCCACAAAGAAAATATGGATCATTGTTATGATCGGAAAAAAAAGTGGATAATAATTTTTTTTCAAAATTTTTTTTGGTCAAATGTAGTAATAATCATGGAGAGTTATATATTTTTTTTCGGAATTTTTTGGAATGTTTTTGAGGTGTCCTCGCGAGTTCTCACCGTTTTTTAATTCCTCACAGGATGTCACTTCTATATATATATATATATATATATATATATATATATATATATATATCTTCCCCTATATATGCACGTTAACCCGATCATAGTTCGACACCTCATCACTTTGCAAGCCTCTGATTGGTCGATTAATCCAGCTGTAATTCATTCATTGGTCAATCGGTTTTGCACTCAAATATCAATTCCGCATATTCTACCCATGGCAGTTAATTTGTTTCCGGATTTCACGTGAGAGTTATTCTCATGCCTTTGAATATGCAGCCTGTTTCAAAAATCAAAGAGATAATTTCCAAATTAAAAAAGATCACGTTAATTAGCATAAATGCCTCCAAATCCGGTACATAAAGAAGATTTCCTATTTTAATTATGTTATTTTTTATTATAATTCGGAAGATTTATTAGCATTACCTATTCTATTCCACTTTTTTCGAATTACTTAAACTAACCATCCACCCCTTTATAACCATTCACGTGATAATAATAAACACTTACAACTCTTTGCAGCACCCGCATCAAGGATCTCTGCCCAACCATTGAAGGTATACACTCTTCTTTTCGTAATCTACGTTTTTTAATAACACATTCCTATACCTCTAATAGTCTTGAATCTGTGTGGAACGTAATACCTGTCAAAATATAACCGCTAATAATATAATTATTAACTTTTTTGCAGGAAAATTGTAGAATTGTGAAACATACAGTTTAACTACGTGAAAGGTATGAATATTCCGGACTAAAATCTTACTTCAATAACTAATATCCCGTTTTTCAATACATTAAAACAAATTAATAAATTTGTTGCTCAAATCGGAATTTTGAAAAATTGTCAATCTGAAAAATCAGAAACCAGTTTGACTTTTAATCATGTAAAAAGTATGACTTTTCAAAGTCATACTTTTTTTTACTTATAAAGTTTTTATTTTAAGTTTTTTTTGTAAACTTTCAAAATATTTAAAAATAAACTGAATATTAAGTTTTTTAAAAGTCAAACTGAATAATACTGTTTTAATACTTTAATTTTAAGTTTTTTTGAGTATTTTCATAATATTAAAAAAAACATATTATGACTGTATGAATTTCTAAGTCAAACAGTTTAACCACGTTTTATTTACTGTATTTTTTACTGTTTTCATACTTTATTTTAAGTTTTTTTTTAAACTTTCAAAATATTTAAAAAAAACTTATTATTACTGTTTGACTGTTTTGGGTCAAACAGTTTAATGATTTATAAAGTCATCAAAAATTATTGTAAAAAAATTAAGCATATATCTGGAAGTAGTCAAACATATTATTAACATTAAAAGTCAAACTGGGGTACTTAAAGAAGTCAAATTGGCTATATTTTAAGAAATTTGTCTTTTTAAAAGTCAAACTGAATAATACTGTTTTAACACTTTAATTTTAAGTTTTTTTTGAATATTTTCATAATATTTTAAAAAAACGTATTAATAAATTTGTTGCTCAAATCGGAATTTTGAAAAACTGTCAATCTGAAAAATCAGAAACCAGTTTGACTTTTAATCATGTAAAAAGTATGACTTTTCAAAGTCATACTTTTTTTTACTTATAAATTTTTTATTTTAAGTTTTTTTTGTAAACTTTCAAAATATTTAAAAATAAACTGAATATTAAGTTTTTTAAAAGTCAAACTGAATAATACTGTTTTAATACTTTAATTTTAAGTTTTTTTTGAGTATTTTCATAATATTAAAAAAAACGTATTATGACTGTATGAATTTCTAAGTCAAACAGTTTAACCACGTTTTATTTACTGTATTTTTTACTATTTTCATACTTTAAAATGAAAAAAATTATTTTACCTTTTTTAAAGATTTATTCCGGAAATATATTTTTTAAAAAATAACTTACTTCCCTAATAGCATGGAAACAAACTACTTACCTCATACAACTCTTCATTATATAAACTCTGTAGTCCCTCTTTGAATTTCAACGAAAATTTGTGGAAAACGTATGGCTGATTTTCAATCTGCAGTGATCATCGAAATTGCAGTACTATAGCTTCTTCGATCTACGAAAAATTAGTGTGCTCCAACGAATTGTTCCTGTGCAACTCGCTTCTTCGATCTACAAATAATTCAAGATAAGTTTTTTATGAGATTAATCATATTTTCGGTTAATTAATCAAGTTTGATGGCAGATACTTTATCAAAATATGATCACATGTGCTAACTTTTTAATTGCATTTTGTAGTTTAAAAACGTTCAGGAAATAACTGCTGAGGTGCTACGGTTCAAACAGATTGCATTATAGTTGAAGATTATTAACTTATTGATTCTGCAACATATTCAACCAGGTATGGTTGAATCTTAACCATTAAACATTCAAATTATGTGATAAACTGAGATGATTTCACTGGTATTATATTTCGATGAATTATGTTAATTTTTTACCTGGTAGAAAATAATGAAAGCTGCTTATATGATTTCTGATAAATCTGACAACTAAATATATTTTAATATTATAATATTTCGAAACCAATTGAAATTTTAAAATTAGGGTTTAGAATACCTATGCAGTCAAACACTTTGCAGTTAAAGGGTCAAACACATTTTATTTAAATAATTTGACTTTTTAACTGATTATATTTATTAAAGATATGCAGCAAATATTTTGACATTTTATATTTTAATAAGTTTGACTTTTAAAAGTCAAACTGTTTTATACTGTTTTAATACTTTCATTTTAATTTTTGCTGAAAACTTTCAAAGCCCGCCAAAAAAACGTAATATGACTGTTTGACTTTCTAAGTCAAACAATTTAATGATTTTGTAAGTTTTAAAACATAAAATACCGTGGTGGTTAAATAATTATGCAACCACAAAACAGTTAGAATGTCAAACACTTTTTAACTGAATTAGCTATTAAAATTCTAAAAATTAGGGTTTTAAACTGACCCTACCTATGCAGTTAAAGTATTTTTGCAGTTAAAATTCTAAAATTCGGAATAAATATCTACTGTGCAGTCAAACACTTTAAGGAAGTATTCCTTAAAAAATTAGCTATTAAAAAATTAGGGTTTTTTCAGGTGCAACAAATTAGGGTTTTATACCGACCCAAACATATATGTAAAATAATTAGCTATTAAAATTCTAAAATTAGGGTTTAGAATACCTATGCAGTCAAACAATTTGCAGTTAAAAGGTCAAACACATTTTATTTAAATAGTTTCACTTTTTAACTGATTATCTTTATTAAATATATTTAAATAATTAGCTATTAAAATTCTAATCCAATTGATCCTATTGAAGCCATAATTAGCTATCAATTGGATTATGCAGCCATAATATGCTATCAATTGGATTATGAAGCCATAATTAGTAAACCTTTAATACATCTTCTATATCCCCACTCTGTTCAACCCCTCACAACATCAACTTCAGTTCATACTCATCCTCAGTCAAATATATAAGAATTTTTTTTTTGAAAATTAGTCTACGGTATGAAACAGGTAACACCTACTTACATTGAGACCAAATAAATTCAGGCTTCCAATTAAGAAATAGGATACCACTAAACGATCAGGCTATAAGCACAATGAAAGAAATCTTATCGGAAAGACCTAGATTTAATTAATAATATATAAACATTAATTTGAGGAAAATAAATAATAATGACAGTACCTGAGTTTGATAATTTGGCCGTTCTGTTGACTTCCGATACCGAGGTATCCAAATCCATATCAACTGGATTATGAAGCCAACAATTGTTTATATGAAATGTTCCCGTTTCCATTTCCGATTTGAAACTTTCCGATTGGGCGGATAGACACAAAATCGCCCATTCGGTTTTGATTATTGAGAAAAATCTAGCCCTAATGCGGAATTAATCTAGCATTCTCTGTTTGGGCGGTACATCGGCATCTACCCGATGAAATTGAATCACCGATTCAAATCCCTAAGTCGGTGAAGATTTGTGAAGAATTTCAGATCTCAATCGAACGTTTCCTAAACCGAAGATTTGATAAACCGGCTATAAAACAGTTAACAGTCTATAAGCCCAAAAAACCCTTTTAATCCGGAAATGAATAGATCCGTTTAAATTGGGCTCTCTTCAATGTATTTTATTAGCCCAAAATGTTGGGCTTAAACATAGAATATGTTTTTAACAGCCTAAATATATAAATAAAATCGGACATGTTTGTTGGTAATTGATCTCAATTTATTTAACATAAATATAGTGGAAGATTACCGCTTTCATTGTACTTATATGATTTTTCTATGATATTTGCAGATATTATACTAAAAGTTACTATGGAAAGAACTTATCCCACTATTCATGAGAATAGTGCGAAAGATAATACAAAAAAAGGAGGTAAAAGAAAAATCACGGAACAAAACAATGAGAATCAGCCAGGAAACAGTAAACGCATCGTATTTGAATCTCAATTACATGATTATATCTCTTCGTCCAACATACCATTTGAAGATATCACTAATAGACCGCCTGAAAACACTTTTAAAAAATGTAAGTATTATATTTAATTAGTCATTAATATGTTATATCTTCATATTTTTTTTGCCGATAATTGTTTTAAACAATTTAACCAAATTTAACTTCTTTGGCACCATAAGCAGCGCCAAAGGAGATTCCAAATGTGGTTAGGAAACCTGGAAGACCTATTGGAAGAAAACCGCTTATGCCAATTAATGAAAGTATGTAAATTTGGTCTCTACAATAAATTAGATTTTGAGTATTCGACCTTTTTTACAACATCTGACAAATATACATTTTCACATTTTAATGTAATTATTTTTAAATATAACAGATTTTGTAGAAAATATATCTAAACTTCGTCGTGGAAGGCCGTCAAAATCAGGAATACAAGCCAGCAACAAAGAATCAAGAGGTGCAAGCAATTATTTCCAAACTTTTTACATTAATTATCAAAATATTAAAACGTTTTTATAAAAATGTGCAACTAATTATATTTCACAAATATGTTGCATATGTCACTCATTTATATCACCAATGCCTATGATAGCTCAACGTACGAGTCAATTATCATGTAAGTAGATCATAAAAACATACTATTAATAAATTTAACTTATTTTGTGCATACACATTTTATTGTCTTTCATATTATGATTATTTATTAATTACTTAATGTTTATTGATGTAGGTCCACCGTTAAATATGTTTTATCGAAATACCCCTTCTATAAATGGAATATTCACAACACCACCTTCGACCAAAACACAATTTTCTCCGATTGCAACTTCTATAAATACAACACAACCCTCCTCATACCCCGTTACATCAAATAGTGAAATCAAAACAAACGGTACTTTGGGTTTTTTTGTATATTTTTTCATACGTTTATATGGATATTTAATAAACCTCATATTTGACTCAGTAAGTGCAGTGTTCACCAAAAAGACTTCAAGGTTCAAGATCAATACACCCATAGATTTTAATTTATGTGAAAAAGGTTTGAATATTTATATTATCAAATGACACGTAAAGCCTATAAATTTGGAATATATGTGTATGATCTATGGCCTTATTATTATTCTTTGTCCCTTTTGATGTAAATTAGGAGATTATTCAAAGGCAAATTAAAAAAAAATTAACAAAAAAGGAAAAACGGTGCGTCCGATAATATCACGTGGTTTAAACTTCACCACCCCTCAACAGGAAAATCAACCTGAGCTACCACCAAATGCATTTGTTGGAATTTCAAACGGTACAAATTATTTAATTTAAAAAAAACCGTTATTCTTTATATTTATAAATTAATTTTTTATAAGGAGTTATATTTTTAAATTTAATTTTGTAGAATACCTTGATCATGGAGACCCTGATTTCGAATGCGCGTCTTGTGGTGCTATGGTTTGGAAAGATGAGAAAGACCGAGGACGTTCCGCTATAAACCCCCACTCTTATTCAATATGTTGTATGAGGGGTAAGGTTAAGCTGCCTGTTGACATGATCGAACCACCAAAATTGTTGAAAGATCTTATTACCAAAGAACATCCAAAGAGCGATTCTTTTTTGAGCAATATACGTCGATATAACATGATGTTCGCTTTTAATTCTATGGGGGCTAAGCAAGACGAGTCCGTTAACAATGGACGTGGCCCTTACTGCTTCATGATTAATGGGGAAAATCCACATAGATTGGGAGATTTGATGCCCGAACCGGGGAACCATCCTAAATTCTGTCAACTTTATATATATGACACGGAAAACGAGATTCAGAACCGTATACAAGCTGTTAGGTAAAAAATCTAAATTACTTACGATGTCGTTGCATTTTCACATATAATGTTTACATTTACATTCAATAACAAATAATATTTATTACAGCAACCGCAGATGCACATCGACATCTAATAATGAGATAGATGTTCAGCTTACCACCCAGATACGAGACATGCTTGATTCAATCAATCCACTGGTAGAGAAGTTTCGGATGGCCGCCCGATCGATAAGGTCTTCAAATGACAGTAATATTAAGCTCAGACGTATTGGCAGCAGGTCACGAGACGGTAGGAACTACAATCTACCAACTTCATCCGAAGTAGCAGCTTTGATTGTTGGAGATTTTGAAGATACAGCAAATCCTAGGGATATTGTCGTATACACGCAAAACGGAAAACTTAAAAAAATCAGCGAGCTGCACGTACTATACCTAGCATTGCATTACCCTTTGTTTTTCCCCTATGCAGAAGATGGGTACCGTACTGATGTCTACCACCAAGGCGTTACTGACTTTAATGAAAAAAATAAAGGCACGCGAGTGTCAATGAGGGAGTGGTTCGCTTACCGATTGCAAGACAGGAGAAATCAGTTCTCCATGATTCTAAGTGGTAGGCGATTGTTACAGCAATTTTTTACCGACGCATTGACAATGGTTGAGGCTGAGAGGATGAGATACATTAAAACGCAGCAAAAAGATTTAAGAACTGAGACGTATGCGAAATTGTCCATATTGGCGCAAAATCAGGATAATGGTAATGTATTACGTGGTAAGAAGTACGTGCTACCGTCGTCATTTACCGGTAGTCCAAGGTATATGATGCAGAACTATTTAGACGCCATGACGATATGTAAGTTTTACGGTTATCCTGATTTATTCATCACCTTCACGTGTAACCCTAATTGGCCCGAGATTGCCCGTGAAATGGCCAAGAAAGGTTTGAAATCTGAAGATCGTCCGGATATTATATCTAGAGTGTTCAAAATCAAGCTAGACTGCCTCCTAAAAGATTTCAAGGAAAATCATACTTTTGGCCACGTAAAAGGAGGTACAAATTCAACACATATACTTACACTTTATATTTAAACGTAATATATAATTCATAACAATGATTTAATTTATTTATATTTTTCCTAATTCGCAGTTGTTTACACCATTGAGATCCAAAAGAGGGGTCTTCCACATTGCCACATATTATTGTGGCTCGAGGCACGAGTCAAGATAACTGCTGCGTCAAAAATAGATGAATTTATATCAGCAGAAATACCCGACAAATTACAGGATCCGGAATTGTACCAGATAGTCACCGATCAGATGATGCATGGCCCGTGCGGTGCTGAAAACCCTAGATGCCCTTGCACTGTCAATTTCAAGTGTACGAAAAAAATTCCCAAAACAGTTTAACGACTCAACTGTCATCGATGACAATGGATACGCAATCTATATGAGGAGAAACAACGGAAATACTGTACGAAAAAGTGGAATAGATTTGCATAATGGTTATGTCCTGCCCTACAGTCCAGGTCTGCTGAGGAAGTATCAGTCTCATATAAATGTAGAATGGTGCAACCAAGTTGGTTCGATAAAATATCTTTTTAAGTATGTGAACAAAGGACCAGACAGGGTTACTGTTGCTGCCGAGGGTTAAGAGATTGACGAAATTAAAGATTATTATGATTGTAGGTATCTTTCAGCGTGTGAGGCAACCTGGCGTATATTTCAGTTTGATATTCATAGAAGGACGCCTTCAGTAGAACGGTTGCCTTTCCATTTAGAGAATGAACAACCTGTAATCTTTGATGCAAGGGAGAGTATTGATTACGCGTTAGATAAGTCATCTGTAAACGAAACCAAGTTTATAGCGTGGATGGAACTAAACGAGAGAGATCTAGACGCCCGAAAACTCCTGTATGTTGAGATCCCCCAGTTTTACGTTTGGAATCAGCAGCGACGCATTTGGAACAAAAGACAAAGAGGAAACACCCTAGGCCGTATACATCATGTCCCGGCGTCATGGGGTGAACTTTATTATTTACGTGTATTACTAAACAAGGTGGAAGGTCCGAGAAGCTGGGATGATATCAGGGAATGGCGCGGTGTTATTTATCCGTCATATAGAGACGCGTGTTTTGCCCGTGGGCTCCTACAGGACGACAAGGAGTACATTGATGGGTTGTTGGAAGCAAGTTTTTGGGGAATGGGTGATTATCTGCGTTCTTTCTTTGTCATGCTACTCATGACTGATAGTATGTCTCGACCCGAGTTTGTCTGGGAAAAAACTTGGCATGTTTTGGCAGATGATGTATTAACCGTTGAACGAAGGAAGCGTAACGATCCAGGTAATACTGAAAAGCAAGTCACTCAGTTTAATTACTATTTTTTTGTTTCATAATTTATTTATATTGTTTGATAATGTTATCTTTTATTAATGCAGATTTACAACTTTCTGACACACAGAGAATGAATATATGTCTTTCGTATATTGAACACATGCTACTTTGTAATAACAAGAGTTTGAAGTCTTTTTCAAACGTGTCATATCCGGATGAACAATACACGATGGAAAATTACAACCGGTTAATACATGATGAGGAATCGTACAACAGAGATGAACTCCATAATCAGCATCAAACTCTCTATGCAAGCCTTACATCAGAGCAGAAACGTATCTACAGAACAGTCATGGACGCAATTATTAATGAAAAGGGCGGAATGTTCTTCGTATATGGTTACGACGGTACTGGGAAGACTTACCTATACAAAACTATGTCTGCTGCATTACGTTCCCAAGGGTCAATAGTATTGAATGTTGCATCAAGTGGTATTCCGGCCCTTTTGTTGGACGGTGGTAGGACGGCTCATTCCAGGTTTGCGCGTACTTATTATACTCGAACAAAACATCTTTAATAATTAATTTTTATACTTTTTATATAAATAGCTAAGTTTGTACCCTGTTCAGGTTTGCAATTCCTATTAATGTGGTGGAAGATTCGTTGTGCCACATATCAGCTGACGGTGACCTTGCTGAGTTGATACGAAAAGCCAAGCTGATTATCTGGGACGAGGCACCAATGATTAACAGATATTGTTTCGAGGCGTTTGATAGAACCCTGAGAGACATATGCAGGCAGGACCCTTCGACATCGTCAAAAAATGTATTCGGTGGAAAAGTTGTTTTGTTTGGTGGTGATTTTCGGCAGATTCTTCCTGTTATTCCAAACGGCTGTAGGCAAGACGTTGTACATTCGACTATCAATGCTTCATATCTTTGGGACCACTGCACTGTCTTGAAATTAACTGTAAACATGAGGCTTGGTTCGGGAGCATCTGAGGTTGAAAGAAAAGAAATAAAGGAGTTTGCAGATTGGATACTCGATATTGGCAATGGCACGATAGGTATGTATTTAAAGTAATTTTAAATTATATAAACCGTACCATTTGATTTGTTACTTATATGAATTTTGTTGATATTGTCTAAACACATGTGGTGAAAATGATGGTGAGTCGTCAGTAGAGTTCCCTGATAACATGCTCATTCCACCATCTGATGATAACGTTGGGGCTATTATTGCAGAAACATACCCTCATTTTCTTCATAATCTATGGCAACCCAACTTTTTTCAAGATAGAGCCATTGTTGCTCCCACGCATGAAATGGTTGACCTCATAAACGAACGTATGCTGTCATTAATTCCTGGAGAAGAAAAGAAGTACGAGTCATCTGACTCGATTTCCGCTGCAGATGAAGATAATACTATGTTTAACCTTGATCTTTACACCACTGACTTCTTGAACAACATAAAAATGTCAGGTGTCCCGCAGCATATGTTGAAGTTAAAGATTGGCGATCCGGTAGTGTGTATGCGGAATATTGATCAGAAAGCTGGATTGTGCAACGGAACCCGACTTCAGATATTACGAATGGGGGTGAATATAATCGAGGGTAAAATCATATCTGGCGGCAAGGTGGGTACCATTTGCGCTATCCCTCGAATGGTTATTAGCCCTTCCGACAACAAGATGCCTTTCAAATTGAATCGAAGGCAGTTTCATGTTCAGGTTTGCTTTGCTATGACCATTAATAAAAGTCAAGGCCAGACGTTGTCGCAGGTTGGGTTGTTTCTGCAAAAACCGGTATTCTCACATGGCCAGCTTTATGTCGCTGTATCACGAGTTAAGAACAAAAAACGGATTGAAGGTCATTTGTTGTGACACGGATGTGAATTACACTAATTCAACAGCAAATGTCGTTTACAAAGAAGTTTTATTTTGTTTGTAATTTTTATGTAACATTTATATTAATCTTTGCAGATAGACCATTATTATGTCATTTTTAAATTTATTAATCTTTTGTTGGTATTTTCTCACATAATAAATTTTGAGGCATACCCGCCCAATCGGGCGGGTTATGAAGCTAGTATATATATATAGCTCTCCCGTCTATCAAGTCACTCTATTGTGACTCAATCATTCTTGCTTTCCTAGCAGGTCTATCTAGTTATCCGGAACATCTCCAAATAACCCGTCATCTCACATACTTATTAATCGGGGACCCCCCGCCATAATAAGCCTCATGGTAATAGCAAGAGGGATTCGCCCAATCTACCATTACCCGACTTACTCGCCGAATCACGCCCAGTTAGCATGCCTCCTAACATATGATGGACCATGGGTCGACGCCCAATCGGTCCCATCCAGGGTGACCGGGGATCCCCCGTATCACCCCCCAATCTATCACTCATCATAACCTCTCGGGTTATTCCATCTAAGCTCTTGGCTATCTCGTCAATCATCAAACAAGTTAGTTTAATAATATCAATAATATATATCACTAACTCAATATACTACTAGTCTACACAAACAAGCAAATATACCAAATCACAAGCAAGTAAAAATACATTTCTATGGCTATGTACTCAGTAAAGTCCACACGTACTCACCTTAGCAAGTAATGCACCCAATGTGTTCTCAACACACAACCGTTTCTCTTCAACCAACTTGCACCTTCCAAGACTTCACCAAAAGCCTAATATAACAATCACAAATTGTTCATCATCGCATAATACTAATAATAAGTCTATATATCCTTAGATACCCTTTAATAACACTTTCCCCCGATTTTGGTGATTTACAAAACCCTAGGTGTAGCCAACCCTTATACTTACAAATCTTAACCATACACTTGTTTCCTTTGTTAAAATTCCATCTATTGAACGTATACAACATTTATTTCACCATTTAAGAAAACCTCAAGAACTAGGGTTCCAAACCCAAGCCTCAAAATCCATGGATATAAAGCTACAAAGATCAAGGATTGAATATTTACCTTTAATCTTCCCGTAGAAGTGAAATCTCCCAAGATTTGATGAAGAAATCACCCAAGAACAGCCTTTGCATTTAAAAATCGCCCAAGAGTGGAAACTAGGGTTTGAAATGGCATTTATAGCTGAAATCCTGTATTTAATACAGTTACTGCATAGTTCGCGCCGTCAACTTTTAGAGTTCGCGCCGTGAACTCTTGGTACACGCTTTTTTCACGCCGTGAACTCTGTCGTGAACTCCTAGAATCAAAAACCAAAAATCTCTAGTCATGGTTCACGTTCGTGAACTTTTGTTCGCGGCGTGAACTTTTCCTTGCAGCCCAGGCTGCAGTTTTTGTCTCTTATTTCGACCCGGTTTTGTCCGTAACTTTCTCATACGATGTCCAAATGACACGAAACCAATTCCTACGTTCTTTAAACGGTTCATCCTTATTTATCATAATTTTATAAAATTTATTTATTTTCAAAAATTCGGGTCGTTACAGGTGGATTCCCATCGACTCATCCACCGTAGTAGTCTTGCTAACTGGAGATAGTCCGGCGAGTAAGGCAGGTATCGGTAGATTGGGCAATTCCCTCTTGCTGGTATCTTGAAGCTTATTAATGGCGATGGATTTCGGTTAATAAGTTAATGTGGTTCTAGTTAGTTCGGGGGCATCCCGATAACTAGTTATGATTGCTAGGAAAGCAAGGAGGATAGTGCCACAATAGGGTGAATAGATAGATGGACGAGATACTTATATATATATATTTATATTTATATGTTGTATGATACTTGTTATTATTGGGATCTAAACCCCATGTAGCTCACGAGACTTTATTGTCTCACGTACTCCTTGTTGTTTTTGCTATGTATTCAGGTTCGGGATCGAAGATTTAGGTACGCATGGATAGAGATGCCGGGCCTAGAATAGAAGAACACTAGAACGGATTTAGACTTAGCTTTTGTTTTTATATATTTTGTAACACCAACACTTATACTCTGATTTCATACCAAAGGTTTTTGTAAATCCGTATTTTGGAACAGTTCTCCTATTTATTAAATGATATATTTTGGCCAAATGTCTTGTTTTAAAAATTGAGGTGTTACATGAATTTATGCAGTTCCCGGAAAGGTGGAGGAATGAATAAATGTGATTCTTCAATCATCAAGGTCCTTGGTAATTTTAAACGGCAATGCTTCCAAAGAATTTAAGCTTGAAAGAGGTCTTCGTCAAGGTGATCCGTTATCACCTTTTCTTTTTATTATTGCTATGAAAGGACTTCATGTGGCCATGGAAGAAGCGATATCTCAGCATTTTTTTAAAGGCGTTCAGGTGAATCAAGATTCTGTTACAATTTGTAACGCCCTGAATTTTAAATAAATATTATTTACGTTTTAATTAAATTAAATTGGTTGTATTTACCTTTTAAGATTATTATGTGACAAAAGTGTGACGTTTGTATAAATCTAAGAGTGTTATTTGTCTCATGACGGATAATTGTGAGTACTATCTATGCGTGACGCTTCATGAGTAAATAATTAAGTGTATCACTTATATATCACATGGTATAAATAGCGAGAGCATTATTTATTAATATTTAATTGATTATGAGAATTAATTAGATGACCGAGACATTCTGTCCCGAACTTTGTGTTGTCATTTATACGCAAGTGGTGAGGCCGGCCAAAGGCCCGGGCTGAGCCAGTTCGTTGTTCTTTTCCCTGTTCTTTCTTCGTGTCTCGGGTTGTGCAAGTGGTAAGCTGATTTTCGAAAATAGAAGTTCAACTAGGAAGACTTCATGGGCTCGTGAATTTAATATGAAGACCAGCCCATGCAAATAGAAATATCGGGCTTGAGGCTTAAAGGGAGCGTCCATTACATTAGAGTGGCATTAGGGAATTTATTTCTTTTTTCCACTCGATTGCCGTCATCCTCCAAACCACCCTAATTCCTATTCGACAGTCGTGATCTAGAACCCTCCTCCCTCTCGTTCTATTCCTTTCCAACTGACAAGAGCACTTCCAATTTCTACTCCTACCTTTCGACGCATGAACAAGGTAATAAAAAATTACGAGTAGATGACCAGCCATATGTATCGATCTTAATCCTCTTACTTTTTATTCTCTTTTTCCTGAGTTGATTGTGAAGTGTTGTTGTGTGTAGATTCTGGTTTTTGGCCGGACTTTAATCAGCCATAGTTGGAGCAGACAAAGCGAGGGATCGAGCAGGTGGGTGGTGATCTTTTTATTGTTTTCTTCTCTCATTCCTATTGTTTCCTTAAGTCCCGTTTTATATTAAATTTTGGTGTGGAAAATCTGCTGAACGAGCAGCCAAGTAGTGAAGGTCAATCGAGCAGCAGTTGACGGGATTGAGCAACCAAGTGGTGTCGGGTTTCACACAAGTGAGGATGTTAGGTACTATTTTATTGTAATTAATAGTCTAGGGGTAAATGGTAACATTTTATATTAGTTCAGTTAGTCTTAAGATTAGTCTTAAGCTAATTAGGGAATTAAGGTCATGGTATATAAACCATAGTGTAAACCTTAATTCCCCAACTTTTGCAATTAACAAAGAATCACATTTCTGCAATTGTTCTCTCTCCCTCTCTCTTCTTTCTCTCACTAAAAACCCTAACCATCTTCTTAAGTTTTTCATCCATAATCATCATCAAGGTTCAAGTAATGGATTGATTGTGTTGTTTTAAGCTTTTCGATTGGCGTCAGAGCTTAATTTCACTCTGAAAACGATCCATTTCCATTGCTTGTTGTCCAAATCAGAAGATCAAAAGGGTTTATCAAGTTTTTGAAGAAAAAGGGGTCAAAAATTAAAAAACGGATTTGAGGTATTAATAGTTGTTCTTATGATATAAATAGCTTCATATTGTGATTATATTAAGCTTAGAATCGAGTTAAGTTCGAACCCAATCCATTCTGATGAAGAATTGTGATTTTGAGTAAGCACCATTAAAGCTTCAAAAACATTCAAAATTCAAATTTTCTATCAGATCTAGGTTGTTTTTGGTGAATATTGTTGATATGGATTGAAGGAAAACTATTTTGGGTCATTTTGCAAAAAGAATCATCGATTTTGGTTAAGAATCGGGCGTGTTAGGATCAATTTAGTGGAATTCTTTGGTTGTTCGGAACAGTTCTGCTCAAGAACGACGCAACTGTTCTCGGCCCGAGAACAGTAACCTCTTCGGTCCGAACTCATCTAACAGTTCGGCCCAAACATATTAACCTCTTCGGCCCGAACTTCTTCCAAAGTCTTCGAACCGAACAATATACAGTCTTCGGCCCGAACACCACAAAGTCTTCGAACCGAACACTATCAACTCTTCGACCCGAACACCACAAAGTCTTCGACCCGAACACCACAAAGTCTTCGTCACGAACACAATCTATTCTTCGGCCCGAACACTTCAATCTCTTCGGGCCGAACACTTCAATCTCTTCGGCCCGAACACATTCAATCTCTTCGACTCGAACACTTCAAACACCTCGGCCCGAACTCTCCCAACAGTTCGGCCTTAACTCTTTCTCCCACACTTCAATTTTATTTCTTTCCGTCGTTTTCTTAACCTTACCACTAAGAAATGCCTTCCAAGGACGCCTTGCCAATTGGATCAGATACAAAAGCACATGTTCTCTACCGAGGAGAATATGGTCAATGGAAGAAACGATTTCTCCATTTCATCCTGAGTCAACATGCCGGTCCAGATATCCTTGACTCCCTTCAAACCGGACCAGCAAAGTTCTACCGTGCTGTGGAAGCAGCCCCAAACTCTGAACCAGCGGTGCCTGGTGGTGTACTTGAAATTCCCCCGTCGGAATACACCCAAGAGCAGAAGGATAGGGCTAGGGCTATCGTGTGCGCAGACTCTTATATGCTACAAGGCCTTACGAATGAAATTTACGGCAGCCTTGGTAGTTTCAGCACGGGTAAAGAGCTCTGGGATGAGATCCAAAAGTAGATGGAAGGTACTGACCTGGGTAACAAAGCAAAGATGGTATCCACCCTAAACACCTACGGTCAATTTAAAGCTACCCCGGGAGAAGAATTGGAGCTAACGTACCACAGATTCTGCAACATGCTCAATGATCTCAGGAAGAACAATCTAATCAAAGGGAAACTTGAAATTAATATCAAATTTATTCAATCCCTACTACCGTAATGGGAGATGTTTGGCAACAGTGCGATGCAGCACAAGGACTTAAGCCTCATAGACGTTCATGAATTATATGAGTACCTACATCAAAATGAACCTATGGTGAAAGGAATTGCAAAATCAAGGCAAGAAAATGCTGACACACTTGCAATGTTGGCCAAACAAAATCAAGCTCTCAACAAAGGCATCAATGAAGCATTGATTGCAGCTCAATCAAAAGAAGCGGTAAAAGATGAACCAGAGACTCTGATCCCTGCAGGGACAAATGATGTAATTGAGTCGTTTCGTCAAGCCTTAGTCCTAATTTCAAGCTATAACTACAAGTACTACAACAAGCCAACAAACAACAACCTCAGATCATCCTCAAACTTCAAATTCAACTCCTCTTCCCAAACACCTAACAACAAATCTTCATCTTCCTCTACTGAGCCACCGAAGAAATGCTACAATTGTGGTATGACGGGGCACTTTGCTAAAGAATGCAAGAAGCCTAAGGTGAAAGACTCTGAATACTTCAAGAGGAAAATGTTCATGGCTAAGAAAGTTGAAAATGGCAAGGTCCTACTGGCTGAGGACCAACAGTGGTTGGAAGACTCAGATGATCAAGAGGAAGAGGAATGCACTGCCTGCCTGGCTCTTATGGTGAGATGAAACGAACTAAGAGCTGAGCTGGGCATACCTGAGAAAGAGTGTATTCCTCTTCCTCTTCATGTTGGTAGGGATTATTGTAAATTTTACCATCATAATTTAGCTCACGGACCATGCTCAGAAATTGGCCCTTAATCTCAAAATCTACCCCCGTGATATCTGGTCTCCTAATAACAGGAACAAGAGCATTCGGTACTTTGTGCCTCGTTATCCAGATTGGTTATTTAGCATCCCCCATTGAGTAATAAACTACAAAGAAAAATAAACTGCAAGTGAGCAAAACAAACTATAGAATGCACCTGTGTGACATAATAAAATAATAAAATATTAAAATAAAAATAAAATAAACAAAGCAATTAACTCGTCCACGAACAAGTTCCTAGACGAGGATCAATTAATAGACTAAGTTCTAATCTACAAAATCAAGCAACCATTCTCCGGCAGCGTTGCCAAAAACTTGATGTGTATAAACTAGTTATAAATTAAATGTCCTAAATACTCTTATTCTAGATTATCACACTCGTAGACAAGTATGACCTAATCGCGGGCAATATAGTCAAGGTAAGTATTTTCGGGTGTTCGTCTCCATAGGGAATAGTTAAGTTGATTATGTAAATTAAAATTAAGTAAATTAACCAAAACAAGTTAATATTAAAAAGGGTTTTTATTTTATTTAATAAAATAAAACTAAAGAACTAAACTTTAACTGAAATTAAATAAACTTAAAAATGACGAAAGATTAACAAACTCTATTGAGTTGGAGAAAACATTCATTATAACCGAATCCCTCTAGACTTAGGTTTGGTTGGTTAAATCTCTTTTAAAATACGAGTAATGAGCCGTGAAGTCTTCCACTACAATTGTTTATGTGGCCAGTTTCTAAATTCCAAGTCCAACATCACGTGGGCTAGTGTGGTCTCAATTAATTGTGGCCATGACATGAGCTCTTCCCCAATTCAATTGTACCGTAGACTTCTTTTCTTTTCATGTGGGACGACTTACAATTCAATTGCGTGACTAGCCTTGCTGCGGCGCGTGATTTTATTTATCAAAGGGCGTGGCCCTCTTATTTGATTCTTGTGTGTCAGCTCAATATGCAACCCATTTAAAATTAACTATATACGTTCTTGTTAAAATTTGAATGTGGTCTTTATTAAAATCTCAATGTCGGTTATAATATCCAAATTTGTGGCCTTCGTGTCAAATCTTCTTTTGAATTAATCTAACTTGTTCTTTTTCATGTATTTGGCTCATTTCTTGTATATTTTAAGGTTATGACCTGCAATTTATAAAAACATAAATTTAGGTCTCACCAAAGTATTTTTTCCTTACAAAACAAGCCTAGATTAAATAATATTGACGGATTTAAATATGTATAAATCCACCAATAACAGTCACAAATATCTGGGAACGGTCAAATTTGGAAATGATCATTTAGCTGCTATTTTAGGACTTGGTGACATCATTCGTCCAAATCTTATTATCAGAAATGTTGCTTTTGTCGAAGATCTCTCACATAATCTCTTTAGCATTGGTAAATTCTGTGACAAAACTCTGGAAGTCAACTTTCACACAAAAAAGTGTGATATTCGTACATATGATGGAGAAGAACTTCTTACCGGAACCCGTGATACAAACCTTTTCACCATTAATCTTAATGATGTTGTTCCACTGGAAGAAATATGTCTCGTATCAAAAGCTACTTCCAATGAGTCATGGTTATGGCATTGTCGTTTGTCTCATCTTAACTTCAAAACCATGAACAAACTCGTAAAAGGAGGACATGTGTCTGGATTACCTGATGTTGCGTTTGAAAAAGATCATAAATGTTCATCATGTGAAATGGGAAAAATGACCAAAAAGTCTCACAAACCTAAACCGGCTCCAAGTACTTCCAAACCTCTTGAACTACTCCATACGGATTTATGTGATTCAATGAGCGTTCAAAGTCTTGCTTGTAAACGATATGTTTTGGTTATTGTTGATGACTATTCAAGGTACACATGGGTTCATTTCCTTAGCTCAAAGGATGAAGCTGCAGAGATCATCATCTCATTCATCAAGAAACCCCAAGTGTACCTGGAATTAAATGTTCAAACAATCCATACCGACAATGGAACTGAATTCAAGAATCGGGTCCTTGACTCTTATCTTGAATCTGCTGGCATCACCCACCAGTTTTCCGTTGCACGAACTCCTCAACGGAACGGTGTTGTTGAAAGATGAAATCGTACCTTAGTAGAAGCTGCTCGTACGATGCTTTCATTCTCAAAACTTCCTCTGTCTTTAAGGACAGAAGCCATCAGCACCGCCTGTTTTACTCAAACCCGCTCAATAATAAACAAAACACATAGCAAAACTCCATATGAGCTCATTAACAATCGAATACCAAATGCAAACTTCTTCCACATATTTGGTAGTCGATGTTTCGTCCTGAATGATAAAGATAAACTAAACAAGTTTGAAGAGAAAGCTAAGGAAGGAGTCTTTATTGGATATTCAAAGGAATCAGCTTCATTCAGAATTTACAACCGATCCACAAGAATGGTCAGAGAAAGTGTTAATGTATTATTTGATGAAACATTCCCGCTTGATTCGGGGTCAACTGGCATTGAAAGACCTCTACCCACAACCTCTTCTAATCATTCAACATCTCTGAATGATCTTGAAATCCTATTTGAACACTTCTATGATGAATGTCACAACGTCAGACATCCACCCCCACCTCCACCCCCACCCCCACCCCCACCTCCGGCAAATGTTCAATCCATCACCGCTCTGGAAATCAACACTCCATCCCCAAATGAATCCCCATCACCTACCTCACCTGCTCCAACCTCACCAATACCCACAGCCAATGATGGTCCTTCAACATCAACACAAGGAACTCAATCTCCACCAGTCGATCTTCCCCCTCGGTCAGATATTATAGCTCCACTGGTGATTGAATTCTCTAAATTCCATCTTCAACGTGTTGAACCACCACCTCAGATCGACCCCCCCCCCCCCAAATCCTGAAACTGCAATCATACCACATCCTGCTTTCACTGATAATTCCAACGTTAACCCTGGTCAACTCCCACTTCCTCATTCTACTAAGTGGACAAAGGAACATCCTTTAGACCTAATCATCAGAAACCCAGAGGCATCCGTCCAAACTAGAAGGGTTACAGCGGATGAATGTCACCATGCCTCATACTTAAGTTCCACTAAACCTAAGAAAGTCAATGAAGTGCTTTCCGATCCAGACTGGATAATTGCAATGGAAGAAGAAATTAATCAATTTGAAAGATTAAAAGTCTGGCGCCTTAGTTCCTAAGACCCCAGGATCATCCGTCATCGGAACTAAGTAGATTTTTAAGAACAAGAAAGACGAAAATGGAATCGTCATTCGTAACAAAGCAAGGTTGGTTGCTAAGGGTTACGCTCAACAGGAAGGCATTGATTACGAAGAAACATTTGCTCTTGTTGCCCGTATTGAAGTCATTCGCATTTTCTTAGCATATGCAGCTCACAAAAACTTTACTATCTATCAGATGGATGTAAAGACTGCATTCATAAATGGTATTCTAAAAGAGGAAGTGTTTGTTCATCAACCAGAAGGGTTTGTGAATCCTAAACATCTAGATTATGTATATGTTCTCGACAAAGCTTTATATGGTTTGAAACAGGCCCCTCGGGCATGGTATGCTGTTCTTTCCCAATTCTTAGTCGAATCTGGCATTTCAATGGGAAAAGTTGATACCATTTTGTTCATCAAACGTCAAGGGGAATATATCATACTAATTCAGATCTATGTCGATGACATTATCTTTGGGTCTACAAATCCAAAATATTGCAAACATTTTTCCGATCTCATGGTAAAACGCTTTGAAATGAGCATGATGGGGATGAACTTCTTCCTAGGTCTTCAAGTTCGTCAACTTCCAACTGGCATCTTCATCAATCAATCAAAGTATATCTCTGATCTGCTGACGAAGTATCTCATGGACGATTGTAAACCTATTGCAACACCGATGTCCACGACCACCAAACTAAATGCTGATCTGGATGGTAAACCGTAGATGTAACAAACTATCGGGGTATGATTGGATCACTACTTTACTTAACGGCCAGTCGTCCGGACATCATGTTTTCCACATGCATATGTGCTCGGTATCAGGCTGCTCCCAAAGAGTCTCACTTTCTAGCGGTCAAACGAATCTTCCGTTACCTAAAAGGCACCAGAGATCTTGGTGTTTGGTACCCCAAGGAGACCTCGTTTGATCTTTCTGCCTTCTCTGATGCTGATCATGCTGGGTGTATGCTGGACAGGAAGAGTACATCTGGGGGAGTTCAATTTTTGGGAGATAAGCTAGTCAGCTGGTCATCAAGAAAGCAAAACTGTGTCTCACTATCAACAGTTGAAGCAGAATATGTTGCGGCCGCTAGCTGTCTGTCTCAGGTGATATGGATGCAATCACAATTAAAGGACTATGGCTTTTCCAATAGCCGCATTCCTTTATATTGCGATTCCAGAAGTGCAATTACAATATCTTGCAATCCAGTTCAACATTCTAAAACTAAACATATCGATCTTCGATATCAATTTATGAAAGATCACGTTGAACTGGGTAATGTTGAATTGTACTTCGTATCCACCGATTTTCAATTGGCTGATTTGTTTCTCAAGGCTTTGGACGAAAAACGTTTTAATTATCTGGTCTCAAAGCTTGGTATGCTAAATCTCAAAACTTAATTGTCTTCAATTCTTATTTTTCAATTTGTTAAATCGTTCCATTCTTCGTATCATCATGATGGCTTTCAAGAAACTCGTCTTGAAACCCGGTCGTCAAAAGTCGGCATCGGTCTCGGGGGAACCACTACTCATCATAAAGGGGGAGCTGATGCTAGAAGTTTTCAATAATTTTCATTTATTTTTAGTTTTTAATTTTTAATCTTTAATTTTTATTTTTAATTTTCATTTATTTTCCTTTAAAATTTAAAATCAAAAATTAAAAAAAAATCACAAAACTCCTCGGGCCGAACAAGTTACTGTTTCCGGCCCGAAGATCAATGGCGGTTCCCACTTGTTCGGCTCGAACTCCTTTTCCATATAAATACTCCACTCCGTACACCTCGTTCCTCTTTTTCACCTCTCCTCGAACACACACACTCGAACACCGACGCTTTCACACACTCGAACATCCGATCTTCGTTTCTTCATCAAATCCGCTCGAACATGTTCCAAATCACTAGCAATCAACTACAAATCTGTTTTCGGTAACCTTTTGTCCTTAATTTCATATTTTCGATGTCCAATTTCATAAATATCAACTCGATTTAGGTTCGGTCGTCGTCTAGGGTTTCTGAATTACTGCACGTGTTCGATCTAGGTTTCCTTAACCTGTAATATGTTTTCTAGTATGCTCGTCTAGTTAAATCGATCACCACTGGCCAGTTTTTCTAACAACAAATCGACCTAGGATAGATCTGCGAATGGAACTTGCAAAATCTGAAAAATCGCCCAAGTCTTCGGCCCGAACTCTTTCAAAGTGTTCGGCCTGAACTCCTGTACTGTTATCGGCCCGAAGACCTTAGCAATCCTCGGCCCGAACTCCTTAATGACTTCGGCCCGAACTCTTTCTCAGTGTTCGGACCGAACTCTTTCACATTGTCCGGCCCGAACTCATACTTGTTTTCGGCCCGAACTCTTTTAGAAGTCTTCGGCCCGAACTCTTTTTAATTAACCATTCTCGGGCCGAACACTTCTCAATTTATTTTTCTCTCTAAGTTTTTTTTATTTTATATAAGTATATTATATAAAATTATAATTTATAAACTTTATTTATTAATATTTTTATATTATTCTTATATTTATATATATTTATATATTATTAAAAGTACTTAGCAGTGTTTCATCTCGATCAGTGAATTATCATCGTAACATTTCTTCAAACACTGTGTACTAACTTTACTTATTGTTTTGTGCCATCTTGTTTTTAGTGTATAATTCTTAGATGGCCGCAGAACAACTCTTAGACGAGAACACCCTGGTTCCCCTTTACAGGATCAAACCACTGACAGAAAACAACTTGTACTGGGCCCCGGACGAAGAGGTCACCTTCAGCATCGATTATCCGGTTCTATCCCACGTTATCCAGCGTCACCCGCTATTCTACTTGATAAATGCTAGGCCAGAGGTTCCAGCGATATATGTTCAACAATTCCTCAGCAACCTCACCCTAGTGACATCAACCGACCCACACCAATTCGAAACTATGGTTGACGAACAAGCGGTGCAATTCACAAAAGATGATCTATATGACATCTTCAGGCTACCTCAGTTACCATTCGAGGAAGTGTATAAAGGAATCCACGATCTTGGTCTTGCCCTTCCTCGGGATACAATCGATCTCAGAGAACTCAAAAAGAAACATATGGCAAGGAGTTGGTCCCACGTCTTCACTATTTTCAACCGTTGTATGACAGGAAAGTCATCTGGTCATGACAGGGCCTCTATAAATGTTCACCACGCCTATCATGCCCTCTGCTACAACAGACATTATGACTATGCGGCCTATCTGGTGGGAAGAATTCAGGCTCGCCAAAGAAAAGGAACTAAAATATCTGATATACCCGAGGTTCTGGTCCATCCTAATAAAACATTTTATGCAACGATTCCCAACCATTCACATCAGGGATGCTGCAATTCGATTCAGGCCAGCAAGTGTTTCGTTCCTTAGAAAAGATAGTGTTACACTTGTTGTTGATCCAACACTGGTCCCTCTCCCACTGCTTCAAATTGGTGACATCAATCTTGATGTCATCAAACGATACCGGGATGCTCATTATCCTGAATGGAGACCAGAGGATGAACAACTGCAACCAGATCAACAAGCTGCTCAACAACAACCACCACCTGCTCAACAACAACCACCACCTGTTCAACAACAACCACCACCTCATCAACAACGACCTCGACGTCCAGCAGCAGAACCACGGGAACCACCGGCTCACCGGCGTGCAAAACAACTTTCTAATTACACCCAGCGGTGCCTCCGGTAGTCGGTCGGTAGCCACTCCATCATCTCAACAGCTTGAAACTCCACCAACTCGACCCATTATACGACCAACCACACAAACAACTGAACCTTTTTCTCCTTCCTCATCAGAAGATTCTGCTGCCAAAGTATCTGATCGACCAGAGTCACCACCATCATCACTGGGTCCACCTTCACCACCACCTCGAAGATCTCCAAACCCCTTCGATGATCCTATTTTCATTGATCCTTCTCCACAACACACCCAACAACCACCCTCATCCATATCTCTTTCTTCTTACATTTCCACGGCTACCCTACCACCACTCACATCCACGATCCCCACTATCGCAACCACCGTTCCACCAACCACGTCAATCATCCAAACTACTACAACCATCATCACACCTACCAAATCCACCATTCCAACTTCCACAACCACCATTCCACCAATCACATCAGTCATCCCACCTACCACAACCACCATTCCACCACTCACGTCCATAATCCCAACACCCACAACCACCGTTCCACCAGTTACAACCACAATACCACCATCAGAAACCTCACTTCCACCATTCTCCATCACAACTGGTATTGCCTCGAGGGTCGTTATAACTCCACCGACAACAATGGTTATGACCCTCCCTCATCAGACTACATTATCAGAGGCTACCACCACCACCTCAACTGCAATGCCAACTCCAGATCTGCAGATCATCCCTCATCTCGCCTCAACGATACAAACATTTAATACAAGGCTGGAAAACCTTGAGAGTAGAGTGGCATCTATTGCTCCGGCACATGGTCTGTTAACCAGAGAGCAGCTCCTGCAAGCATCTCGTCCATTTACCATGGAACAAACTAAATCGATGTTCAACTATCGCATGGAAGAACTGCTCGAGCTCTGCTCTCAAGGACCCCCCATTTACAGAAGGTCGGAAGACCGTGAGGATGATCCTCAGGGAGGGGGACAAACAAGGAGACTGGAACAAGGAGGATCCAGTTCTCAATGTTAAGCAGGAGGTAGTCAATCACAATACAACCTCAGCTCCTCTCATCAAGGACAGGCAGGAGGCCCACAAGACGAGGATTATATTGATGATTGGGCAATTGTTGATTTTGACTACTCTCAGGTGTTACACGTTGAACCCCTCAACCAGTGGCGCGTGGAAGAACATGAAGATATCCTGCCACAAAACAAACTTAAGCCAAGTGAGATGACTGAAGAAGAAAAACTAGAATCTATGTGTCATCTCCAATCTATAAATGCTGAGGTTGAGCATCATCGAAAGGGCAACATTAAACGGGTTCTGACAAAGGAGGCAGACACAGTGATTGATCTACAAATTGACTCAGAAGAAGATAATATTGTGAAGGAGGCTTTTACCGAACCACCTAAAAATGCCAACTCTCCTCCAGCCGACAACTCTGACAGCGACAAACCAAGAGAGGAGGAACGCGTGGAGGTAGAAAGATTCCCTTTCACCCGAGAAAACTATCACATATACTTCTACAACTACGATCAACTGGTTGCCTCCAGAACAAAAGAATCTGAACCACCAACTACCTCTCCAAAACATGATGTGCCGGTCTTGTCAGATAGCGAGAAGCGAGCGGCGGATAAAGCTAATAGACGTCGTCTAAAAATCTCCAAAAAGTTCTTATTCTAACAAGTTAAAATACCATTTGTTGAAGACCGCTTCTCAGCTAATTTCTAGGAGAATGAGCTGCCAATCAATTATCAAAATCTGTACAAAGAAGTGATTCTGCCACCGAGAGAAAAGAGAATGTATTATCTCACAATGCACTATCTTAGGGGCAAAACACATCGATACAACAGGTCACCAATCACACACCCCCTGGAGATAACGACCAATCACTACTCAGGCTACTACTGGTACGCCATCTTCCATATTCGCAGAGCAGACGATCAATTGTACACGATTGATGAAGGAGACTTCTATATCCTGAAACCTCGAGATATAGAATGTCTATACAACGAAGTACAAGAACTTCCAGACACCCCACATCCAGCCAAAAATCATGCGAGAAATTTCGCTCAGGCTGCTTTGAAGCGCTTCATGCTCGTCAAATATCTGGTTGCTCGAATGGAAGATGTACAAATGGCTGTTGAGAGTGGCATAGAAAAGGTCCACCTGGCTGCACCTTACAGATCACTTCCCTCCGAAATTCAAACTCGGAGAACAGTTGTTCTGGGTGAACCTAACTTGGGAATGACTTACATGAACCTATTCAATGAGGGACTTTTCTTCCGTGTGTCAAACATTGCCAAGTTCTGTGATGGCACATTAAAACTCCTGAAGAAAAAATTGGAGGAAAAGGGGAGACACTTGAACAGGCTTCCCAGCACCCCAGAGAACACCTCCCTACAAAGCAACATTGACAAACTAATCACTGCCATTGATGACAGATTAAAATGGCACACATTGATTAGACATTTTGAGGTTCATCTGGGGGTAAGAGAACGTCGAAAAACGCCCACCTACACAACTGAAGTCAGTAACCCACCACAAAAGTTTGGTGAATATCATGGCCTCCGATGGCCTGACGAACCAGTTGCTCTCAGAAGACTAAACAAGAGGGGTGGCCCGCGTCAATAATCAATCGGTGGGAGGCACTTCACCTGTCAAAACGTGTCCACATTCCAAACTCTGGCTTCTGATCACAACGGATTCAGAACCCGCTATCAAAAAGCAAGCAAAACTCAATCAAGCTTCACCGCAAATACTCTCCTTCAACCCTCCGGCGATTACGTCCTCAAATCTCAAAACTTTATCATACTTTTGATTTGTCGAGGGGGAGAAATACTAATTCTAGGGGGAAAATTAATATTTCTAGGGGGAGAAAATTAAGAAAAATCAAAACAAAAATACCCAATATGAATAAACGAACGAAAAATCTTTTCATAAAGACAATACCTTCCCATGGTTTGCCAGATCTGGCCTAAGCTATCCAGGGAAATATTTCTGCCAACTGGTAAATGTGAGGGTATACGTCTAGGGTATAGAACTAGGTGAGTGCAAGGTGATGTGAAAACATGATAAATTAAAGAAAACACACCTTTGAGTGCATCTAAACCGTCAACAAACCGGGCAACCATACAAATAGGTGATCATTCATTAGTTGAATGTTTTCACTAGACTTTACTGGCCTAGTAAAGCAAGTGCACGCCACCACCAACTACTCAAATTCCTCTCAATAGGAATTTGTTTCATTTCATTAGGGGACGTAGCACAAAACCTACTGACTACTCATTTCGAGTATGTCAGTATTGAATCATAATAACCTCCTACCCCGGGTTAAGTCTCTTTGTATGCACAGTGTGTCTAGTTCTCACCCTCAAGAACCTTCCAATATAGGACACTTGCACTACAAATATGGATCTCCGTGAATCCATCGGAACACTCGTAGTGGCATCACAATCTGATGTTTCACGAGGATCGAGTGTAAATCCTGCTAGAGCTAAAATCACGCCAACTGTAAACGCAGGTCACATATTTGAATAAATGGTTGTGCAAACGACTACCGATTCATACGGTGTGCTAACGGATACTCTATGTGAGTCCGTTGTTACCTTAAAAGAACAAGTTGTTGTGCCTTGAAATCCACAATTATTCAGGCAACAACTTTTACCGGAAACACATCAAAATCCATTGAAAAATCCATGTGAAATTCTCAAATGCAACATCTTTTGAAAGCTGATTAAATATGCACATGAGCGTAATAGACCACTCTCAAATTACTCCTATGATCTGCTAAACCCAGCATGATCTTCCCCGGAGCCACCGACAATATAGGAACTAAAACGTGAGGGTCCCTAAGTCTAGGTGAGCAGAATCAAGTATCATGGGATCTTGATTGGGGTGCGCTCAGGTAAAAATTGAGAGGGGGTATGAAGTATGGGGTGAAAATCAGCTTATCACATGGTAACACAAAAACGAGGGTGTAGTTGAAAATGAAAAAGTGAGTTGAGTGAGGAGTGTGTGAGAAAGGGTTAAAGAAAACGGAAAACCCTCCCTAAACCGAACAAAAGACCGGGTAACCTCATCTATATCAGATTGCATAAGTTGCTTTCTGGTTAAGACATCATGGACCCAGTGATGCAATGCACAACCCCCACTGACCACTCAAGTACAAAAAGTACTTGTTTCAAAATCACGGAGATTACCACATCTACTATCGACATCTCATTTGGAGATTGTTGATATTGAAAAAGAGGACCCACCTCCAGTCCTCGCCTTCGTTTGTCCACGTATAGAGTCTAGAACTGAATTAAATTTATCTAGGACACAGGCACTCTACCAAGCATATCTTTGGGATATTGCCGGAACATTCATAGTGATACCAAAAATTTTGGTGCTCCACGATGATTGAATGGAAATCCTATCAGTGCTAACTTCAATGCCAACACTGAACGTAGGTCACACAGTTTCTGTAACTGTTGTGCAAACAGGCAATCTATGTGATCCTGGGTTACCCTGATACCTTCTCGTGCAAAGATCAGACGACTGTACTCCATTCTTATCAACAACAGTCACTATGTCTGATAGAGGATCTGATGACTGTACTCCACTCTTTTCAACAGTCAATACATCAGATAAGGGATTCTATGACCGTACGCCAACATTATCAACAACGGTCAGAAAATCCAAATCAAATCAATATTCCGCACTTCTATGACTTCAACAAATATCAGGAACCAAGGATCAGCAGCAAATCGACAACGCCACAACTTCAAGAAAGGACTTCCGTTGCTAACCGCTCTATCTATGGTCTACATTTCGTCAATTTACCTGAAGTCTTCTGGAATACTTTATATTGGTTGAAAAGCCAATTAAAAGTATGTCTGTAACCGATCATCAAAAGCAGATGCTGATTTTTCAACAAAACTGCACAACGGTTTAATACTCAGCTCCAGCTTTACAAACAAGGAAGACTTCAAAGATATGCAACCTAGACTATTGTTACAAAGGGGGAGATTGTTCGGTACTATTTTATTGTAATAAATAGTCAAGGGGTAAATGATAACATTGTATATTAGTTTAGTTAGTCTTAGGATTAGTCTTAAGCTAATTAGGGAATTAAGGTCATGGTATATAAACCATAGTGTAAACCTTAATTCCCCAACTTTTGCAATTTACAAAGAATCACAATTCTTCAATTGTTCTCTCTCCCCCTCTCTTCGTTCTCTCACTAAAATCCCTAACCATCTTCTTAAGTTTTTCATCCATAATCATCATCAAGCTTCAAGTAATGGATTGATTGTGTTGTTTTAAGATTTTCAGAGGATCGGGCAGAATTGAACCGGAGAAAACGTCAAGTTTCGGTAGTCTTTCCCTGTAATTGTTCATTTACTTAATCACTGATTTCTCCATATCATTTTAATCCCGTTTGGTGTAGCATGAGTGTCATACCGGAATTGTGACTGGGCCATGGGGGGGGGGGTTTGGGTTTTTCAGTTTCGTGATTATTGTGTGTTAAATTTGTTGGTTTAGTTCGTGGTAAATCGAGTGAATTGTTTTGGCATATGTGCCTAAAAACCGTATTTAATTTCCATGTCTAGATTAAATGTTATTTCAGTTTGGTGGCTGTGGTTCAAAGTCCCGGGAATGATTGTTGGGTTAAAGATGGGGTAAAACCGTATTGATCGGCTAAACGTTTTAATCAACCAAAAACCTAGAAACCGAACCTTAAGGTTCTTGGTTTCCTAAAACGAATACTTTTCTTAAAGAAATTAATTAAATTATGTAAAAATAAGCTTCTGTGATAAAAAGAGATTTTGGGGCCGTCGGGTGTCTCGGGAATACCCGGGTTGATGTCGGGATTCAAAACAAGTTTTAAACGTCATGCTGGATATTGGGAAGAAACTGTAATCTGATTTGAGCCCCTTTTTACCACACTTAAAATACGTTTCTAGATTTTTGGCCCGCGGTAGTCTCTTGTTTTCCGAGTCCTCTTTCCAACGCCGCCGACGGCTTGTGAATCTGATTTACGGTTTAAAAGTTATCGCTGTTTAGTAAACCATCGCAGAATAGTTTTCAGTTTAGCTATTCTGTCTTGTAATCCTGTTTTGAGCCCTTTCTGCTTGGAATTAGTTTCCGAGGTCTTCAGTCAAAATGTGTTCCTCTGAGTCTTTTAGCTACTGTAAAGTTTTGAATAAAATCTAGTGAGCGGTTTGAGAGTTATAGCCGTTCTCGTGAAAGTGTTGAGTGCTGTTTAGTTTCTGTTGAAACAACCTTGAGTCTAATCCTAACCCGAGCTACATTGTGCTATGTAGGACCTTTAGGACTTGATTAGAGACGCTCTTCTGTACCGAGGATATTTAGGAGCATACTTCTATTCGAAGTGGGTAATCTCGCTATAAACTTGCATTTACTCTCATTTCATGATTATGTGCTATGTGTCATGAATTACTATTGCTTTGAGATAAGCTTGTTTAGTTGATGAAGTGCTAAGTGTTGTTTATTTTAAATACATCCTGAACTGAGATATGGATGTTTAGTAACCGAGCCAAGTACCATATCATTATGTGTTGATATGAGTACATGAGTTATGTTTATGAGTTATATGCATGTGAGATGTGCTAGTTGATTACATATCTGTTGAGATGATATGTGTTGAGTATGAGATGGTTTGTTTTATATGAGTACATGTTGTATGAGTCAACACGTTAATAAAACTAACCTAATAACTATGAGATTTTAATTATCGGTTGCAAGAGGCGACGGCGAGAGCCAACTCTTCTCATTTGAGTTGCCAAAGTACACTACACGACTGTCAGCATGGTACTGCGGGGCACCTAGAGGACGTGTGTTGGAAGAGGGTGTTGTGACGAGCGTATGGCGGTGGGCGTACGTTGAGCATCGTCACAACCCACGGCGAACCTAATGAGATTTAATAAAAGGCCTAATAATCAAGAATTGAGTAGAGTCTTTAGGGATCACTTATCTGGTGTGGATTGTTTGCATGTGTATGTTTATTGTGTTGATTATTCACTCAGCGGTGGCTGACCCCAAATACTCCCTCCCATTTTCTAAGTACTAGCAAAGGCAAAGAGAAGGTCAATGGTTGATGAGCTGCGTTTCTACTTTTATATTTATGGATTTGGATTAAAACATTTATTTTGAGTCAAACATGTTTTATTTTAAAACCTTTAATTATTCCACATTTAAAACACGAGACGGTTTTATATTTTTATTTATGAGTTGGGACCTTTGAGTTACTTGTACTTTTGGGAAACAAATGTAATATTTTATTTATTAAATTTTTTTAAATTTACCCTGATTTTTGGGATGTTACAAGTTGGTATCAGTGCTCTAACTTGAGAGAACTGGGTTCACAAGAGGTGGATTCCAGACTCAAGTCGAAGCACGTGTTTTCAAAATGAGTTTTCCAAAAGTGTTTTTAAAATGAGTCCAAATCCAAATCGAGAAGCAGCGCATCACGACGACCTTATGCCTCTAGTACTTATTTATGAGTTATTTAATTTATTAGAAACGTCGAGAGTGACATTGATTACTAAGGGAATAAAAGAGAATTAACTCGAGATGTGTGTGAATTGTGCGACTATATATAGATATATATAGTATACTTATGGATGTGAATTATTTGTTATGTGGATGGTATGAGGATGGGAGATCGTTGAATTTTTAAAACTGGCTCGAAACCATGACAGGGGTAGGTGCGGATAATAATAGAGGGCCCCTATTATTATACGCACAGGACTCGTGCATATGTTTTGAAAAGGATTCAATGAGACCATTCGTCAAGCATCTAAGTATCATGAAAACCCTAAATTATTATATATAACTGATAATAAAATCACTAAAAGAGATTTATGAGAAAACAATGCAATCAATTGAATATTAGAATCATCAAACACGAATTGATAAAGAGTTATCAAAACATGTCAGGGGGAGACTAATAAACCAAATTGGGTTGAATTCGTTAAATGATTTAATTGAGTTAATAATACATCTAGAATGATTGAACAATTGTTAAAGCAAAATAAATGAGAAAATAAGAAAACTATTAAGTGTTGAGGAGTATGTGAAAACATCACTAAATCGAGATTTATGTGAAAATAATAAAGAATTAAATAAGAGGTTATTGATTTAAGTGAATAAAGAGTTCTCCAAACAAATCAAGTGAAAGTTTATTAAATCAAATTAAGTAAGAATCATTGTAATGAGGAAGTAAATTAAATGTTTGGAAATGGAGAATAATGATCGAGTAAAAGTAAATAATTGAGGCTAAATTAATTCTTGTTAAATGATTAAATTTATGGGAAATCAATAAACCAATGATGAATGAGAAATTATCCAAAACAAATTCAAATTAAGAGATCTGTGTATTGAGAATTACTAAATTGAGAATAGAGAATAATGATCGAATAATAAGATAATTGGTAATCTGTTTTAAAAGAAAATTATGAATTCTGAGGAATTAATAAATCAAAGGATGAATGAGCATTTATTTAAACGAATTAAATGGAAAATTATACTTAAAGTTATAAATAACTACTAATTTGAGTCAAAATGTTTGATTTAATAAATAGAACTGGTTATTGAAAATTTTCAATGTAATAAATAGAGGAGATTATGTTTTATTAATAAATGAAAACTAATGATTGGAATCGTTAATGAAATAATAAGAAGTTATGCCATTATCGAACTTAATGAAAAAAAAAATTTAACGACAAAACTGTTATATGATAATGATAATACCAAATATGCTATGAGTTAACCAAAATAAGGGTTAATGCCCAGATTTGATCAAGAGATAATCGTGAATGTGCAATAACAAGTTGTGGTGCTACTAAATGTAACGAGCTTGACTTATGAGGAATCATAAAATGACTAATTATTAATGAGACTAATAAAGAGTGATGAGTTATAATGGAAGAAATCTAATAAGGATGTGAGAATCCATGAGAAGTTAAATGAGAAAGCTGACACATAATATGAGCAATGAATAACTTTTATAAAGTGATAAAAAGTTAATGAGTAGGGTGTGAGAGGGGCGTAAAGAGTATACGTCGGGACCGACCCACACCTGTGCATAAGGGTTTAATTATCGAGTAATCAAATTAACCTAAAAATATGAGATGTTGAGTGTCACTTCCAAACTCGGGGACGAGTTTTCTCCAAGTGGAGTTGAGTGGTGGTAAAGGGGAAACTACCAAAATTAAGAGTGCGAATAGAGAATGATTATAAAGTCGTGGATTATTAAATTCATATTATTGAACTAATGGAGATTAATAAATCGAGTTAAATGTGAAAAATAAAGTTTGTAAGGAGTAAATTAAGAGAATTACCAAGAGAAAATGTTGTTATGTTTTATTTTGAGCATATATGTGCATATAACTAGCTAAAAAGTTATAAGAGTGATTAATTAATCGAAAAGTTATCCCTATGGGAATATAATGAGATAAAAAGAGATCATTAAAATGTGAGAATTTATTATGAATTATTCAAGTCAAGTTAAATGAGAAAAACATGATTATAAGAAGTTATTAAATCCAGTCGAGAAATTTTAGAGCCAAATTATTGTCTTGAGTAATATATATACATGTGACTAGGGAATTTATAAGAGTAATTGAGAATAATTAATTTCATGTGATGGTATAATTACCAAATGGTGAGAAATTCATAAATCGAGGGTAATGGTGCAAATGAGAAATGACAAATATATAAATCGCGAGAAATCATGAAATTATAGTAACAAGAATGTTGTTAATGAGCCGGCCATAAGAGGATCGCCATAATAATATATAAGAAAGATTTATTATTATTGAGAAATTATCGAGCTATAAGAAACTAATAAATCAATTAAACGATTAAATTATTAAAATAAATCAAAGGAGAAAATCTTTAATTATGATCAATTATTAAATTGAAACTAAGGGGAATATCGAGTTATATTATTAAATTAAATGTCATCAAACATTATACTTTATTGAATAATTACTAAACCGGTAATAATTATTGAATTGAGCACGCGAGAAAAATATAAGTGTATCAAATAATAAAATTTAACTAAAATACTATGAGTATCTAAATCGAGAAAACAATAAAAATATAAAGTGATGAGGAAATTCTATATTGAGAACGAGAAAATAGTTGAGTAATCAAGTGCATGAGAATTATCGAGTTAATTAATTAACCAAGTGAAGAGAAAATATTAAATTGGGGCGTTTGAGACTTAAAAATAAATGAGATTAATGAGTGGAATTTTGGTCAATTGGTCAAGAGACAATTTAAATCAAAAAAAAAATGAGAAAATAATTAACGAGTTAGATGATAAAATCATTAAGAGAATTGATAAGTAATCATTACAATGAGTTAAACATGTAATATTAAAATAGTCAGCGAAGGGTTATTAAATACGAGTTAGCAAGACTACTAATAACGCGGTTTAAAAGAAGAATTATTTGTTCGAGTAGTCTGATAATTTAATTTGATCACGTGAAAAATCGTTAAAGCGAGTAAGTGTATACATTAAGTGGACTGATGAGAAGTCATTAAACGAGATTTGAGTTTAATTTAATGATATAAGCTTGAGTTGAGTTAAAAACAAGTTATGGAGATTTGAGGTGAGTGCATTTGAGTATATGCTAATTGAGTAAGAGGCATGAGTTGCCTACTATCTGGGGTTTATGTGTGATAAAATACATTTATGTGAATTGTGTACTTGTGTACTTGTGGTGTAGTGATTCATAGTGGTGCGAAACGCTAAATTATTTATTTTGCTTTAGAACAAACTGATGTCTCATAGAGCACAGGACATTGAGATATCATTCTTGGCGGAGACTGATAATAATAAAAAATTTCTTGTGTAAATTATGTAAAAGTAATACACTGTTAGAACTGTACGGGAAAGTTTTCCGATAAAAAATAAATAAATAAATAAATAAATAAATTATCTCATTGACGAGTTTATTTATTTCACAACATTATCGTTCCTTCTATTGCGTGTGTGTGTGTCATTGACGAGCTTGAGTCTGAGATGCGAGATTTCCATCCGGAGTTTCTTCCGAGCCATGACTTCGAGGCCGAAGTCTATTTCAAGTGTAGTTGAGTTGTAACGCCCCGAATTTTAAATAAATATTATTTACGTTTTAATTAAATTAAATTGGGTGTATTTACCTTTTAAGATTATTATGTGACAAAAGTGTGACGTTTGTATAAATATAAGAGTGTTATTTGTCTTAAGACGGATAATTGTGAGTACTATCCATGCGTGTTCATGAGTAAATAATTAAGTGTATCATTTATATATCACGTGGTTTAAATAGCGAGAGCATTATTTATTAATATTTAATTAATTATGAGAATTAATTAGATGACCGAGACATTCTGTCCTGAACTTTGTGTTGTCATTTATACGCAAGTGGCGAGGCAGGCCAAAGGCCTGGGCTGAGCCAGTTCATTGTTCTTTTCCCTATTCTTTCTTCGTGTCTCGGGTTGTGCAAGTGGTAAGCTGGTTTTCGAAATTAGAAGTTCAACTAGGAAGACTTCATTGCCGTCATCCTCCAAACCACCCTAATTCCGGCTCGTGAATTTAATATGAAGACCAGCCCATGCAAATTGAAATATCGGGCTTGAGGCTTAAAGGGAGCGTCCATTATATTAGAGTGGCATTAGGGAATTTATTTCTTGTTTCCACTCCATTGCCGTCATCCTCCAAACCACCCTAATTCCTATTCGACAGCCGTGATCTAGAACCCTCCTCCCTCTCGTTCTATTCCTTTCCAACCGACAAGAGCACTTCCAATTTCTACTCCTACCTTTCGACGCATGAACAAGGCAATAACCAAGTTATGAGTAGATGACCAGCCATAGGTATCGATCTTAATCATCTTACTTTTTATTCTCTTTTTCCTGAGTTGATTGCGAAGTGTTGTTGCGTGTAGATTCTGGTTTTTGGCCGGACTTTAATCAGCCATAGTTGGAGCAGACAAAGCGAGGGATCGAGCAGGTGGGTGGTGATCTTTTTATTGTTTTCTTCTCTCGTTCCTATTGTTTCCTTAAGTCCCGTTTTGTATTAACTTTTGGTGTGGAAAATCTGCTGAACGAGCAGCCAAGTAGTGAAGGTCAATCGAACAGCAGTTGACGGGATTGAACAACCAAGTGGTGTTGGGTTTCACACAAGTGAGGATCGGGCAGAATTGAGCCGGAGAAAACGTCAAGTTTCGGTAGTCTTTCCCTATAATTATTCATTTATTTAATCACTGAGTTCTCCATATCAGTTTAATCCCATTTGGTGTAGCATGAGTGTCATACCGGAATTGTGACTGGGCCATAAGGGGGGGGGGGGGTTTCGGGTTTTTCGGTTTCGTGATTATTGTGTGTTAGATTTGTTGGTTTTGGTTCGTGGTAAATCGAGTGAATCGTTTTGGCATATGTGCCTAAAAACCGTATTTAATTTTCGTGTCTAGATTAAATGTTATTTCAGTTTGGTGGCTGTGGTTCAAAGTCCAGGATATGATTGTCGGGTTAAAGGTGGGGTAAAACCGTATTGATCGGCTAAACGTTTTAATCAACCGAAAACCCGGAAACCGAATCTTAAGGTTCTTGGTTTCCTAAAACGAATACATTTCATGAAGAAATTAATAAGATTATGTAAAAATAAGCTTCTGTGATAACAAGAGATTTTGGGGCCGTCGGGTGTCTCGGGAATACCCGGGTTGATGTCGGGATTCAAAACAAGTTTTTAACGTCATGCTGGATATTGGGCAGAAACTGTAATCTGATTTGAGCCCCTTTTTACCACACTTAAAATACGTTTCTAGATTTTTGGCCCGCGATAGTCTCTAGTTTTCCGAGTCCTCTTTCCAACGCGGCCGACAGCTCGTTAATCTGATTTACGGTTTAAAAGTTATCATTGTTTTAGTAAACCATCGCAGAATAGTTTTCGGTTCAGCTATTCTGTCTTGTGAGCCTGTTTTGAGCCCTTTCTGTTTGGAATTAGTTTCCGAGGTCTTCAGTCAAAATGTATTCCTCTGAGTCTTTTAGCAACTGTAAAAATTTGAATAAAATCTAGTGAGCGGTTTGAGAGTTATAGCCATTCTCGCAAAAGTGCTGACTGATGTTTAGTTTCTGCTGAAACAACCTTGAATCTAATCCTAACCCGAGCTACATTGTGATATGTAGGACCTTCTAGGACTTGATTAGAGACGATCTTCTGTACCGAGAATATTTAGGAGCATACTTCTATTCGAGGTGGGTGATCTCACTATAAACTTGCATTTACTTTCATTTCATGATTATGTGCTATGTTTCATGAATTGCTATTGCTTTGAGATAAGCTTGTTTAGTTGATGATGTGCTAAGTGTTGTTTATTATACATCCTGAACTGAGATATGGATGTTGAGTAACCGAGCTAAGTACCATATCATTATGTGTTGATCTGCGTACATGAGTTATGTTTTTGAGTTATATGCATGTGAGATGTGCTAGTTGATTACATATCTATGAGATGATATGTGTTGAGTATGAGATGGTTTGTTTTATATGAGTACATGTTCTATGAGTCACGTTAATAAAACTAACCTAATAACTATGAGATTTTGATTACCGATCGCAAGAGGCGACGGCGAGAGCCAACTCTTCCCATTTCAGTTGCCAAAGTAAACTACATGACTGTCAGCGTGGTACTGCGGGGCACCTAGAGGACGGGTGTTGGAAGAGGGTGTTGTGACGAGCGTATGGCGGTGGGTGTACGTTGAGCATCGTCACAACCCACGGCGAACCTAATGAGATTTAATAAAAGGCCTAATAATCGAGAATTGAGTAGAGTCTTTAGGGATCACTTATGTGGTGTGGATTGTTTGTATGTGTATGTTTATTGTGTTGATTATTCACTCAGCAGTGGCTGGCCCCAAACACTCCCTCCCATTTTGTAGGTACTAGCAAAGGCAAAGAGAAGGTCAATGGTCGTGAGCTGCGTTTCTGTTTTTATATTTATGGATTTGGATTAAAACATTTATTTTGAGTCAAACATGTTTTGTTTTAAAACCTTTAATTATTCCGCATTTAAAACACGAGACGGTTTTATATTTTTATTTATGAGTTGGGACCTTTGAGTTACTTGTACTTTTGGGAAACAAATGTAATATTTTATTGATTAAAATTTTTTAAATTTCCTCTGATTTTTGGGATGTTACACAATTTCACATTTATTATATGTTGATGGTGTTATTTTTATGGGTGAACGGTCACTTAATAATATGCAAAAGTTACTTATTATTTTGCATTATTTTCACATGGCTTCGGTGTTGAAAATAAATTTACATAAATCGAATTTTTGTGGTATCGGGATTCTGGATAGAGAGGTAAGAGATATAAAAATTGGTGTTTGTAATGGAAAAGTTCCGTTCACGTATTTGGGCCTACCGGTGGGGGCTTGTATGTCAAAAAAGAAGAATTGAGATGTTTTGATTGATAGATTCAAGAAAACGTTATCGAGTTGGAAGGTGAAGACGTTATCGGTAGGTGGTCGATCCATGCTTTTAAAAACGGTGTTGGGTAGAATGGGGATTTATAATATGTCAAAGGTTTAGAAAAGTTGAGAGCCTCGTTTTTTTGGGGTGGTACCGAGGAAAAAAGGAAGATTCATTGGGTAAATTGGCATTTGGATTTGGCCTCTAAAGAAAATGGCGGTTTAGATATTGGTAGTTTATATGCCTTTAATATTGCACTTGTTTTAAAATGGATATGGAGATTTGTGAAGAGTGAAAACATGTTGTGGTCTAATGTGATTAAATCCATATATGGTGAGTTTGGGGCTTTGGATTCGGTTGGTAACCGAGACTTTGGGCCGCAACCATGGGCTCAATTGTTGAAAATGGTCCGAAGGTACAAAAATAGCGGGTTGGATTTACTATCTCATTTAATATTCCGGGTTGGAAGTGGGCGGTCCACGAGATTTTGGAAGGACAGATGGGTTGGTCAACTCCCATTGTGTTCGATTTTTCCTAGAATCTTTTTGTTGGAGGTTAACAAGGATTGCACGGTGGCGGATCGGTTTATGGATGGTTCGGTTTGGTTCGGTAGCGGACAGAAATAAGGGGAGGAAGAGAAGAAGCTTAAATCGAGGAGATAACTAGTTTATTAGATGAAGTAATAATCTCTCATGAACCGGATGTTTGGGTTTGGGATATTGGTGATTCCGGGGTGTATGAAGTAAAGAGCACTAGATGATGGCTTGATAATCTTATTTTGCCAACTTCCGTAGCGTGTACAAGATGGAACCCGTTAGTGCCTCGGAAAGTAAACATTCTTTTTTGGAAGATAAATTTAAATCGGATTCTTGTAAAGTGATTTGTCTTTAAGAGGAATCTCATTTGAAGATTTAACATGTGTGATGTGTGGTGATGGTTTCGAAGATACGGATCACATTTTTTGGAGTTGTGATGTTACTAATGCCGTTTGGCGTGCAATTGTGGATTTGGATTCTAGTTCTATAAGTACGAAATGGAAGTTGATTATTGAGGTCGTGTGTTTTACGGTTACTTGACATTTTTTGGAGTTGTCGTGGTCATTTGATTCGTTTATAGGATATTATTTATGATAGAATGCATAATAAATTATCTACATGGAATGTAACACCTCAATTTTTAATACAAAACATTTGCCCAAAAATATCATTTTCATAAATAGAAGACTAGTTCCAAATTACGGATTTACAAAAACCTTTGATATGAAAATCAGAGTATGAGGTTTGGTGTTACAAAATATATCAAAACCAAGCTAAGCATAAATCCGCTCTAATGATCTTCTACTCTAGGCCCCGCATATCTCAACCCATGCGCACCTAAATCCTCGATCCAGAACCTGAGTACATAGCAAAACAAACAAGGAGTACGTGAGACACAAAAATGTCTCGTGAGCTACATGGGTTTAGACCCCAATAATATCAAGTATCACATTGTATATAAACACATATTTATATTTCACCAACACAGTCTAGTCACCCTATGGTGACTCTATCGACCCTGCTTCCCTAGCATACATATCTAGTACATAAACATATATGTACCAGAACACAGTCATATCCAATACATAAACATATATGTATTAGAACACAAGCGAACCTAATACATAAACATATATGCATTAGATCCCTAGATTACCTAGTACGTAAACATATGCGTACTAGAAGCACCTGTGTGGTTAGTGTACAAACATACGTACACTCGTCTCAGTGATCGGGGTCATCCCCCGCATCACCACCATCTATCTCTAATCATAACCTATCAGTTATGCCAGTCAAAGCCTTCGGCTATCACATAAATCATCAAACAAGTTAGTTAAATATTATCAATAATATATATACTAACTCAACACATAATAAGTCTAGACAAACATTAAATAGACCGATCATAAGTAGTCAAAATACTTCATATAGCTATGTACCCAGTAAAGTCCACACGAACTCACCTTAGCAATATAATGCTCCAACCGTAATCTTTCCGCCAATTTCCTTGCTCCAACAATCAATCAACTTTCCAAGACTTCACCAAAAGCCTAATACAACAATCACAAGATGTTCAACATCACATATCACTAATAATGTATCCATTAATCTCTAGATACCTTCAACTAACACTTCCCCAAAATTATGGTGATTTACCAAACCCTAGGTTTAACCAACCCTTAAGATTCTTACAAATCATAATCATATACTTGTTCCCTTTGTTAAAATACCATCTATTAAGTGTATACATCACTTATATCACCATAACCCAAGACCCCAAGAACTAGGGTTTCAAACCCATACATCAAGATACATATATCTTAAGCTACAAAGATCAAGGAGTGAAGTTATACCTTTAATGTTCACTTAGGAGTGAAATCTACCAAGGATTTGTGAAGGAATCGACCACAATCAGTCCTCAAGCTCGAAAATCACCAAAGGGAGAAACTAGGGTTTGCACATGCCATTAATGAGCCAAAACCCGATTTTAATGCTGCTTGAAGGAGTTCACGATCGCGAAGAAGTTCGTGCCGTGAACTTCCCCGGTCGTGAACTCTTCCCGATCGGTAATTAGACGTGAACTTCGATCAGCCAAAAACCACCAATCCCTGAAAGGAGTTCATGATCGTGAACTAAAGTTCACGCCGTGAACTTCTCTTGGCAGTAGGGCTGCACTTTTCGGTCTTCGCCTCGACCCGGTTTCGTCCATAACTTTCTCGTATGGTGTCCAAACGACACGAAACCAATTCTACGTTCTTTAAATGATTTATCTGCATTTATCATATTTTTATACAATTTATTTATTTACAAAAATTGGAGTCGTTACAACTATTTACCCCTTGAAAAGATTTCGTCCTCGGAATCACTAAGAATTCCAACTCACATTCGTCCGAGCATTCTGTTCTCATTCCCTTGTGGTCATTACCATCAAACTCTTCTCATTTCGGTTCCGTTAACATTACGTATCTAAACATTCACTTAACACCGTTGAGTCCGAACGGTCAAGACCAAATTTAAAACTCATAATACTTAAACGGTCAAAATTTCACGATTTGACCATAACACCGTCACTCTCTCAACCGATCCTTTTATTCCCATAACAATGGTATGACACAATCATAACCATTAACTAGTTGATTAAAACGAATGTCAAGCTCTAGCTTTGACCAAGTCGATATATCCCAACATTGGTATATCCCCACATTGTCTAACCTTTGACTTAAGCACGAAGTCAACTATACTTTAACAATTTCCTTCTCGTTAAAGGTTTCATTAATCATTCATTCCTTTACTATCCACCTTTAATTTATGATACATTTACGATCGTATACTCGATCCCCTAATTCAATCTTGAAAACACCCAAACGAGTCAGAGTCGTATAATCCGACTACAACTCTTTCAACTATTCCATTAACCTTTTCACATACATACAATCGATACATTATGCTCTCGACATACTACTCAATCAAAACGAGAGTCAAAGCCCATCTTTGACCAATTCAATTAATCACAAGTTGACTAACCTTGACATTTGCATAAAGTCAACCATACTCTTCCAAACTAACCAATTCGTTCTCATAGGGTACCATTACCAACTTATCACTTCCAGTTCTACTCATTATTGTTTCTTTAACAATCGTCCCCGTTTTTCCAAACTTTCAGTTTCTCCCCAATTAATCTGAGAGTCGCACCTTTAACTAAGGTCACATCGACCTTTACCGATTCTTGACCATCATTTGGTCACTCACACCATCACTTAGTATTCTTTCAACCATCTTTGCATCACATCGATCAATTTCATAACTCTTATTCTCAATTATCAGAATTAGATCTCCTATCGCAACATATTCCAAATTTCATACAAGTTTACCATATCTTGGTTACAAAAAATACTTTTCTCACTAGGAGTTTCTCTTTCCTCCTCTTCTATAAATCGTAGGCATCTCCTACACATACGTGACCTAAATGCAACCCGCATTTCGAACCAAATTCTCATTTACCATAACATAATAGCAATACTCATTAACCACATGGTTCTACATTCGTCATATATATACATACACTACAAGAAAATTCCTATATAGCTACGGAAAGTTGCAACGAACTTGATTCCGTAGCAATTTTGCTATGGAATATGCTACAGAATGAGATTCTGTAGCAATTTTGCTACGGAATATGCTACCGAATTTTAAACCGTAGCGAATCCAAGATTAGATATGGAATTTTGTTACGGAATGCTAAGACGTAGCTAATTTGCTACGGAATTAACTACGGAACTTGATTCCATAACTATTCTGCTACGCAACGGTGCTACGAAAATGAAATCTGTAGCTAATTTGCTACGTCGAAAATATCCGTAGCTAATTTGTTACCGAAATTGTTATGGAACTTCATTCCGTAGCCAATTTGCTACCAAATGAAATTCCGTAGCTAATCTGCAACGGAATGTTGCTATGGAAATAGATTCCGTAACTATTCTGCTACGGAATGTTGCTAGGAAAATGAAATTGTAGCTAATTTGCTACGGGCAACAAATCCGTAGCTATTTTGTTACCAAAATCGTTATGGAACTTCAATCCGTAGCAAATTAGCTACGGAATGAAATGTCGTAGCTAATATGCAACGGAATTTTACTATGGAACTATATTCCGTAACAATTCTGCTACGGAATCTTGCTATGAAAAGGAAATTGTAGCTAAGTTGCTACGGTCAACTAATCCGTAGCTAATTTGTTACCGAAATCGTTATGAAATCAGGTTGATCGGGTTCAAGTTAGTCGGCTTTCAGGTTTGTCGAGTCAAGTCGATTGGATTAGTCGCGTCATGTATCCAAGTGTGATAGGGTTAGGGATTAGGGTTTATGAGTTTAAGGTTTAGTTTAAGGTTTATAAAAATTGTATATATGAAAATTTAGGCAGATTCTTAACTATTTAACCAATTTTAAAGGAAAAATGTAACTACTGAAATTCAATTGGATCGAATCTAGTCATGATTCTGAAACTCGATAAATATTAAGTCTAATCCGATACCTGACCTAATACTAACATCAATTTTGTAGAGCCGGATTAAAAAACCCAAAATTAAGTATGATAACCGAATACACCTGACACGACAACGATAATCGGGTTCGGGTTCAGTTTCTAGTTAGGTCGTGTTCACCGTTTTTACATCTCTAGTGATATTTAAAAAGATTAGAAAACTAATGTAAATGAAAAAAAAAAAGTTCCAATCGCAGGGCTTGAACCTGCGACCTTCAGGTAAAGAGTTAGGGATCCTAGCCAATTGGGCTACAACAACCTGATATAAATTTATAACTCGATACACTTTTATAAACTTCTAGCCGCATATAGTGGTTTCGATTTTATCATACTGCTCGCAAACCTGAAACCCGACTAAATCCAGACAGTCTCCATCGATCAAAAATTAATACATCGGTTCGATCACAAATTAATACATCGATCGATCTCTCTCTTAATCGATCACAAAATCAGACATCGGTTCGATCTCACTCTCAATCGATCACAAAATCCAGACAGTACAATCTCAATCGTATTAAATCTTGCATAGGTAATGTACTCAATCGATTTAGTTTTGCCAATGAATCAATTAGTTTTGCCTTCGAATCAGTTAGTTTGGCCTTTGAATCAATTACTTTGTCCTTTGAATCAGTTAGTTTGGCGTTTGAACTCGATAATTTTGCCTATCACTGAATCAGAACCTAAAAATGCAGCAAGAAAAACACCCCTGACAGCTTCGGTATTAATCTCATATACACAGCTGCAGCAAAACCCGAATACTGCATCCCTAATGATTTAACAAAACTAATTCGAACCAAAACCCTAATGAATTAACAAAACAGTAATTCAAATTATTTTTACATAGTTTTTGTGACAGAGTTTTCATTAGGGTTATCATCTAATTTTTTATTTATATGCACAGATATCATAAAATGGCCAGCAATACAAACAGAAACTGGATGTATGAACGACACGATGACCGCGGTCAAGTAACTCAAAAATTCATAAGGGGTGTGGAAACATTCGCCCAGTTTGCTTCCACTCAACGAAGTTATATGGATGGAGATAATATTAAATGTCCATGCACAAAATGCAAAAACAAACCATATCAAGAAGTTGATATGGTAAAGGTACATTTGTACAAATTTGGTTTTGTTGAAAGTTATTGGTCTTGGCATAAACTTGGTTTACCTGTGGAGGTGATTGATAGTTGTAGGTCTGGATGTATGTTGTATTGGAGGGGGGACAAAGATCTTGACCGGTGCAAATTTTGCAATGCCTCTAGGTACAAAGAGTCAAGAAATATGTCTACACGTTCACGTAAACCTTATAAGAGAATGCAATATTTTCCCTTGACTCCAAGGTTGAAGAGATTGTATGCTTCACAATCAACAGCCGGTTCCATGCGATGGCACGCCGAAAGTCATGGCCATGATGTTGGTGTAATGTGTCATCCATCCGATTCTGAAGCTTGGAAGCACTTTGACATTACGTATCCTTCATTTGCCGCAGAAATACGTAATGTTAGATTAGGTCTCTGTACAGATGGGTTCGCACCACATGGTGCTTTTGGAAAACAATATTCATCTTGGCCTATTATTGTAACACCTTATAATCTTCCACCTTCTATGTGCATGAAAGAGCCTTACATGTTTTTGACCGCAATCGTTCCTGGACCTACGAACCCTAAGCATAAGCTAGATGTCTTTCTTCAACCAGTTATTGCTGAATTGGAGCAGTTATGGGAAGAAGGCGTATTAACTTATGATGTTTCTTTGAAACAAAATTTTCAATTAAGAGCTGCTTTGATGTGGACGATTAGCGATTTTCCGGCTTATGCAATGTTATCGGGATGGTCCACCGCTGGGAAGCTAGCATGTCCACATTGTGGAAAACATACCCAAGCATTCTATCTTGAGAATGGTAAAAAGATGTCATGGTTTGATTGTCATAGAAGATTTCTCGCGACTGATCACCCATATAGAAAGGATAAGAATAAGTTTAAAAAGAATCGTGTAGAGACAAAGGGTCCTCCTCCAAGTATGAATGGTGAAGAAACATTAATGGAAATTGAAGAAATGGGTTTATTAAAAGTGACTGAACTTAATGCGGATGTAGTAAATAAATCTCGTGGAAAATTTGGTTGGAAAAAACGAAGCATATTTTGGGATTTGCCTTATTGGAAAACAAACCTCATTAGACATAATCTTGATGTTATGCATATTGAGAAAAATGTTTTTGAGAATTTTTTTTACACTATAATGGATGTTAAACATAACACAAAGGACAATGCACAAGCCAGGAAAGATTTGAAACTCTATTGTAGGAAGAGAAAAGGAGTCGAAGAAAATCAAAGAGCGTACTATGCTTTAGAAAAGAAGCAAAAGAAAGCCATATGTGAATGGGTGGAGAATTTGCGTTTCCCTGATGGTTATGTTTAAAATTTGGGTAGGTGTGTAGATAATGAAAATAATAATGACGGTGAAGGTCGCGAGTTCGATGATGAAAACAACGATGACAATGATGGTGATTCTGACAATGCGGGTGATTTTGGGTATAGTACATCCGAAGAAGAAGAAGAAGAAGAAGAAGAAGAAGAAGAAGAAGAAGAAGAAGAAGAAGAAGAAGAAGAAGAAGAAGAAGAAGAAGAAGAAGAAGAAGAAGAAGAAGAAGAAGAAGAAGAAGAAGAAGAAGAAGAAGAAGAAGAAGAAGAAGAAGAAGAAGAAGAAGAAGAAGAAGAAGAAGAAGAAGAAGAAGAAGAAGAAGAAGAAGAAGAAGAAGAAGAAGAAGAAGAAGAAGAAGAAGAAGAAGAAGAAGAAGAAGAAGAAGAAGAAGAAGAAGAAGAAGAAGAAGAAGAAGAAGAAGAAGAAGAAGAAGAAGAAGAAGAAGAAGAAGAAGAAGAAGAAGAAGAAGAAGAAGAAGAAGAAGAAGAAGAAGAAGAAGAAGAAGAAGAAGAAGAAGAAGAAGAAGAAGAAGAAGAAGAAGAAGAAGAAGAAGAAGAAGAAGAAGAAGAAGAAGAAGAAGAAGAAGAAGAAGAAGAAGAAGAAGAAGAAGAAGAAGAAGAAGAAGAAGAAGAAGAAGAAGAAGAAGAAGAAGAAGAAGAAGAAGAAGAAGAAGAAGAATATCAGTTTGAAGATAGTGACTAGCGTGTTAAGGCCGTTTAGCAGTAATTGTTTTCTATTTTATACAATTTCTTCTATTTTCTAGAAATTTTTTTAATTTTTTCTGATTTATCCATTTTTTTTTTCCAATTTTTTATAATTCTTTTAAAAAAATAAAAGATTGCAGAATTTGCCAGTAATATGGGCTGGTTCGAATGGGTCAGATAGGGATTTATATTTCTGGGTCAATTGTTCTTGTATGTGGGCAGTTTTTACGGTATGCAATGTCAATTAGGTCAGTTGGATGATATAATTGGATACTATTTGCATTGTGAAGCTAGTTTCACTTGAATTGGGTCAAAGATTGTTGTAATTGTGGTAATTGAAAAAATGCAATAAGTGTTTTCGATTTTATACAATTTTTTCTATTTTCTAAGAATTTTTTTTATTTTTTTCTGATTTTTCCAGTTTTTTTTTATAACTTTTTAATTTTTTATAAAAATAAAAGATTGCAGAATTGGACAGGTAATATAGGCTGGTTCAAATGGGCCAGGTAACAAGATCTTCAGCTCCAAACTGATTTACAAAAAATCAATAAAATACGATTTTTCCTATGTAATCTTCCGCCAACAGTTAATTCCTCCAAATAACTTCAAAAAAATTCCAAAAAAACCATAAAAATATAAAATATTACTCCAATGCTGCATTAAAAGATCCAGGCCAAAAAGACCACAGAAAATACCCAAAATACCCCTCTGCCAATAAACACTTCCAGAGAAAAAATTTGGAAAAATTCCAAAAAAATCACAAAAATAGGAAATGATATAACAAAGCTTTCCACAATATTTTAGCTTATTCCAACAAACCAAACTGCTCCAATTCCGCAAAACATAGCAGAAAAAACACTCTTTATACGTATTTTTTCAATTTTTTACAAATTTTTTTAATTTTTTCTGATTTATCCAGTTTATTTTAAATTATTTTATATTGTTTTTTAAAAAATAAAATATTGCAGAATTGGGCTGGTAATATGGGCTGGTTCAAATGGGTCAGATGGTGATTTACATTTCTGGGTCAATTGTTGTATTTGGGTAGCGTGTAAGGTATGCAAGGTCAATTAGGTCAATTTGATTATATAATGGGATACTATTTGCTTTGTGAAGCTAGTTTCACTTTAATTGGGTCTAAGAATGTGGTAATTGCGTTAATTGGCAGAATGCAATAATTGGGTCTAAAAAACACTCTTTATACGTATTTTTTCAATTTTTTACAACTTTTTTTATTTTCTAGAAATTTTTTTAATATTTTCTGATTTATCCAATTTATTTTCGAATTTTTTAAAAAAAATTTAAAAAATAAAATATTGCAGAATTGGTTAATTATCAGTTAAAAACTAAGTTTTCAATTAGGAAGTGTTAATAAAAGGCGGGAGAGGGTTAGGGACATTCTGTTTTGTTGTAAAGAAGCCACAACTGCAGCCCCTTATTTGCCAATATGCAACCAATTTTCACCTCCAAATTTGCAGCCCCTTATTTGTCATAATGCAGGCAATTTTAACCCAAAAAAATGCAGCATCCGATGTCTACTAACCACTGCAGAAGCCACAACTGCAGCCTTCCATAAAACTGCATATATAACAGCTGCAACATACCCGAAAGACTGCAGCCTTGATCAAACCAGTAAGAAAATAAAAAATGATGTCTTTATACAAAATTTTTCTATTTTATACAAAAATTTTCTATTTTTTAAGGATTTTTCTATCAAAACAGTACGGGCTGGTTAAAATGGGTAATTAATCTTTATTTTTTTAAAAGTTATTCATTTTAATTAGTTGGAATGCGAGTATAAAATTACCAGGGTACGTTAAAATTAAACTTGTTGACTTGTGTAAGGTATGGTATAATTAAAGTGGCATCATACGTTTTGTGTAGGGTACTGTAAATTGACACATAAATAGCCCAAAGTTTTCACAAGTTACAAAATTTGGGACTTTGTTTATAAAATATGACGCTATCTATTCCATAAAAACATTATTGCTGTTTCAAAGAAACCGTCAAAATTAAAATGGAAATTACTAATTCCCACCCCACATTCCTTATTTGTAGGAGAATTAATAGGAACTGACTACGTTTATATCTTTCATTTTGATTCAATTAACCCTATTTTTTGTATCCTATCATCGTTCATACGTATTCGAGAGAGTTTTTTTGACGGCAATTCTTCTCATAGCTTCGTGAAATCAATATCTGGGCAGGTTCTATAGCTTCGTGAAATCAATATATTGACTTGTTTCTTCTTCGTCTTTTGAATTGAGGTATTGAATTGTGTCTTTTATGTTTTAACAGTATATAATTTTGATTGAAAGATCTTCGGGAAATCAATATTTAGGCAGATTCAATAGCATTATGATTCGTTAGAATTCAATAAAACTGAGTCGTTAATAATATTGATTCTTGTTTATATGGGCAGATTCATGTTAATATGGATTACTTCTCTTGATTGATTATAATAATTAGTAATATTGAGTCGTTAATATGGGCAGATTCGTTAGAATTCAGTAATATTGAGTCGTTAATAATATTTATATTTTGGATTAGTATTCTTGATTAGTTTTCTTGATTGATTAATATTGGCATATTCTTGATTGTTAATATGGGATTCTGATTTATCCAATTTGGCAGATTCGTCTTTTGCAGAATGTTGTAAACGTGGGCAGATTATGTAAATGTGTGTTTTTATCCAATATGTAAATGCGTGTTTTTAACCTGGGTAGATTTATCCAATATGGGATTCTGATTGTTAATATGGGATTCTGATTTATCCCATTTTAATTATGTTCGTTTTTTTTTCAGGATAGATGTCGCAATTTCCGTTAAAAGGAGCATCAAATGATAAATCAGGAAACAAAGGTGGACCTATAATGCTGAACCGAAATCCACGTACACAAGTTCGTTTTTTAAGCACACCTACAAATGAAAATACAATATCATCTACCCCAACTCCTGAACTTACTCCATCACAAGCTTTATTGACACCATCACGATCTTTAGTGACACCATCACCATCTGAATCGACACCATCTGCCCCATCACATACGCCTTCAACGCCAAATGTTAGTGGAACTGTTGAGCAAAGTGATGACTTTCAACCAGGATCGATCGCACCTGATGGTCGTTTACGTATTAAAGTTTGGAAAAACGAGTAAGTTACTACTGTTACATATCAATTACATTGAAGTTAATCATATACTTATATCGATAAAAAATTTATTTTGTAGGTTTTTGCCATGTACTCGTTGCTCGAGCATTATTAGTTCATCATTTGGTGAAAGAGTAGACATAGACGGGTATAATTGGGCAAACTTAAGTGAGGAGACAAAGTTATTCTACTGGGACGAGTTCCAAGTAATTATATATTTTCTACAATTATTTTTTATACTTTACATCTAGACTCATGTATTTATTTTGTAATTTAGAAAAAATGTTGTTGGGATGATGAAATAACCTCACAAGTGAGGACTGCGTGGAAAACTAAAGCAAATACATACAACATGCGGTCATAAAAAAGAAACCCATCTAGAAAAAAGCCAAGTCATATAACAGTAGAAGTGTGGGATTCCTGGAATGTTAAATGGAACTCTGAAGAGTTCAAAAAAACAGGAAGCCAAAATGGCAAAAATAGGCGTAAAGGTGATGCTAACGGACCTGCCTATAGTACTCATACTGGTGGATCAGCTTCTCACCTGAAGATTGCTGCTGATATGGTAAGTAAATACATCGTGAAAATGCATATTTTAGTTTACACTTATCATTTGTTTTGTGATATTTATGTAGGAAAAGAGTTTGGGACGTGCTCCATCACGCTGTGAGTTGTTCTTGCATACACACACTAAGAAGCATGATGGAAAATCTTTTGCAAATGAGAAAGCAAAAAACATATATGTAAGGCTCTTTTCATAAAAGTTTTAAAATATGATATTTTAGTTTTTTTATAACTTATATATCCTTATTATATTATAATAATTTTGTAGGATCAGTATGAAGATCGGTGTGAACAATTGGAAGCAATAGGAGAGGAAGTAGATGGAGACCAATTGTTTTATGAACTTGTTGGAGGTCACGACCGGAAAAGAAGAATATATGGATTTGGAAATTATGGAAAGACAATTCCATCAATTAAAGAGTCAAATGAATCGTGTAATGTGCCGGATGATGATATCCATAAAAAGCTTGCTGAAACGCAAAGTGAGATTAAAGATATGAAGGAGTTAATGAAGACGCAAAGTGAGTTAATGAGGACGCAAAGTGAAGAGGCCGACGCAAAGAATGCGAAACTTGAAGAGCAACTTGCACAAGCAATGACGGTTATTAATGCTTTTAAAGAACAAGTCAATACGCTTCCAAAAACCCGATAATCATTATTTATTGAGTATTAATTTTTTTTATTTTCAGTTTTGTTTAATGAATTAAATTTTTTTTTTATGTAACAAAAGATTATTTGTTTTAATTTTTTAATTTGGTTTTAAAATTTTAGTAAATGCGATTTATTATAATGTTGCGATATTATTACTACGATATTTGCTATGATAAAATGAAAATGTTTGCTACGACAACATAATTATGGAATTTGCTACGACAATATGGCAACGGAGTTTGCTACGACAATATGGCAACGGAATTTGCCACGGCATTATGGAAACGGAATTTGCTACGCGAAAATGGCTACGGCATTTGCTACGCCAAAAGTGCTACGGATTTTGCTACGGCAAAAGTGCTACGTAATTTGCTACGGCAATATCGCTACGGAATTTGCTACGCAAAAAGTGCTACGGAAATTGCTACGCAAAAAGTGCTACGGAAATTGCTACGCCAAAACAGCCACGGAATTTGCTACGACAAAACTGCTACGGAATTTGCTACGGCACTATCGCTACGGAATTTTGCTACGTCAATAGCGCTACGGATTTTGCTACGGCAATATCGCTACGGAATTTGCTACGGCCATATCGCTACGGAAATTGCTACGCCAAAAGTGCTACGGAAATTTGCTACGACAAAACTGCTACGGAATTTGCTACGGCACTATCGCTACGGAATTTTGCTACGTCAATAGCGCTACGGATTTTGCTACGGCAATATCGCTACGGAATTTGCTACGGCCATATCGCTACGGAAATTGCTACGCCAAAAGTGCTACGGAAATTGCTACGCCAATATGGCTACGGAATTTGCTACGCCAAAACAGCTACGGAATTTGCTACGCCAAAAGGGCTACGGAATTTGCTACGCCAAAACAGCCACGGAATCTGCTACGACAAAACTGCTACGGAATTTGCTACTGCACTATCGCTACGGAATTTGCTACGTCAAAATATAGCTACGGAATTTGCTACGCATTAATATAGCTACGGAATTAGCTACGAAATCTCATTTGCTAGGAAGAATTTTGCTACGGAAGGGGTTCGTGGCATTTTCCGTAGCTATTCACGTTTAGCTATGGAAAATCAGGTTTTTGCTACGAAATTTGTCCGTAGCTATTTGCGTTTTTTCTTGTAGTGATAAGCCTATACATATTCATATATACATCTATATTACGCCAATTCCATCTAAACATCTCTACTGTGAACATACACAAACATATGTATATGCCACATCAATAACATATAAACATCTTTATCGTGCTCATATACAAACATATGTATATGTCACACCAATACCATCTAAACATCTTTATCGTGCTCATATACAAACATATGTATATGTCACACCAATACCATCTAAACATCTCTATTGTGCACATATACAAACATATGTATATGTCACACCAATACCATCTGATATCCATCTTTTCGCATCGTGTACCTTTGCTACTTTCTTACTCATTCAATCGTCTAATTATTCATCATGCATTCTAGCACCTCTCCCATAATATCACATTATCGTTTTCTTTCCTATTCGACATATTTCCATTTGACATACTTCTTAACACGTTTCATATAACGTTACCGTTCCACTATCATATGCCTTCGAAGGCCATCGCATAGCTCACATGCATTGTACCCCGCGGGTAAACTAATAGCTTCTCCAATTTCTATTTATCGTTTCACTTACACATTAACCACCCTTAATCGGTTAATTTCCTTAACAACTTCCAAACCTTTTGTCACCGCCGGAGTGGCTACCACTATATTCCATTAACCATAATTCACCGGCCAACCCGGTCATCTTTGAGTCAACCAATCGACTCCAGTCTACATTTGTAACTCATGACTTAGCAACCAATAGCCCAACACTCGATGTTCTACTTTTTCACATCATGGGACTTAGAAATATTTCTTTCCCAATCGTAGCCTTACACTACACTATGTCATATATTATCATACCATTTCTATGATGGCTTACCAATAATTGTCTTCTTACCCTCAATTTCGAATCCCTCATTCCGGACACAAAACTTAGCTATAGCTATATGCCAACTTTTATTCAACCATTTTCAACAATCAAAGTTCGTCATTCCCGACACTTATCTTTTTCCACATATTTTCCATTCATGATTTTCAAGGCATCGCTATACCTTTAGCCATCATTTTCATTACCACTCGCATATAATAATATTACATTACTTATCCGGATTCCCGCCGGATATCCAAATCCCATTTTCAAAGTTTCTATTTCTAAAATTGCATCCAAACTAACAATTCTTACCAAGACTTAGTACTTCATTGTACTACTATCCTTTTGTTGAAAACGTCTACCATTCTCGTGGTTCGTCCTTTAATACTACATATTAGCATCAACCATTATATCCTTACTACATGCGGCACACCGATCCATAATCCTTTCCATTATGAAATTTCTATACACATACTAACCGGGAAGACTATTCCCGAAATAATATCCACTTCATACAACTTATTTCTAATTTCTTTAAGCACTAATTCATACGACAATCCAACCGTTAAGCTATGATCACATAATATCTTGGCTTCGTGCATACCCAACCAATCTATACCGATAACCACGTCAAATTTCCTTTATTCCCATGGGTAATAAATCGCTTTAAACATTTCCCCATCGATTTCTAACTCCCAATTTCTAATAACACATTCGACCTGTGGGTTTTCCCATTTACCTCTATTTCACATTTTTCATCTAACCATTCGGTCGACAGAATCTCGCTTTCTACCAAACTCATGAGATACAAACAAATAAGTAGGACTCGAATCAACAATATATATGAGTTGGCAAGGAGTTAACGGATAAAGTACCTGACACCACATCGTGCGCCTCCTTCGCCTCCTCTCGGGTGAGTTGGAAGGATCGTCCCTTCACCTTCGCCAGCTCCACCTTCTTTTGAGCCGTGGACACAAGTGATTCGGTTTTCTTCTTCGGGCACACGTTGCTATAATGCCCTTTTTCATGGCACGAGTAACACTCGACCTCGGCCGCCGGTTTGGATCTACAATCCCGGGCCAAATGCCCCGTCTTGCCACAATCATGGAAATTCTTCAGTTTCCCTCAGCATTCGCCGGTATGATTCTTCTCACACCTCTTGCATGAGGCTACACTTCCTTGTCTAGAGAAGTTCGACGTGAACTTCCCCTTCTTAAAAATACCCGAGCCACTCTCGGCTTTCCTCTTCTCGCCCATATAGGCCCTCTCTGCAACCCTTGCCGCGTTCACCTCTTCCACACCTCGGGCGGCACTAATGGCCTCATCTAGCGTGACCGCCCTCTTCACCTACAATTGATAATCCCAAGGTAGCCCACTAGCATACCTCACCACTCTCAACCCCTCCTCGGAGTAGGTCTTAGCAACAAACGGGAGTAATCCCGTGAATTCCCTCGAGTACTCCTCGACCGTCATATCGCCCTTCTTTAGGGTCACAAACTTCTCATGCATTTTCTCCAAATCCCTTTCGGGACAAAACTTCTTTCTCAATTTCGCGGTAAACTCCTCCCACGACATTCTCTCTATCACCTCCTTCCCGAGGGTCTCATAAACTATGTCCCACCAAACCATAGCATCCTCTTTTAGCAATTGTGACGTGTACGTCACCATATCGGCTTTCTTGCACTTGCTACTTCCGATGACCCGCTCGGTCTCTCGGATCCATCTCATAGTAATCTTCGGGTCCGAACTACCCGTGTATACATTTGGCTTACAAGTCATGAAAGTCTTAAAAGAACAACCATCTTTTTCATCTGGCCTTGCCCTTGCATCACTACAACCACCCGTGGAGGATTTCTCCCCCCGGGTGCCACCACCACCGGTTCTCTCATCCGACTTAGCCTCGGATTCACGATCTCCCTCCGACCTCTCACGGTCCCCAATAATGCGGTGCACTTCCTCGGCCACCGTCCCTTTGATTTGATCAATAAGAGTTTGGATATCCGCCATGGTTACCGGAGTCGTATTAGTTCCAACCTCCGATTCATCCACTCGATGCATCGACGGTTGACTTTCTTGTTCAACCACAATCTCAACGTGAGGTATCTCCTCCTCCCGGTTTTCCGGGGCTTTCCCACTTCGACGAGTGTTCACCATTTCTTTCGATCAAGACTATACGAAACACATTAAACATTTAGTACCTTATGTACAATCCATTAGTCGCATAAGACTCAATATTCATAATCATATCAAGTTTCATAGGTCCCCTAGGTTCAACCCTAAACTTAACATAAAGTCTCAAGGTCAACCTATCGATCTCAAGGAATCTTACATTCCTAATGCTACAGTCTAAGACTAGGATGGACATCCAACCTAATTCACTTAAACAGTAGCTCTGATACCAAGTTGTAACACCTCAATTTTTTAAACAAAACATTTGCCCAAAAATATCATTTTCATAAATAGAAGACTAGTTCTAAAATACGGATTTACAAAAACCTTTGGTATGAAAATCAGAGTATGAGGTTTAGTGTTAGAATATATATCAAAACCAAAGCTAAGCATAAATCCACTTCAATGATCTTCTACTCTAGGCCCCGCATATCTCAACCCATGCGCACCTAAATCCTCGATCCAGAACCTGAGTACATAGCAAAACAAACAAGGAGTACGTGAGACACAAAAATGTCTCGTGAGCTACATGGGTTTAGACCCCATTAATATCAAGTATCACATTATATATAAACACATATTTATATTTCACCAACACAGTCTAGTCACCCTATGGTGACTCTATTGACCCTGCTTCCCTAGCATACATATCTAGTACATAAACATATATGTACCAGAACACAGTCATATCTAATACATAAACATATATGTATTAGAACACAGGCGAACCTAATACATAAACATATATGCATTAGATCCCTAGATTACCTACTACGTAAACATATGCGTACTAGAAGAACCTGTGTGCTTAGTGTACAAACATACGTACACTCGTCTCAGTGATCGGGGTCACCCCCGCATCACCACCATCTATCTCTAATCATAACCTATCAGTTATGCCAGTCAACGCCTTCGGCCATCACATAAATCATCAAACAAGTTAGTTAAATATTATCAATAATATATATACTAACTCAACACATAATAAGTCTAGACAAACATTAAATAGACCAATCATAAGTAGTCAAAATACTTCATATAGCTATGTACCCAGTAAAGTCCACACGTACTCACCTTAGCAATATATTGCTCCAACCGTAATCTTTCCACCAATTTCCTTGCTCCAACAATCAATCAACTTTCCAAGACTTCACCAAAAGCCTAATACAACAATCACAAGATGTTCAACATCACATATCACTAATAATGTATCCATTAATCTCTAGATACCTTCAACTAATACTTTCCCCCAATTATGGTGATTTACCAAACCCTAGGTTTAACCAACCCTTCAGATTCTTACAAATCATAATCATACACTTGTTCCCTTTGTTAAAATACCATCTATTAAGTGTATACATCACTTATATCACCATAACCCAAGACCCCAAGAACTATGATTTCAAACCCATACATCAAGATACATAGATCTTAAGCTACAAAGATCAAGGAGTGAAGATATACCTTTAATCTTCACTTAGGAGTGAAATCTACCAAGGATTTGTGAAGGAATCGACCACAATCAGTCCTCAAGCTCGAAAATCGCCAAAGGTAGAAACTAGGGTTTGCACATGCCATTAATGAGCCAAAACCCGATTTTAATGCTGCTTGAAGGAGTTCACGATCGCGAAGGAGTTCACGATCGCGAAGAAGTTCGCGTCGTGAACTTCCCCGGTCGTGAACTCTTCCCGATTGGTAATTAGACGTGAATTTCGATGTGCCAAAAACCACCAATCCCTGAAAGGAGTTCACGATCGTGAACTAAAGTTCGTGCCGTGAACTTCTCTTGGAAGCAGGGATGCACTTTTCGGTCTTCGCCTCGACCCGGTTTCGTCCATAACTTTCTCGTACGGTGTCCAAACGACACGAAGCCAATTCCTACGTTCTTTAAATGATTTATCCGCATTTATCATATTTTTATACAATTTATTTATTTACAAAAATTTGGGTCGTTACATGGAAGACCAATATGCTTTCAATTGGGGGTCGGTTAACACTTATTAACTCGGTGTTAGGTAGTTTGGCCATATATTGGCTATCTTTGTTTCGTGCTTTGGTTTCCGTTATTTAAAAAATTGAACAATAAAGAGTTAACTTTTTTATGGGGGTAATGAAAAGGAGAGAAAAATGAGTTGGGTCAGATGGAACACTTGTTTGGCTGCAAAAGAAAAGGCTGGTCTAGGAATTGCAAGCCTAAATGCTCCTAATTTGGCGCTTTTGTTAAAATGGAAGTGACGTTTTTATAATGAGAATGATGCTCTTTGGTGTCGGCTCATTCAAGCTAATCATGGAGATAACGTGGGTTTTAGTAGTGCTTCTCATTCTCGTATAAATAGAGGTATTTGGCGTAATATTATTGGTTCTATAAATTATTTGCATGATAATAATATTATTGCGAATAATGTTTTCCAATATAAAGTGAGGAATGGTGAATCAGTCAAATTTTGGTTGGATGATTGGAAAGGTAGTACCCCTTTTTCACAAAGGTTTAACCGCTTATTTAGGTTGGAACTCAATAGTTATTGTAAAGTAAAAGATATATAGAGCAATGGTGAGTGGTGCTTTAATTGGAAAAGAGGGATTAGAGACGGGGTTGAAAAGGAGCAATTAGAAAATCTCATGTCTTTAATTACATCCTTTTCGCCAACCAGGGGTAAAGATGTGATGCGTTGGAATTTAGATGATAGTGGTATTTTCACGGTTGGGGCTGCTAGAAGTATTATTAATGATCGAATGTTCCCCGGGTCGGATCATACTTTTAATTGGTGTAAATCTATACCGATTAAAGTCAATATATTCATGTGGAGGTTTTTTTTTATTGTGAATTTTATATATTCGGTGATAATAAATTCAGACAATCATTGTAGTAAAACCCTTATTTGATCTTGATAATCCAATACCAAATCTAACAAATAAGAAAGAACCAAATGGAATGAACAAGCCTGATTCTTGAAGAAAAACGAACCACACGGAATTAGTATTCATGTCTTTAAAGGTTTATACGCATTGTATATGTTGCAAGCCTCGGCGTAGAACCCCAGGATTGATGTAGTTGATCTATATGTTCTTACAGCAAAAGAATCACCGACAACACAAAGTTGTTTACATGGAAACATTAAAAACAACAACGGTATTATCGAGAGGGAGCAATTGTGATTTTCATCTACCCAAAAGTCACCACCATGAGTTCATTTCATAGGCTCTCAAACCCGAATGTCGGATTCAATGCAGATCTTAATAATACATTATAGAAAAAACGGTCGGGGCATTATTAGCCCATAACTCCGTTGACCGTCGGTTTCTTTTCAAGGGTTATCGACAAAAATAAAAGCTCCCCATGACCCATTATGTGGGATAAAGGAAATTAACAACTTGCAATATCCATTTAATATTCCAAAAATCCTCCACAAAGCTGGAAAGTTTCCTTTCATTCAGACAGATGATGTCACGAGGATTAAACCCAAGTTTAATGTGAGCAAATAAGAAGAGATTGATTCATTGATATCCTAATATGTTTAAACCAAGAACCTTAGTAACCTCCTCGGTTTATCCCCACACAACATATGTCATCTTTGTGTTCTCATGGAGCACTAATACGACCATATGCTATAAATTCTTTTCATGATCCTTTAGAAGACAAACCAAAAATCTTCATTTGAGGCGGCACCACATGTAGATCAGATAGGCAAAATTTTACAACATCTTCGTTGCTTAGATGTCTCCAAAATTTTGTTAAGAGTATTAACTCATCCTCGTTCTCAGAAACGACGTACTATCATACCTCACATGGATCTATCTCGATTGATACTACCTTATGTCGTTAGTAATTTCGTTATTACCCATTTAAACTTGAAAATAGGTGCACTAAGTTCAAGTTAGCTTTCCATTACTAATGATTCTAATTTGTTTTTAAACCCATGACTCTCGCGGTAGATGTTACCAAATCTCTCGTCAGAGGTTTGGTAAACGAAATCGACAAGTTCTTCGTTGTCTTGAAATAAACAACTTTGATGGTACCATTATCAGTTAGTTGTCTCACATAATGATGTCAAAGGCCTACGTGTCTTGACTTCCCATTATAAAGAGAATTATATACTTTAGACAGTGTGACCTCACTGTCAAAGTACATGAGAATTGAAGGCATCGGAGTATCCCACAAACAGATACCAAGAGTAGATCTCTAATCCACTCTGCCTCTTTGCCTGCGGCGACAAAAGCAATAAGATCAGTTTCCATCGTTGAGTGAGCTATACATGACTGTAACTTGCTTGCCCAAGAAATAGCCCAACCAATTAGTGTATAAACTCACCCACTTGAGGATTTAATATCACTCGTGTTATCAATCCAGCTAGCGTCTGAATACCCTTCTAGTATATACTAGAATATGACGTGTAAGTCAACTCAAGATTACTAGTCCTTTACGGGTATCCTAGTACTCTTCCTACTACCTTCCAGTGCTTTGTACTTGGGTTGACAATATATTCACTTAGTTTGCTTACTGAAAAAGCAATGTCAGGTCTAGTTTAGTGTGAAGCATACATCATACTTCCAATTTCACTCGCATATTCTAGTTGAGCCACTGCTCTCCCAAAGTTCACTTCAAGTTTTACACTAGAATCGAAAGCAGTGTTAAATTCCTTAATATTCAAGTGTTGAAACTTTGTCAATATTTCTCTATGTAATGAGATTGACTTAGAGAAAGACTATCTGTACTTTTAACCTTAATACCAAGAATGGTATCCACTTCCCCAATATCTTTCATCTTATAGTTCGAGGATGGGTATTTCTTCGTATCAAGTATACCTTGTAAGTGAGTGCCAATGATCAACATATCATCAACATAAAGACAGATAACTATGGTGTATTCAGTTGTGCATTATTGTAGACACATCTATCAACACTATAATTCTTAAAACCAAATGTAGATACAGTGGTGTCAAACCTCTCAAGCCACTATTTTGGAGCTTGCTTCAAACCGTACAGTGATTTATTAAGTCTACAAACTTTGTTTTCTTATCCAGATACTATGAATCCTTTAGGTTGCTCCAAGTCTATCTCCTCCTTGAGATATCCAGTTAGAAAGGATGTCTTCACACCCATTTGATGAATGTACAGTCGTCTCAATCCTGATATTGCTATAAGAGTTCTAATTGAATCGATCCTAGCAAGCGGAGCATATGTATCGAAATAATCAATACCTTCTCTTTGTCTATAACCTTTAGCGACTAATCTTGCTTTATAGGCAGATATTGATCCATCTAGATGATACTTCCTCTTGAAGATCCATTTAGATCCTATGAGTCTCATACCCTTGGGAAGATCAACTAACTGTAGGAGCTAATACCAATCTATTAATTCAAATTACAATACAATTGGGAAATGACTAAAACAAATACAAGATTGAAACAAGAATATGTAGAAACAAAGGTGAAACAAGTTTTGGTTGAGTTTCGTGAAATTCACGATCCCCTTAAAATAGATTCGTTGTCTATTTCCCAGGGTAAAACAACCGAGTAGTTTTACACTACCGGATACAATCCTAGCCCGTTCACTTATTGAAATATCTTGTGTTTAAGGAACACTCTCAAAAGAGAGCAAATGTGTGTAAGAATTATTGGAGTGTAAGAAAGTCTAGGACATTTGGTGTGTTTACAAACGAACAATACACATTCTATTTATAATAGAATTTGGTTCATATGTTAATGACAATCATAATTGTCATCAAACATATTCTTTACAAAGAAATAAAACCACCAAATTCAATTATATATTTAATGACATACATTAAACTTCTCAATAATATTAATGATAATATTATTATTATTTGAATTTCTTAACCATAAAGACCGAACCCCCATGAAACCCGGGAGCTGAGCTTGGATAGGTTCAAGTTCCCACTAGTTCATTTGTTTTATTTCTTTGTTCCATACACACCACTTTGAGAGTCGAGATCTCATTCACCACAGCTACATTTTAGACGTGTCAACCATTAATTATATATAACAAATATACATATAATTATATATGTCCAAAATTTTCCAACAATCCCCCATATGAATAGAGATCGATAGAAAACACAACAAAATTTCGATGAATGTTCAGCAGTTAAGTCTTGCAAAGGATAGGTAGGTGTTGGCCTTTGAACATTCCCTCGAGAAGCACACTTAATCTCCTAGTAGTCAGTAGACGCGATGTCCTTGAACTGAACCGCCTTTTGTGTAGACGACAATTTACATTCTCACAAGACTCTCCCTGACTTGTTCATATCCTCTTATATATCGTGCCCGTCTTGGTCATGGACACTAGCCTAGTTCTGCGACAGCTATTAAGAATTGTGCCCCAACAATTCCCTTCGAAGCGACCCCACTTCTCCCTCACATAGGTGATTCTCTACAAGGAATCATTAAAAGCCATAATGCTTATTCTCATTGTCACTGAACTAGGAATGGACTAGGAAGTAGTAAAATTTACTCCCTTAAAGAATGTTTGGAGGAATTCCGTTACCCCCACAGTGACATCCCTTAGTTTATACAATTAGGTTGTCCTATTGAACCTAGATCTTGGGATCTCAAGTCAACTAGGTTAGGTTTCCTTCGCATAAACATTATTCAAAGGTCTTTAGTCCAATTCCATTATAACTAACTCTCTACTTAAGCATTTTTATATGCGGATCTGCAATGTTATCATTTAACTTTTAGATAGTTAATCTTGATAACTTCAATTGAGAGTATACTTGTATACTTGAATAATGTAAATGTAAGACAATAATATATACCAATTTATACTTCAATTATTTGGAATATCTTCCATGATTGATGTAATTTTGTTCAGATGAATAAATACCTTAGCAAGGCACCCCCACATTCGTACGTACTTATGAGACGGTTTTCTTTCAAAACAAAGTTTGTACAATGTTTCTTCCTATCGTCACAGGGTATCTTATATGAAAGATAATTAGTCGACACACGACATACCCCCATATTTGTACAAATTAATGTATCAATTGCCTCATTTTTACTTTTCATTAAGTAAAATTAACAATATAGGTTCATTCCTACATATCACTATGTAGTACAATCATCAATATACATTATGATTTACTTGTCACCATCTTTAGTAGGAGTTGATTTTAAATCACACACTTTTGTGTGAATGATATCAAGGAGTTTGGTTATTTCTTTCAACAAAACGAAAGGATGATTTTGTCAATTTGTTACATTTGTGAATTTGAATCAATGTGGAATGTTGATGATATGCAATTTAATTTATTTAAACAACATATTTAATGAAATTTATATGACATAATCAACCATGTTAAGTTTCTTTAACAACTCAAATAAATGAACAAACTTAATTATTAACATTTTGATAATACAATTTTATCATATTCAATCACAACCCAAAAAACAAAATTAGTAAGCAACCATTCGGACACAAGATTATTATGAATTCCCGGAACATACAAAATATTGCTCAACATGACATCATTTTCGGAAGCCATCCTTAAGATAACATTTCCTTCACCTTTGATATATGTGGTAGCCGAGTTTCCCATAAAAAAAATTTACTCATTTTTCAACATCTTTGAATATGATAAACATACTTTTATCAAAACACACATGACGGGTAGCACCCGTATCGACATACCATGCACTTCAATTAGTTCCCACAAATTCACTTCCGGCAAATCGAAATTCATGGCCACAATATGCACATTTTCCTTCATGTGCATTACCAGATAAGAGAGCAAATGGAGGTGGGTGGAAAGGCGTTACATGCATTGGACCAAAAGGTGGTCCACTAGAATTAAAGCAAACATGTGAAAAGTAGTGGCTTTCTTTTACATGTATTGGACAATTAAATGGTCCAAAGAAATAAAAGCTACTTTTATTTTTCCCAACATCTTTATTTATCTCTACTCTTTTAAGTGTTATCGGAAAGGAATTCCCCCGGCGTGTGACCCGATAGGCTCGCGCATCATCGGCCATGAAACCCGTACATGTGTGTCAGTGGGCACTAATTATGACAGTATACTCACTTATGATTAAGTTGTCACGAATCTGACAGTTCAATCACCTATCATTAAGCTGCCACGAATCTGACAGTTTAATCACATATGATTAAGGTTACGATTCTGACAGTATAATCATCTATGATTAAGGTCACGAATTCTAACAAAATTTTGGGGGGTTTTCTTTCACAAGGTTTCGAATTCAAATCTTGTTGAAGGTTTTTCCCTAGGTAAATAAGTAGTGGGGTTTATTCCTCGCAGGGTTCGAGGGATGATATATCAGCCCTTGTAAATGTCACTATTTAGTTTCGAACCATTAACTTACTAATTGACCATTTGAAAAAAAAGGGGTAAATTAATTACAATTGAAATATATGGTGCGATAGATAGATTTAATCTGACGGTCTCAATTAGTGTTTGGTTAAACCGTACGCAAGCAAACGAGCACTTTTCTTTATAAGTTTATACGACTGTTTGGTTGATATGTGAGACTTAAAAATTAGAAATAAAAGATTACAAGTTTAGGCTTGTCCCAAACCCTTTTGAGGCACAAAGTATGGAGACCCATTCCAGCATGTTCACAATCCATATCCACGTGATCTTGGATTGTGGACTGTATACACACTATCTTAGTCAAAGGAAGGCTACATACCTAATCTACAAATAAAGAGAATGGAAAAGTTATTATATCAAATTACTCTTTGCACTTTATAAGCCCATTTTTGTTAAACGAGGAATTAAGACTCACATTTCGTCGTGGATTTCAAAGATTCATATTAAATTTATAAACTAATATGTTTTACTATGGTAAGTTGGGACGTGCAAACATGTTTATTTATTAGCAAGTTAATATCAAATAATAAAATAAATCAAACATAAAATATCATAAAATAAAACTACTTGAAGAAAAAATAACAAAGAATATCAAAAACTAAAAAACTAAACTAAAAAACTATCCATCTGTTTAATAAATGTTATTATAATAATATGAAAATTTGTATTTCATTTCTACTAATTTTTTCTATTTATTAGACTACCGATAAAAGGGATATCTCTCATGTGGAATCCACAAATTCTCAAAATATATTTTTTAATCTTATAATTTGATTTAAACACTTGTATCAATCAAATAATTAAGAATAATTAGTAGAAATCAATAGCAATCTCTCGTTAAATATATACCACAAACCACAAAAAGGTATAGCATGGGCAACTTAAAATTGGGAGACACTGATGTGATTTTGAAACTAGAAACCCTTGTTTAGTGCAATACAAACATTATGTCCACTACTTTCTACTAAAGTATGATGATGGGAAAGATCGATAAAATAGGATTGTGCTTTGATGTAGGTAAACTACACATTAGGGCACAGATTTCATCTCCTATCCTCGAAGTATTTAATTATTTCTTTTCCAGATATGAATTGAGTAATATGATACATTGCATTTATATGAATCGAGTAAATATACTAATGAAATCGATGAACGTTATGAAGCACATATACTTTTACCAAATCTATATCCAAATTACACGAGTAATATCAACTTGTTTATTGGTTTCAAAGCCAGTTTATCCAACTAAAGAAAATTGGCAATGTATATAGAGACTACTCAAGTATTTAATATTTTTTATGGTAAAGATCATTTTATGTATATATTGAAACTAAGGGGGCAATGTAGTTTCAACTAGAAACTGACATTTTCAAATAAACTGGTCAGTAATATCGATCCTAACATGTTTAATTTCAACCTGAATTTGACCCATATAGCTCGTTTTAATAAACGGGTTATTCAGGTTACCGGATCAAACACGTTATTCTACATATTCAAAACAAAATACTAAAACACCAAAATTACTAACTACTAACTACTAAGTAGACCTTTTAGTTTTAATATAGTTATCAGTTACTTAAGTAAACTATAAACAAAGTATAAATATGTATTTTTAAATATATTTTGATAATTAAATGGGTCGGCCTACTTAAATTATCATCGACGTGAACGTAACCCGTCTAATAAATGGGCCAGTTGAGTTGACTCAAGACTGACCCGAAACTTCTTTACCTCGGTCCTAACATGTTTAATTTCGAGTTGATTTTAGGTTGGGTTTTGTGTCGGGTCAAAAATTGCTACACCAAATTGAAACTACTTTAGAGTAGCAACACTACTGGTCCTGGGCAAAGGTAATACAGGCTCGTGCCTATAATAAAATATTAAAGGCTTGTTTGAAAAAGTTTATTTAGAGGGTTTATTAGCTTATTTATTAGCTTAATTATTAGCTTAAAAAACATGAAATTCAAGTTTATTTAGGCTTATTAAACTAACTAGCAGGGTACCCGCGCAATGCGGCGGCGGGTACCCAGAAACCATATTTCGTGGCGAGCAAGTGTTGTTCGTTTGCACGGTAATAATTGTTGCTAGAAATAAATAATTAAACGGAAATGTGGATTTTAGTAAGAGTTGATGATTTACAGCGTCGTATATTTAATGTTATTAGGTAAAATGGTTTCGAGTAACAGACTTTTGTTATTAAGTGTGGGTGTTGTTACCAAAGTGTAATGTATAGCAAGTGGTTAACACATAGTGATAAGTTAGGAGAGGTCTTGGGTTCGAATCTTATTAGCCGCGATTTATTTTTTTTAAGGTAGAGAACTAACTAACAAAAGTGGAAAGGTCCTTAAAATCAAGTTTAAGGAGCTCCTTAAACTTGCCTAATGGGGTAGGCCTAAATGCTTTATATAGTAGTAAGATAAGTTAAAAAGCCACCTAAAAACGTTTTCCAAACATGCTCTAAATTAGGAGCTCATATTTTTTAAACTCATATTTAAATTTTGAAATTTTTAAAACTAAATTAGGAAGCATTTTCAAGTTCAAATTCCTAAGGTACATAATATTACTTTTTCTCGTTTATGTTCTGAGTTTTAAGATTATGATAGGGCCCCAATTATTAATATTCATTAGGGGCACTTACCCGTTTATTAAATTGGTTAAATTCAAGTTGATGATATATTAAATATGTCGTCCCGTCAACCTGATTAATTATTAAAAGTGGATAAATTTATATTTTAGTTCTTTATAGATATACTAATTTCATAGTCCATCTGAATGGACGAGCTCGCTTCAAGAAATCTTTGGTGTAAAGATTCATACTAAACATAGTATCATCAACATCCGCAATAGAAACAGAGTCTGAAATCTCTTAGATGTTCTCATCTCGAGGAATTAAAGAAAGCACTCGTTCATTGATCATGTCAACCATTTCGTGTGTGGGTGCTGACGGTTATATTTTGGATTATATCATTTTTGGATCATAATATTTTTGGATCATTGATTATAATAAACTTTGGACCATAATGAAATTAGATCATAATAAATTTTAATTGTAACATTTTGTTATCGTAACATTTTCTGATCATAATAAATCTGGATCATAAGATTTTGAGTCCGTAATATGTTTGAATCATGACATTTTTTATTAGATTTTTGTTACTACACTCATTTTGTAAAAAGTTAATTTGGAGAACTTTTGCATTTTTCAATTTTTTCGTTTACGAAGAAGAGACAAAGTTATGGCCGAGATACAAAGTGTGGGAGACACGAATCACTGTAATTATAAGAGATGAGTTAATTGATTATTATACCGTAATCATAAAAGTTAATTTTAATAATTATAACTAAATTCCAATAATGCCCTTTGAGCAAGCATTATGAAACAATGGAATGACGTGTTTTTGTCATGTAAAATCATGTGAATGCTATGTATAGGTAGACATTCGAAAATATATATATTTAAAAAATATATATACTTCAATATGTTCACTTTACACATTTAAAAAGTCGACATGTATGTTTGATCAATTCAAACTGCTAACTTGTTTAACATATTTAATTAAACGGATTATAAGTCGTGTCCATGTTGAAAAAATAAATTAGGATATGTTTAGATATCTTATTCATTTATACAAACATGTCTGTTGCATGTTCAATATTTCTGACCCGTTAACCCGTAAATCCAAACCCAACTTGAATTGATAGTGTTGGAACAAATCACAGTTCAACTTATTACTGATGCTGCAGTTAGTACTGATCATGGTTATTACTGATAAATACTATGGTTATTACTGATGGGGCAGAAACACTTAATACTGATGAGTTGATACTGGTGAAGACTATAACTAACTTACTACTGATCATGCACATATTGAAGATACTACTGATCATAGTAATTACTACTGACGTTGGTTTTGGACTTACTACTGATTACCAGAGTTACTACTGATGATACATATTTACTACCGGTGATTACAATTACTACTAGTACGCGTATTTGGAACAAATCAAGTCTGAGATCTTCGCAGAAGTTAGTTATAGAATTTTATTCAATGTATATCTTTTATAATTCGATGTAAATCAAGTCCTAGAATAACTAGGGTAAATAGTTAGGCTTCAAGGACTGTTATATATAGTTCCTTACGAATTGTAAACGTACGTGTGTATTATTAATCAATAATATACATTGAAGCTTTTTGTGAATCACTGTGTTCTTAATATTATTGTTCTTTGTTCGTTCAATATACAGTATTCTATTGTTCTTAAAATATTAATACAAGTGTTGATCCGCTGCAACTTCTTGTTATTAGTAGATCTGGGTTGACAATAACTTGTTTTGGTTATTCGATCCTGACAAGTGGTATCAGAGCTTATTGGTTCTAGATCTACGAATTTTAAGAACAACAAAAAGTTTTAATCTTTAAAAACACACATATTGTTAATCATGACTAATAACAATGAAAGTACTCAAGCAAATAAAATCCCTATACTCACTCCCAATAACTTTGGGATGTGGAAGAATCGTATTAAGCAATACATGCTTATTACTGATTATTCCATGTGGGAAGTTGTTGTTGAAGGAAATAAAACCGTTCATGGTCAAGCAACAAGTTCTGCAACTGAAGCAGACAAACTCAAGTGTGAAAAGGAGAAGAAAGACAGAGGAGTCGAACTCAAAACTCTAAGCACTCTTCTACTGGCCATTCCTAATGACTATCAACATCTCTTTGTTGAATATGATGATGCAAAGATGTTGTGGCAGGCACTGGAAAAGAGATTTGTTGGCACCAAAAGCACCAAAAGAAACATGAAGTCTGTACTAAAACAGGACTTTGAAAATTTCAAAGGCCAAAAGAATGAATCCCTATCTCAAATCTTTGATAGGTTCAACAAACTCATTGGTGAATTGAATCAAGTTGGTGTGAAACCAGACAATGATGATGTCAATAGAAAGTTTCTCAGATCTCTTGGAGAAGAATGGTCTATGTACACAGTCATATATAGACAAGGTGATGCTTTGGAAGAAAATGAGCTGGATGAATTGTATAATGAACTCAGGGTGTTTGAATCTGAGGTAAGTTCTAAAACTCCTAATTTATCTTCAAACAATGCTGCTTTTGTGTATAGTACAGGAACAGGACAGGAAACTGCAAAGGCTGCAGATTGTGAAGATACTGCAAGAGAATCCTTCTTCACTAGTCATGTGCATACTGCACTAATTAGTGATGATTTGGAACAATTGAATCCTGATGATCTTGAAGAGATGGATCTAAAATGGCAGATGGCTATGCTGAGCCTGAGAACCAAAAGGTTCTTGAAGAGGACTGGTAGAACAAACCTTAACTACAACAAAGGTGACAAGGCTGGATTTGACAAGACTAAGGTCAAATGTTACAACTGTAACAACCTTGGGCACTTTGCTAAAGAATGTCCTCAGCCAGACAAAAGATCAAACTCAACTGCTCTTGTTTCACAACAAGGACAAGGTTATGATTGGAGCTTTCAAGCAGAGGAGCATGCACAGAATCAAGCTCTCATGGCCTTCACTGATTCTCCTACTAAGGTACATTCTAAATCTTGCACTCCTGAATGCATTAAAGCATATAAAGATTTAGAAAAACTTAATAAAGAAACACTTGAAGAGATGATTCTAAATAGAAATAGAAGAATTGAATATAATGGTTGTATAGCTGATCTTGAAAATCAAATTAAAATTTATAAAATAACTGATCAAAAGATAAAAGAAGAATTGCTACAAACCACTTATGAAAAAGAACATTTTGAATTAAAATTAAAAGAAACTTTAATCAAACTAGAAGAATATCAAATGGAACTAGAACAAAATAAATTAACCATTAAAAAGTTTGAAAGAAGTTCTCAAATTGTTAATGAATTAACAAGTAATCAAACCACTGAAAAGGTTGTGCATAGAGTGGGATATCATGATGTACCACCTCCATATAAATTCATTCCTCCACTTAAAGATAGTTCAGAAAGAATCATAAATGAATTAAAAATTGAAAATCAAACTGAATCCAATAATGAAACATCTGAATCAAATGATTCTTCTGATGATGATCAAACTACAGACTCAATTGATACAAGTTTTCACACAGCAAAAAGTCAAGATGACTCTCCTAAATATGATGCAGAAAATATACCAAAAATTTTAAGAAGGGGAAATGAAAGAAATAAAAATCAACTCTTAGATCAAAGAAAACCTGAATGTGCTAAGGATAAGAAATTAAGATGTGTTATTTGCAACAAAGTAAACCATTTAGCAAAGGATTGTCACTTCAATCCAATTAACTGCAAAGGGTTCAAAGAATTTAAAAATTCTAAAGAAAAAGCAAAAACACAAAGGTTAAAAGATACTACTGATCCTTCAGTAGTAAATAAAACAAAATCTAAAAAATCTGAAACGCCAAAATTTGGAAGAAATGCACCAAGGTTTGTGCAAAATAAAAGAATTGGAAGCCCAAAGAACAGCAATTATTTCAAAAATAATGGAAAAATAAATCAAAATAAACAATATTTTAATTTTTCCAACACCAGTAGAAACTTTAACAGGTTTACTACTGATCCTAACCCTAATTACAATGCTGTTGGGTACCAGTACCAAAACACTACTGGTAAAAACCCTAATTTTAAAAATACTACTACTGCCAAACCAAATGTTAAAAACACTACTGGTCATCCTAAACATGGTAAATACCCAAATACTACTGGTCCATCAGTAGTAAAGTATTCAAAAGCTAAATATAATGGGTATAGACCAAGGTCAGTAGTAAACTCAGACACCAGTAACAAATCCAAAAGGGCAGTAGTAAAACAAAACACCAGTACTAAACAGGTATGGGTACCAAAAATGTTTAAAATTAAATCTTCTAAATCTTATTTCTCAAAGGATGAACCCAAGACATATAAAGCTTGGGTTCCCAAACTTAACTAATCTTTTACTTACTTATGCAGAGCATTCAGATTCCTGAAGAAGGTAGAACATGGCACATTGATAGTGGATGCTCAAGGCACATGACTGGAAATCTGCAAATTCTTAAAGATTTCAAGTCATTTGATGGCGGGTATGTGGCCTTTGGTGAGAACCCAAAGGGAGGTAAGATTACAGGCAAAGGTACAGTTACTAATGGTAAAATTACTTTTGATGATGTATTTTATGTAGCTGAGCTAAAATACAATCTTGTCAGTGTGTCTCAAGTATGTGATAAAAAGAACAAGATTCTTTTCACAGATATTGAGTGCATCATTCTTTCTCCTAACTTTGTTTTGGATGAAACATATGTAGTTTTGAGAACTCCAAGGAGAAACAATGTGTATTGCCTGGATATAGGGGGAGAACTCATTTCTTCAAATGAGGTCAACTGTTTTATATCCAAGGCAAACACTACTGAATCAGAACTTTGGCATAGAAGGATGTGTCACACAAACTTTAAAAATATGAACAATTTAGTAAGAAAGAATTTGGTAATTGGATTACCACAAAAACAGTTCATGTGTGATCATCACTGTGTTGCATGCCTAAAAGGTAAACAACATAAGTCTTCTCATAAGTCCAAAATTGTAAATTCTATTTCTGTTCCTTTACAACTCTTACATATGGACCTTTTTGGACCTACAAATGTAATGAGTATTGGAAAGAAACAATATTGTCTTGTTATTACTGATGATTTTTCCAGATATACATGGGTTTTCTTTCTCAGGACAAAAGATGAAACAAGTGAACTCATCAAGAACTTAATTGTTAAACTGGAGAACACATCTGATCAAAAAGTTAAAGCCATAAGATGTGATAATGGCACAGAATTTAAAAATGCTAACTTAATTAACTTTTGTGATCTTAAAGGTATTGACAGGCAATACAGCTCACCTAGAACTCCTCAACAAAATGGTGTAGCTGAAAGAAGAAATAGAACCATCATTGAAGCAGCTAGGTCAATGTTAGCAGACTCAAAATTACCTATTACTTTTTGGGCTGAAGCTGTTAATACTGCCTGTTATGTACAAAACAGAGTATTAATAGTTAAGCCACATCATAAAACACCATATGAACTGTTTAACAAAAGAAAACCTTCCATAAGTTTTTTAAAATCATTTGGTTGTCCTTGTACTATTTTGATTACAAGAGAACAAATTGGTAAGTTTGACTGCAAAGCTGATGATGGAATCTTTGTGGGATACTCTACTCAAAGCAAATCATACAGAGTGTTCAACAAAAGATTAAGGATTATTGAAGAAAGTATCAATGTATCCTTTAATGAAAATATTCCTAATGAACAAGGAAATGGTCCAGATTGGCTATTTAACATAGACAATCTAACCAAATCCTTTAACACTAACATGGATTTAAATGCAGGTGATTCAAATTGTCATACTCAAAAGGAAGGAACATCATCTTTCAATACTGGTCAAGAAGAGATGAGATACATAGTAGTTAATACTGGTCCCACAGTTAATACTGAGGACAGTAATAACTCAGATTCTGGGAGCAGTAGTGAGTCAGATAATGAGGACAGTTGTAATTCAAATACTACTGAGACCAGTAATAGTACTCAAAACACTACTGGTCCAAGCAATAACCTAAATTTTCAAACTACTACTGATCTCAGTAATAACTTAAATACTACTGATCCCAGTAGTAACTATGAACCAGCAAATGATGATGAACCAAACATCAATGACAATGAAGAACCTCAAGAGGAGCAATCTCCTGAGACAAATGAGTCCAATCTTGAAAACCAACTAGGTGTTGATAAAGTTCATGGCACCAGAACTGAAAAGAATCATCCTTTGGATCAAGTCCTTAGTGATGTGAACTCAAGCATGCAGACAAGAAGCAAATTACACAAAAGTCTAACTGCAAACATGTGTAACATAAGTTTAATTGCTAATGAATGTATGTTTGAATGTTTTCTGTCTCAGGATGAACCAAAGAAGATTCAACAAGCAATGAAGGACTCAAACTGGATTGAGGCAATGCAAGAAGAACTCCTTCAGTTCAAATTACAAGTTGTTTGGACACTTGTACCCCTACCCAAAGGAAAAAGAGCGATTGGAACAAGATGGATCTTCAGAAACAAGAAAGATGAAAGAGGTATAGTGATCAAGAACAAAGCCAGACTTGTAGCCCAAGGATACACTCAAGAAGAAGGAATAGACTATGATGAAGTATATGCCCATGTTGCTAGAATTGAAGCAATTAGGATATTCTTAGCATATGCTTCATGCAAGAAGTTTAAAGTCTATCAAATGGATGTAAAGAGTGCTTTCCTATATGGGAAAATTGAAGAAGAAGTATATGTATGCCAACCTCCAGGTTTTGAAGATCCAAAACATGGTGACTATGTATTCAAACTAGACAAAGCTCTATATGGCCTACATCAGGCACCAAGAGCATGGTATGATACATTATCATCATACTTACTGAAGAATGATTTTAAAAGAGGATCAATTGACAAGACTATGTTTACAAGAAAGGTCAAAAATGATATACTACTAGTGCAAATCTATGTAGATGATATCATTTTTGGATCAACAAATGATTCATTGTGTAAAGAGTTTGAAAATCTCATGCAAATCAAATTCAAGATGAGCTCCATGGGTCCAATGAACTTCTTCCTTGGACTCCAAGTCAATCAAAGAACAGATGGTATTTTGATAAACCAATCAAAATATGTTAAAGACATCTTGGAGAAGTTTGGTATGAAAGACTGCAAGAGTTCAAGTACACCAATGGAAACACACAAACACCTACATCCTGATGCTGAGGGGGAGGATGTAGATGAACACTTATATAGATCAATGATAGGCTCTTTGATGTACTTAACTGCATCAAGACCTGACATTATGTATAGTGTTTGTGTGTGTGCAAGATATAAAGCAAGACCTAAAGAACTTCACTTGCAGGCTGTCAAAAGAATATTCAGATACTTGAAAGGCAAACCATCACTTGGTCTATGGTATCCACATGACTCACCATTTGAACTCATAGCCTACACAGATAGTGACTATGGAGGTGAATGTCAAGATAGAAAATCCACTACTGGTGGATGTCAATTCTTTGGATCAAGACTGGTGTCATGGCAATGTAAGAAACAAACAAATGTATCCACATCAACTGCTGAAGCAGAGTATGTAGCTGCATCTGCTTGTTGTGCTCAAGTACTGTGGATTCAAAACCAGCTTCTAGACTTTGGTATCTCTATCCTTAAAACTCCTATTTTTATTGATAATCAAAGTGCTATTAGTATTGTGAACAATCCTGTAAAACACTCTAAAACTAAACACATTGAAATAAGATTTCACTTTATAAGAGATTGCAATGAAAAGAAGTTAATCAAAGTAGTTAAAATTCATACTGACAATCAATTAGCAGATCTCTTTACAAAAGCATTTGATGTAGGAAGATTCAGCTTCTTGGTTAACAGTATTGGAATGATTTTAATAAATTAATTTATGAAATCATGTGTAAAGTTTTTCTGTTGTAAAAAGGTATTTATTTTTTTTAAGTGTTTTACTACTGGTAGGTCATTACTACTGGTAAACAATTGTACTCACATATACTACTGGTCTCGAAATTTGGTGGTTACTACTCTAGGGTTGGTAAATTAGGTCAGTATTAAAATTCATTAGTTACTACTGATGTCAAAATCCTTCGTTACTACTGATGGTCATAGATACTACTGACGTTTTCTACTGGTCTCTAATTTACTACTGGTCTTTAAAATTGTCAAATTACCAAACTAACACCCATGAAAATAACTGTTGTGTTATGATTCGAAAGGGCAATTTAGTCTTTTTGCAGGTCAAATCGTAAGATATAAATAGCTGAAGTCGATTAGTTTAGCATTATCCTCACCTTCGATTTGCTAAATCCTCTCGATAAAACCCTAAATCGCGATCATAAACCCTGCACCAGTAACAACATTCAAACGATCAAGCAACTCTACAATCGTAACAACATCATAAAATCGACGACAATGGCAACTCTACAATCTCTTGATGTTCAAACAAATCTTAAATACTCAGAGTTTCACAACATGTGTGCATATCTAAAGAATCCAGACTATTCAAAAGATTTTCGTCCAATCGTCAATTTTTTAAAGAACTCATACATAAAGTTTGCACTCACTGTAAATCCTAAAGCCTATCAACAACACCTAGTGAGTTTCTGGGAGAATGCAGAACAAGTCGATGATACGGACTTCACTAAGATTAGGTCAGTAGTAGATGGAAAAGAAATCTTTATATCAGAACGATCAATCAGACACCATCTACAACTCCATGATGATGAAGGTATGTTTTCTTTACCCAAGGAAGACCTTGTTGAATGTTTACAAAACATGGGATATGAGGGAAGACTTGACATTGTCACTTTCCAAAAAGGTCTTCTCTCCCCACAATGGAAATTTTTAATACACACCATTCAACACGGTCTTTATCCTAAAAGAAGTTCTTGGAATGAGTTTAACAAGTCAATAGCATCTGCTGTTGTTTGTTTATGCACAGACCAAGTCTTTAATTTTTCATATATGATTTTTGAGGGAATGTTGGGAAATCTCTTTACTTCAAAATTTTTTAATGTATCCCAGATTTCTTCAACATTTAATAAATTGTGAATTAGAAAACTTGTCAACTCCCAAAAACATTTTTACAACACCTGAGTTGAACAAGAAAGTTTTCTCAAACATGAGAAAACAATTTAAATTTTCGGGCAAGGAAACCCCTCTGTTTCCAAACATGATCAAAGATCAATCATATCTTGGAGAAGGTTCAATCAAAGATACAACCCCAACTGAACCTCAACCCACTCCTTCACCCCCAAATGCAGCCCAAACACAACTCCAAACAGTCACTCAATCATCCACATAATTAGATGTCCTGAATGTGTCCCAGGAACATGAATTAAATCTGCAGAGTGCTACTCTTCACTCTGTAGAAGACCGACCTTTAACCAAATCAATCCAGAAAAGTTATAAAAGGAAGAAATCTTCCTTAAAGGACACCAGGGGACACATTGAGTCAAACCCCAGGCTCCAAGAGTTGTCCTCCAAAGAGGAGAGAGGACATGAGGAAAGGGCTCTCACTACTGATGCCCCAAAGGTGGGTGCACAGGATAGTGAGAACATCACTAAGACCCAGACCTCGGCAACTCTAAGTGATGACTCTTTTGAGGAATTACTAAGAGGACCCCGGTGCCAAGAAACCACAAGGGGGGCACTACTGCTTCTTCTCGGAAGAAGAGAGTGTCCAAACAACCCATTTCATCACCAAGAAGTGATGAGGGTAGAACTGACACTATTGATTTGACGGAAAGGATGGAAAACCTTAAAGCCAATGTACCTGTTAGTGAGCCCGATGATCTTGCTAGAAGGAGTGAGGGCAGTATTAAACAAAAACAATTGACGGATAGGATGGAAAACCTTGAAACCATTGTACAAGATTGTCTGAAATACTTAACAAATCAAGGAAAGACCATGTCATATATGAAGAAGCACATTAATACCATCAACAAAAGAATGAAAATGTATGAGCACAGGCTTCTTCAACAAACAAGGATCATAAGAAGGTTGAAAAAGAAGGTTGATAGTAGTGATGCTCCACCAGTTGAGCTCACTAAGGGGGAGAAGGACAACATACAAAACATGATAGATGAATCTATTGCAGCAGCAACTTCTCTCCTCAATCTTAAAGAATCAAAAGTTAATGAAGGCCAGGTTAATGATGAAGGCCTAGAAGACATGGATACTACTGATGTTACTATAATAGAACAACCAGTAGTAATTCCTACTACTGATATCATAGCAGTAGTAAATCAAGAAGAGGCAGCAAACACTACTGATGCCCTATCAGTAGTAACTCCTGAAAACACACCAGTAGAAACTGCCTTGGTTACTACTGAAGAGGAAGCACAGGAGATCCCAGAGCTAATTGAAAGGGAACGTTATGTTATCATCTCCAAACCACCAACACATGATCAACCACTTATCATACCTGACATTGATAATAATGTGAATTGGTTTGAAGTAGATACATGCACACTTCCTCCACACCCCAAAATACTATCAGAAGATGAACTTCATTTGTTCTATCCAAAGCTTGTAATTCCTGGTATCCCAGATATGAAATATATTCCACCTCCACCTTTAGCTTGTATTGGAAAGGGAAAGGAAATTTATGATGATGATTATCCCAACAGAGCATTAGGTCACCACATGGTGAACAAAATTAATCATGTCAGATCTGAAAAACAATCTAGATGGAAGGTGAAACATAAGAAATACTTGAAGAATGTAGCTATGTATCAAGCTCTTGAAGAAAAGAAAAAGGCTGAAAAGGAAAAATCAAAAACTCAACAATCTCAAGAAGCTGAAATACCTGTTCAAATAAAAGATGTTCAGATAGAAGCTCAACAAGCAGAATTTAAAAGATTTAGAAAAGTAGAAGAAGAACATCTAAACTGCCTTGAAGATCTGGTAGCTGAAAGTAAAAGAACAAAAGGTGATCTACCAGATGATATATTTGAACAGAAGAAACTTATGATTGACTTTCTCAAGTCAAAAGGGCACAGTGCAAAGACTTTTGGCAGAATGAAGATAATCACAATTATAGACAAATATTGTACTGCCAAGAAGAAAGAATTAGCTGAACAAGAAGCTGAAGAAGAAAAGAAGCTAAAAGCTTTAATCCCAATAAATCCAAAGATAATTCAAACTGGTAGTATATCAACTACTGGTGAATCCTCAACTCCCCAAACCAAGAAAAGAAAGGTTCTTACTCAAGAACAGAGTGCTCAAAAGAAATCAAAGACAGAATAAATTATTCCTGTTCTTGAAGTACCAGTTGCTCCCCTTCAAAACAATCCAATCATCAATTGGAGAATTATGACTAATAATGTAATAGAAATTATAAGGGAAGACAAAGTTATTCAAAGATTTGCTGGATGGTTACCATTGATTAGATCCTGTTCAAGAAGTGATGTAATCAAACTTCTGATCATTGGAAAACCAAGAATGACAAAGAAATCATGGAAAGATTCTGGAGCTGGATATTTAACAAACATGATTGATGCTGCATTTTATCCAGATAACTACCCAGAAATATTTACAAATCCAGAAAATGTATATGCTTGGAATGTACTCCCAACTGCAAATATGTACTTCTTTGAAAGATCAAGTAAAAACTGTGAGCTTTATTTATATGAAAAAGAATATCCACACTCTGAAAAGACCATGTATCAGATATTCACAAACACCATGATGAGACCATATGATGCTGTAATGTTCCAGAATAAATTGAACTATTTTACAAAGAAAAACAGCAAATACATCATTGAACAAAGAAAGCAACAGAATCAAAGAACCCTAGAGAAAAGAAAGAGGGGAGAAGGAGAACAAAAGAAACTTGAGTAATTCAAAAAGAATTAACAAGTTTAGGGGGAGATTGTTGGAACAAATCACAGTTCAACTTATTACTGATGCTGCAGTTAGTACTGATCATGATTATTACTGATAAATACTATGGTTATTACTGATGGGGCAGAAACACTTAATACTGATGAGTTGATACTGGTGAAGACTATAACTAACTTACTACTGATCATGCACATATTGAAGATACTACTGATCATAGTAATTACTACTGACGTTGGTTTTGGACTTACTACTGATTACCAGAGTTACTACTGATGATACATATTTACTACTGGTGATTACAGTTACTACTGGTACGCGTATTTGGAACAAATCAAGTCCGAGATCTTCGCAGAAGTTAGTTATAGAATGTTATTCAATGTATATCTTTTATAATTCGATGTAAATCAAGTCCTAGAATAACTAGGGTAAATAGTTAGGCTTCAAGGACTATTATATATAGTTCCTTACGAATTGTAAACGTACGTGTGTATTATTAATCAATAATATACATTGAAGCTTTTTGTGAATCACTGTGTTCTTAATATTATTGTTCTTTGTTCGTTCAATATACAGTATTCTATTGTTCTTAAGATATTAATACAAGTGTTGATCCGCTGCAACTTCTTGTTATTAGTAGATCTGGGTTGACAATAACTTGTTTTGGTTATTCGATCCTGACAGATAGCCTTACTTCTGAGGTCACTAAGTACGTTATTTGTTGTATAAATGACACTGGATGGTATATATTTGGTTGGCGTCTATGAGTTTCTGTACACAGGTAATACTTAGTTGGACTCCATATCTTATACTACAACTATCCCTAGGAGTCGTATGAGACTCCATAATCCATTATTTAATAAGGGTGATTTTTGCACCATAATTTTTAACTTATATACTATAATTATTGTTTTATACATTTATACGTAATACTTGTACATTGTTGTGTACGCATCAAACATTATGGTACAGTAATTAATTCCCTTATTCAATAAAGAAAATACTTTAGATAAGAGTTGGCATGTGACACTCGCTTTGGTATCTCTATATATAACCATAAAAGAACTAAGAGATCATCACCATATTTACCATATTGTAACAACCATCTTTCTTCAACAAATTTGAGAAAGGCTTTCTCTTGCAATGGATAGAAGTGAGGAATGGTAATTATCAACAACTCGACTTATAAACCACCTAATACTAGAATTTCGTAATTCCTATTACCGTCATTAACTTATTGCTCTCTTGTTTTGTTCTCCTTTCCGTTTGATAAATGTTTCAGTGACGTCGTTCCTCAAGATATCCCAGCTGATATAGTTGTTCAAGTTGGTGAATCAAAGTTCCCTCTTCATAAGGTATCATTGTCATAACTCTAACGTGAATTACATTTTAAAATAATGATTTTGTAAACCATCCGTTGGCCTAACGGTAAAGACACCCGAAATGATCTCCAAGAGATTATGAGTTTAATCATTTTCCTAGGTAAACATTAACAGATTGTTAAAGAATATTTGGAAGGGCCAAGATAATGGTTGATTCGCGTACATCACGGACAAATCTCAGGCTCCTCATTGTTATAAACGGGAATACCCTTTTTAAAATAAATAATATAAAACTATGTGTTTAAGTTGAGGCGTAAATTACCCGGAAGGTTCCAGTAATATATCACAAATTACAACTTCAGTTCTTGAACTTCGTTTATTACACTGGACGTCTATGGTGTATAGACTTTTTTACACTCATGGTCCCTAGTGCCCTTACATTTTTTTAAATGACCAAAATACCCTTTTGGTCTTTTGTAATAAAGCAAAGATAAATGACTTTTAATGTAATAAGTGATAAACCACATGGATCATCCGTGAAATTTAGTCTCTATATATTAATTGACTTTTGTTCTTTTTTCACTTGGATCCATATTCTTCCACCATTATCATCGCATTACAAACATGTGAAAAGTTGATCCATCCCAAACTCCTACATGCCCATACGTTAAGTAGGTAAGTAACTAACGAGTCATATATGGATTGTTATGCTGTTAATATCGAAGAGTAACTACGTAAGAAGATTAATTCTAGAATCTGAAGAACCTGATTTGCTAAAGATCGATCTATCCAACATCCCCGGAGGGCCTAAAATCTTCGAGAAAATAAAAAAGTTTTGCTACGGTGTTAACTTTAAAATCACTGTAAAAAACATAGCAGCTCTACACTGTGCTGCAGTGTACCTTGAAATGACCGATGAGTATTGTGATGGAAACCTTGGTAGCCGCGTTCCTTACCCAAGTGGCCTTAACTACCCTTTCAGGCGCCGTTACTGTTTTAAGATCGTGTGAACATCTTCTTCCTATAGCCAATGAGCTCAACATCGTGCACGAAGGCGTTCAAGTGGCCAGCACTAAGGTATATTTGATAAAGTTATCATAAGAGAAAATAAAATGTGATTTAATGAGCTTATAAGTTTATTTAAGGGTAAATAAACTTACATTTATTAATTAGCTTATATAAGTCAAAGCTTTCCCAAAGAACGTGCAAATCGATATTCCATTTAACAGAGGCTTAATGCGAGATGAACCCCGTCAAATGCCGTTTGGTATCGTTTTATCTAACTTTCAAAGATACGTTAGAAGAAATTGTCATTTAGTGGCATATATATAGGAAAAGTGTCACTAAAATGTTAATTAAAAAAGTCAAAGTGTTGTATTTAGCACAAGTGAGGGTGGATATCGTTTAATCTAAAATTAACATTCGTATTTTTTGAAAAATGTCCCTAAACACTGTTCCGTTGTTTCTTTTACAGGCTTGTGAGGAAGCGAATTTTCCTACTCGTTCACCGCCAAATTGGTGGGCTAGCCACCATCCACATAACATTCTTTCAGAAAATCATCGATTCAATGAAATCACGTGGCACAAAGCCACTCACAATTGCAGGTGCAATCACAACCTACGCCCACAATTCTCTCATTAAATCCCCAACATCCAATGAATCAAACAACGAGAGCTTCTAGCAACCCTAATTCCTGCTGAAATTCAACACTCAATCAACTTCCTATGTTGCCTCCTACGCACAGCAATCTTCCTTGAAATCAATGATGATTGCAAGAAGCAGCTCGAAAATAGGATATCTGCCGTTTTAGAGCATGCGATTGTTGATGATCTGCTGATACTGTCATATACCTTTGATGGGGGGAGATTGTGTGATTTTGTCAGGATCGATTAACTATAGACAAGTTAATAAACACCTTAGATCTATTTGATGATAGAAGTTGCAGCGGATCAACACTATATCAATAATTAAGAACGATGAACTGTATGAACAATATGAGAAATATTAAGAACACAGTTTCACAAAAAGCTTCAATGTATATTATTAAGTTAACAATACACACGTACGTTTACAATTCGTAAGGAACTATATATAATAGTCCTTGAAGCTAAACTATTTACCCTAGTTATTCTAGGATACGATATACATCTAATTATAAACGATATACATTGATTTACATTCTATAACTATCTCTGCGAAGATCTCGGACTTGATATGTTCCATAAACGCGTATCAGTAGTAAAACCAATCACCAGTAGTAAATAAGTAACATCAGTAGTAAACTTGGTGATCAGTAGTAAGTCCAGAAACCAACGTCAGTAGTAACTACAATGATCAGTAGTATCTTCAATCTTTGTATGATCAGTAGTAACTAAGTTATAGAGAACACCAGCATCAACTTCATCAGTAGTAAATGTTTCTGCCCCATCAGTAATAAACATAATTATTACCAACTGCAGCATCAGTACTAAGTTGATCTGTGATTTGCTCTAACAATCTCCCCCTAAACTTATTGATTATCCTTTAATCAATCAAGTTTCTTATTTACTTCTTCTTTTTCTTTTCTTCCAACAACTTTGCTCTTTTCTTATCACCTTCTAAAGTCTGTTGGTTCCTTTTATTCCTTTGTGCAATGATATATTTGCTGATTCTTTTAACAAATTCATTCAATTTGTTTTGGAGCATCACAGCATCATGTGGTTTAATAAAATTCATGCACCATAGTTGATAGAGAGTCTTCTCAGAATGAGGATACTCTTTCTCATAAAGGAATAAGTCACATTTCTTACTTGTATATTCAAAGAAGTACATGTTGACAGTTGGTAGCACATTCCAAGCTTGAACATTTTCTGAATCTGTGTACTTCTCTGGATAATTTTCTGGATAGAAAGCAGCATCAATCATTTCAGTAAGATAACCTGCAGCTGAATTCTTCCAGTTCTTCTTAGTCATTCTTGGTTTACCAATGATCAACATCTTAATAATGTCACTTCTGGTTAGGGACATGACCAAAGGTTTCCAAGCTCTGAATCTTTGAGTGACCTTATCTTCTCTTATAATCTCAATCATATCATCTATGTACCTCCAGTTGATGATTGGATTATTTTGTAGGGGAGCAATGGGGAGATCATGAACTTGAATCATTTGTAATTTTTTATTTGGTTGATCAAGTTCTGAAGCAATTGTCTTTCTTTTCTTTGATGTTTGAGAGGATACACCAGATGATTCTCCAGATATTGTTTTTCTTTCTTTCATTTCTTTGGAGTCTATCTGTTCAAGTTTAGTGGTGTACTTCTCATTACTATCTTGCTCAGTAAGATCCTTCTTCTTCTCTACACAGTACTTTTCAATTAAATTGATCAGCTTCATTCTTCCAAATGCCTTTGTGTTATACCCTTTTGATTTTAAGAATGTGATCATTTCTTTCTTTTTCTCTGCAAATTGTTCTGGCATATCAGCCTTTTGCTCTTTGCATTCTTGTACTTGTGCTTCAAGAAGTTCTATTGTTTCATGTTCAAGTTGCCTAAATTTTTTCAGTTCTCTTCTTTGTAATTCCTTTCTTGTTTCAGCAACTTGTTTAGATTTGATCTTCTGTTGAAATTGTGGCAGTTTTGATATATCTGCTATATCTGCCAATTTGATTTCTGTGAAAGGTTGTCTCAATATTCTAGCCCTTTCTGCTAATCTTTTGTTTTCATTTGCTAGAGAGACTTCAACCTTCTTTAAATATTTTGCTCTCTTTACCTTCCACCTATCCTGTTTGGCTGATTTGGCATAATTGATTTTGTTGACAATTTCATGACCTTGTGCTCTGTTGGGTTGGTCTTCATCAGCAACTTCTTTTCCCTTTCCTATGTAATTGTCTTTCTTCATATTTGGTTCAGATTCAATAACAAATTTGGGACCATAGTAGTGTATCTGAGATATGGGAAGTATTTTAGGATGTGGAGGCAGGGAGCATTCATCAACTTCTAACCAGTTGATATCATCATCAATATCTTTTACCACCATTTGTGTTGTTGTTGTTCTTTTTGGAGATGGTGGAAGTATCACTGTAGGCTCTAGTAGTGGTGGCAGCTCATTAATGTCATCAGTAGTAACTAAGGTAGTTACTACTGGTATGTCTTCAGAGATTACTACTGATAGGTCATCAGTAGTGTTTGCTGCCTTTTCTTCATTTACTACTGCTGTTATATCAGTAGTAGGAGTTACTACTGGTATGTCTTTTTCAGCTTGTTTTTTAGTAGGAGCAGTAGTAATTGGCTCTTCTTCTGTAATCATCATCTCTGGGCCTTCATCAACTTCTGTTTCTTTTAAATTCAAGAGGGAGGAAGCTGCTGCTGCAATGGATTCATCAATCATTGTCTGTATGTTATCCTTCTCCCCCTTAGTGAGCTCAACTGGAGGAGCCTCACTATCATCAATCCTCTTTTTCAATTTTCTGATAAGCTTTGATTGTTGATGAAGCCTAAGTTCATATTGTCTCATTCTTTTGTTGATGATATTGACATTTCTTTTCATAGCAGCCATAGTTTTTCCTTGATTTGTTTGATAATAAAGACAATCTTGTACAGTGGATTCCAAGGAATCCACTTTAGCCGTCAATTGTTGGATTTTAATACTGCCCTCACTCCATCTAGCAAGATCATCGGGCTTACTAACAGGTACATTGGTTTTAAGGTTTTCCTTCCTTTCCATCAATTTCACAGATCTGCCCTCATCACTGCTTGGTGAGTCATTGGGTCTTTTAGACATTCTCTTCTTCCTAGAAGAAGCAGAGATGCCCCCCCTTGTGGTTTCTTGGCACCGGGGTCCTTTGAGTAACTCCTCAAATGAGTCATCACTCAAAGTTGCCGAGGTTTGGGTCCTAATGATGTTTTCACTGTCCTGTGCACCCACCTTTGGGGCATCAGTAGTGAAAGCCCTCCCCTCATGTCCTCTCTCCTCCTTGGAGGACAACTCTTTGAGCCTGGGGTGTGACTCGATTTGTCCCCTGGTGTCCTTTAAAGATTTCTTTCTTTTATAGATTGTAGATATATGTTTGGTTTTGTCTGGTAGGTCTTCTACAGAGTGAAGAGTAGCACTCTGCAGATTTATATCAAGTTCCTGGGACACATTCAGGACTTCTGTTTGAGTTGGTGATTGAGTGGCTATATGGGGTGGTGTTTGGGCTGTATTTGGGGGTGATGGAGTGGGTTGAGGTTCAACTTGGGTTGTAGCAATGGTTGAACCTTCTCCAATATTGGGTTGATCTTTGATCATGTTTGGAAACAAAGGGGTTTCCTTCCCTGAAAATTTAAATTGTTTTCTCATATTTGAGAAAACTTTCTTGTTCAACTCAGGTAATACAAAAATGTTTTTAGGAGTTGACAAGTTTTGTAATTCACAGTTTATGATATGTTGTAGAAATCTGGGATACATTAAAAATTTAGAAGAACTAAGATTTCCCAACATACCATCAAAAATCATATTAGAAAAATTGAATACTTGGTCTGTGCATAAACATACAACAGCAGATGCTATTGCCTTGTTAAACTCATTCCAAGTACTTCTTTTAGGAGAAATACAATGCTGAATGGTATGAACCAGAAATTTCCATTGTGGGGATAGAAGGCCTTTTTGAAAAGTTACAATATTAAGTCTGCCTTCATACCCCATTTTATTTAAAGTATCAGCAATGTATTCCTTAGGAAGAGTATACATACCTGAATCATCATGAAGTTGTAGATGATGTCTGATTGATTGTTCAATTACAGTGATGTACTTTCCATCTACTTTCGATTTTATCATTGATGATGTGGTTCCTTCTGTTCGCTCAGCATTGGTCCAGAAATCCACCAAGTGCTGTTGATATGCCTTCGGCTTTACAGTTAAGGCAAACTGTATATACGAATTTCTCAAGAATTTTACGATTGGACGGAAATCTTTTGTTCCGTCGGGATTTTTTAAAAATGCAACCATGTTGTGAAATTCTGAGTATCTGAGATCGGTTTGCACATCGAGAGCTTGTAAAGTTGCCATTGTTGTTGAGATTTTGCAAGAATTTTGTTAAAGATGAAGGGTTTTTGATCGTAAACTAGGGTTTATCGAAAGGTGTTTAGAGAATCGAAGTGAAGATAATGCTAAATTAATCATCTGCCGCCTTTTATATCTTTCGATTAAACCTGCAAAACTACGAAAATAGCCTTCGAATCATAACATAACGGTTATTTTCATGGGGGTTAGTTTGGTAATTGTGTTTATGAAAGACCAGTAGTAAATAAGATATCAGTAGTAAAACGTCAGTAGTATCTACTAACATCAGTAATGACTAAGGATTTTGACATCAGTAGTAATTATAGACATCAGTAGTAACCATTACCACACAAGACCAGTAGTATATGTGAATACCAGTAGTACTGACTTACCAGTAGTATCCATGTAAACCTAAAATGCACCAGTAGTAATGAACTATCAGTAGTATTTTGTGCATACACTTTCACACCAGTAGTACAGCAATACTAGTAGTAAAACACTTAAGAAAATAATATTTTACAACACTAACTTTACACATAATTTTAAGTGAGATTTTAAGTTATTAAAATCATTCCAATACTACTGACCAAGAAGTTGAATCTTCCTACATCAAATGCTTTTGTAAAAAGATCTGCTAATTGATCATCAGTATGGATTTTAACTACTTTGATTAATTTCTTTTCATTACAATCTCTTATAAAGTGAAATCTTATTTCAATGTGTTTAGTTTTTGAATGTTTTACTGGATTATTCACAATACTAATAGCACTTTGATTATCAATAAAAATAGGAGTTTTAAGGATAGAGATACCAAAGTCTAGAAGTTGATTTTGAATCCATAGTACTTGAGCACAGCAAGCAGATGCAGCTACATATTCTGCTTCAGCAGTAGATGTTGATACATTTGTTTGCTTCTTACATTGCCATGACACTAGTCTTGATCCAAAGAATTGACATCCACCAGTAGTGGACTTTCTATCTTGACATTCACCTCCATAGTCACTATCTGTATAGGCTATTAGTTCAAAGGGTGAGTCATGTGGATACCATAGACCTAGTGATGGTTTGCCTTTCAAGTATCTGAATATTCTTTTGACAGCCTGCAAGTGTAGTTCTTTGGGTCTTGCTTGATATCTTGCACACACACAAACACTATACATAATGTCAGGTCTTGATGCAGTTAAGTACATCAAAGATCCTATCATTGATCTATATAAGTGTTCATCTACATCCTCCCCCTCAACATCAGGATGTAGGTGTTTGTGTGTTTCCATTGGTGTACTAGCACTTTTACTGTCTTTCAAGTCAAACTTTTCCAAGATGTCTTTGACATATTTTGATTGATTTATCAAAATACCATCAGTTCTTTGACTGACTTGGAGTCCAAGGAAGAAGTTCATTGGACCCATGGAGCTCATCTTGAATTTAATCTGCATCAGCTCTTCAAATTCTTTGCATAATAAATCATTGGTTGATCCAAAGATGATATCATCTACATAGATTTGTACCAGTAGTATATCATCTTTGACTTTCTTTGTAAACAATGTTTTATCAATGGCTCCTCTTTTGAAATTGTTCTTTAATAAGTATGATGATAGTGTGTCATACCATGCTCTTGGTGCCTGATGTAGACCATATAGAGCTTTATCCAATTTAAACACATAATCACCATGTTTTGGATCTTCAAATCCTGGAGGTTGGCAAACATAAACTTCTTCTTCAATCTTCCCATACAGGAAAGCACTCTTCACATCCATTTGATAGACTTTAAACCTTTTGAATGAAGCATATGCTAGGAATATTCTTATTGCTTCAATTCTGGCAACAGGAGCATACACTTCATCATAGTCTATACCTTCTTCTTGAGTGTATCCTTGGGCTACAAGTCTGGCTTTATTCTTGATCACTATCCCTCTTTCATCTTTCTTGTTTCTAAAGATCCATCTTGTTCCAATGGCTCTTTTTCCTTTGGGTAGAGGTACAAGTGTCCAAACAGCTTGTAATTTAAATTGAAGGAGTTCCTCTTGCATTGCCTCAATCCAGTTTGAGTCCTTCATTGCTTGTTGGATCTTCTTTGGTTCATCCTGAGACAGAAAGCATTCATACATACATTCATTAGCAATTAAGCTTATATTACACATATTTGCAGTTAAACTTTTGTTTAATTTGCTTCTTGTTTGAAGTGGTGAGTTAACATCACTTAGAACAAGGTCTAAAGGATGGTTCTTTTGAGTCCTTGTTGTTGTAGCTTTATCCACCACTAGTTGATTTTCAGGGTTGGACTCTTTTGCCTCAGGTAGTTGTTCTTCTTGAGATCCTTCATTGTCATTAGTATTTGGTTCATCATTATCTTGGTCAGAGTTACTACTGCCATCATCTTCATTGAGATCAGTAGTATTGAAGTTGTTACTGGTATCAGTAGTATCTTGAGAATCTAGGTTATAGTTGGGACCAGTAGTATTTTCAGTACTATTACTGGTACCAGTAGTAATGGAATTACTACTGACCTCATTCTCAGAGTTACTACTGCTTTCAATATTTGAGTTCTTACTGACATCAGTATTAACTATGGGAGCAGTATCAACAACTATGTATCTCATCTTTTCTTGACCAGTATAAACAGATGATGTTCCTTCCTTTTGATTAAGACAATTTGAATTACCTGCATTGAAATTCATATTAAAATTAAAGGATTTGGTTAGATTGTCTATGTCAAATAGCCAATCTGGACCATTTCCTTGTTCATTAGGTACATTTTCATTAAAGGATACATTGATGCTTTCTTCAATTATCCTTAGTCTTTTGTTGAATACTCTGTATGATTTGCTTTGAGTAGAGTATCCCACAAAGATTCCATCATCAGCTTTGCAGTCAAACTTACCAATTTGTTCTCTTGTAATCAAAATAGTACAAGGACAACCAAATGATTTTAAGAAACTTATAGAAGGTTTTCTTTTATTGAAAAGTTCATATGGTGTTTTAAAGTGTGGCTTCACTATTAATACTCTGTTTTGAACATAACAAGCAGTATTAACAGCTTCTGCCCAAAAAGTAATTGGTAATTTTGAGTCTGCTAGCATTGATCTTGCTGCTTCAATGATGGTTCTATTCCTTCTTTCAGCTACACCATTTTGTTGTGGAGTTCTAGGTGAGCTGTATTGCCTGTCAATACCTTTAAGATCACAAAAGTTAATTAGGTTAGTATTTTTAAATTCTGTGCCATTATCACATCTTATGGCTTTCACTTTTTGATCAGATGTGTTTTCCAGTTTAACAATTAAGTTCTTTATGAGTTCACTTGTTTCATCCTTTGTCCTGAGAAAGAAAACCCATGTATATCTGGAAAAGTCATCAGTAATAACAAGACAATATTGTTTCTTTCCAATACTCATTACATTTGTAGGTCCAAAAAGGTCCATATGTAAGAGCTGTAAAGGAACAGAAATAGAGTTCACAGTTTTGGACTTATGAGAAGTCTTGTGTTGTTTACCTTTTAGGCATGCAACACAGTGATGATCACACATGAATTGTTTTTGAGGAAGTCCAATGACCAGATTTCTTTTTACTAAATTATTCATGTTTTTAAAATTTGTGTGACACATCCTTCTATGCCAAAGTTCTGATTCAGTGGTGTTTGCCTTGGATATAAAACAGTTGACCTCATTTGTAGAAATGAGTTCTCCCCCTATATCCAGGCAATACACATTGTTTCTCCTTGGGGTTCTTAAAACAACATATTTTTCATCTAAAATAAACTCAGGAGAAAGAATGATGCACTCAATGTCTGTGAACAGAATCTTGTTCTTTTTATCACAAACTTGAGACACACTGACAAGATTGTATTTTAGTTCAGCTACATAAAATACATTATCAAAGGTAATTTTTCCATTAGTAACAGTACCTTTACCTGTAATCTTACCTCCTTTTGGGTTCTCACCAAAAGCCACAAATCCACCATCAAAGGACTTGAAATCTTTAAGAATTTGCAGATTTCCAGTCATGTGCCTTGAGCATCCACTATCAATATGCCATGTTCTACCTTCTTCTGGGATCTGAATGCTCTGCACAAGAGAGTAAAGGATTAGTTAAGTTTGGGAACCCAAGCTTTATATGTCTTGGGTTCATCCTTTGAGAAATGAGCTTTTGGGGATTTAACTTTAAAGACTTTTGGTACCCATACTTGTTTATTACTGGTATTTTGTTTTACTACTGTCCTTTTGTAGTTATTACTGGTGTGAAAATTTCCTACTGATCTTGGTTTATACCCATTGTTTCTAGCTTTTGAATACTTTACTACTGATGGACCAGTAGTATTTGGGTACTTATCATGTTTAGAATGACCAGTAGTGTTTTTAGGGTTAACACCAGTAGTGTTTTTGAAATTTGTTTTGGGAGCAGTAGTATTTTTGAAATTAGGGTTATTACCAGTAGTATTCTTGTACTGGTACCATACAGCATTATAATTAGGGTTAACACCAGTAGTAAATTTGTTAGAGTTTCTACTGGTGTTGGAAAATTTAAAATATTGTTTATTTTGATTGGATTTTCCATTATTCTTGAAGTAATTGCTGTACTTTGGGCTTCCAGCTCTTCTGTTTTGAACAAACCTTGTTTTACTTCTTCCAAATCTTGGATTTTCAACAATTGGATTTTTAATTTTATTTACTACTGAATGACCAGTAGTAACTTTTAACTTTTGAGTTTTAGCATTTTCTTTAAGAACTTTAAATTCTTTTAACTCTTTGCAGTTTATTGGATTGTAGTGACAATCCTTTGCTAAATGGTTCATTTTATTGCATATAACACATCTTAGTTTCTTATTTTTAGCACCTTCAGGTATTCTTTGGTCTAAGAGTTGTGTTTTATTTCTTTCATTCCCCCTTGTTAAAATTTTTGGTACATTATCTGCATTATATTTGGGAGATTCATTTGGACTTTGAGCTGTGTGAAAACTTGTATCAATTGATTTTGGTGATTCACTTTGAGATATAGTAAATTCAGTTGATTGTTCATCATCAGAAGAATTATTTGATTCAGATGTTTCATTAGATGATTCAGTTTGATTTTCAGTTTTTAATTCATTAATGATTCTTTCTGAACTGTTTTTAAGAGGTGGAATGATTTTATATGGAGGTGGTACAGCATGATATCCCACCCCATGAACAACCTTTTCTGTAGTTTGATTATTAGTTAATTCATCAAGAATTTTAGTGCTTCTTTCAAACTTTTTGATTGTTAATTTATTTTGTTCAATTTCAAGTTGACATTCTTCTATTTTACTTGTAAGTTCATTATTTTTTGTTTCATAAAACTCTTTCTCATCCACAGCTTGAAGCAATTCTTCCTTGATCCGTTGATCAATCATCTTGTACACCTTTATTTGATGTTCTTGATCAGCAATCACCCCATCAAACTCATAATTTCTTCTGATTGCTTTTGCTAAATCTTCATTTAATTTATTGTTTTCTTTTTCTAGATTTTTAATAATTTTAGCACATTCAGGAGTACAAGGTTTAGATTTTACCTCAGTTTTGTTGTCAGTAAAGGCCATGAGAGCTTGATTTTGAGCATGCTCTTCTGCTTGGAAGCTCCAGTCATATCCTTGTCCTTGTTGTGACACAAGAGCAGTTGATTTTGATCTTTTGTCTGGATGAGGACATTCTTTTGCAAAGTGACCAAGGTTGTTACAGTTGTAACATTTGACTTTAGTTTTGTCAAATCCTGCTTTGTCACCTTTGTTGAAATTGAGGCTTGTCCTTCCAGTTCTTTTTAGGAATCTTTTGGTCCTTAGGCTCAGCATAGCCATCTGCCATTTAAGATCCATCTCCTCAAGATCATCTGGATTCAGTTGTTCCAAGTCATCACTAATCAATGCAGTATGCACATGACTAGTGAAGAAGGATTCTCTTGCAGTATCCTCAGAATCTGCAGCCTTTCCTGCGGAGGTTTCCTGTCCTTGACCTGTACTAGACACAAAAGCAGCATTGTTAGAAGAAATAGAAGGGTTTTTGTGATTTACCTCAGTTTCAAACACTCTGAGATCATTATAGAGTTCATCTAACTCCTTTTCTTCTAAAGCATCTCTTTGTCTGTACACCACTGTGTACATGGCCCATTCTTCACTAAGAGACCTTAGAAACTTCATGTTGACATCCTCTTGATCCATCTTTACACCAACTTGGTTGAGTTCACCAATTAGTTTGTTGAATCTGTCAAACACTTGAGTGAGTGTTTCATTGGGCTTTCCTTTGAAATTTTCAAAGTCTTGTTTGAGAACAGACTTCATATTCCTCTTGGTGCTCTTTGTCCCAACGAATCTCTTCTCCAGTGCTTCCCACAGTATTTTTGCATCATCATATTCAACAAAGAGATGTTGATAATCATTAGGAATGGCCAGTAAGAGAGTGCTTAGAGTTTTGAGTTCAATGCCTTTATCTTTCTTCTCCTTCTCACATTTAAGTTTGTCTGCCTCAGTTGCAGAGCTACTTGCTTGAAGTTGACCAGTTTTGTTTCCTTCACAAACGACTTCCCACATGGAATAATCTGTAATAAGCATGTATTGCTTAATACGATTCTTCCACATCCCAAAGTTATTGGGTGTGAGTATAGGAATTTTGTTGGCCTGAGTGCTTTCATTATTATCAGTCATGATTAATAATGTGTGTGTTTTAAAGATTAAAACTTTTTGTTGTTCTTAACAATTAGTAGATCTAGAACCAATAAGCTCTGATACCACTTGTCAGGATCGATTAACTATAGACAAGTTAATAAACACCTTAGATCTATTTGATGATAGAAGTTGCAGCGGATCAACACTATATCAATAATTAAGAACGATGAACTGTATGAACAATATGAGAAATATTAAGAACACAGTTTCACAAAAAGCTTCAATGTATATTATTAAGTTAACAATACACACGTACGTTTACAATTCGTAAGGAACTATATATAATAGTCCTTGAAGCTAAACTATTTACCCTAGTTATTCTAGGATACGATATACATCTAATTATAAACGATATACATTGATTTACATTCTATAACTATCTCTGCGAAGATCTCGGACTTGATATGTTCCATAAACGCGTATCAGTAGTAAAACCAATCACCAGTAGTAAATAAGTAACATCAGTAGTAAACTTGGTGATCAGTAGTAAGTCCAGAAACCAACGTCAGTAGTAACTACAATGATCAGTAGTATCTTCAATCTTTGTATGATCAGTAGTAACTAAGTTATAGAGAACACCAGCATCAACTTCATCAGTAGTAAATGTTTCTGCCCCATCAGTAATAAACATAATTATTACCAACTGCAGCATCAGTACTAAGTTGATCTGTGATTTGCTCTAACAGATTTGGAGAGTGTAAGGAGGATTGTTGGTGGATTCATGGAGAAGGAGACAGGCGAGCGATGATTAGGGTTGTAAACACGATTGATGCGTCAAATTGCTAGTGTTACTGAATTGAGTATTTCAAAGTTCAACGGAATTTCTAATTTGGTGCCTAAAAATGTTCGACAAGTTGATGATGATCTCTATCGCGCCATTGACGTCTACCTCCAGGTAACTTGGAACTAGCAAGACTAGGCATGTGCAAATTGGAACCGCAGCATCGAACCGGAACGAACCAATCTACATCGCTTCGGTTATAGGTCCTAATTTTTATGATAAATCGGTTCTTGGTTCCAATTGGTCCGGTTTGGTCTAAAACCGAGAGAAACCCGAAAAAAAGGAAGAAACTATCTCATGTCTCGGTTCAGTTCGGTTCCAACCAGTTCGGTTCTATGCGGTTCCGAGCATAATCGGTTAGGTCCTCCATCCGGCAAAAAGTATTTTTTCGGTACACATACCTATAATCGAGTCGAGTTACAAAAAGTCAAACTTGTAGTTCAATTAATCAATAGACAGTTTCAAACTCACGGTATACCCTGTTATGGGCCATACTCACCATTAACCCATTAATTAATTTAAAAAAGATAAGAATTGGGCGTCTCGGAAATTTTGAATACCCTGAGCGAATAAATGAAAATGGGCCCATAAATACAAGATATATACATCAGATTTTCTAATTCGTTTTCTATTAAATTATTAAGTGGATTAAAATTTTAAGATTATATATATATAATATGTATATTAATATTGGGTACCCTCCAAAACGTGGACCCTGTGAGGCCGCACTTTCTGCACCTAACCCTTCTACGCGTTGTGCACACTACGATTCCCCACCACCCGGTCACCACAATACAAGGTGTGGCACCACGCCCACCACAGGGTGCCAGACCACGAGCCACCAAATTCCCCGCAAGTTTGGTACTAACCACCGAACATTAGGTCATAATTCACAAATTAGTCATAATTTTGTAAATGCTACTTGTAATCGAACATATATTCGTATTGTAGGATCATCCGACGTTGGATGAAATCGGGCGAGAAAAAGTATGCAACACAATGGATCCACTAAAGCTATCAGCTGAAGCAAGGGCGCATGCTTCCCAGAACAAAAGACTTCCATTACAAACAGTGTTACACACTCTTTACTATGACCAATTACAAGAAAGAAGTGGGCAAAGCACACCTACTGCCCAAAGCATGAGGTTTCAGGTCCATGCTGACGTGTCACTTGCCAAAGAAAATGAAAACTTGAGATCTGAATTATTGTGGATGAAGATGTATATATCTGATATGGAAAAGAAAAAGGCGGGAACATCGACATCTGCTAAACCGAAGAAGCCTACTTTCTTCTCATCGGTTTCAAAGACTTTTGGTAAATTAAACCCTTTTAAACAAGGATCAAAAGACACTTCGAATATTGATGGTGGAATAGATCATACCAAGCCTAGAAGGAGAAGATTCTCTATGTCATAAGGCGATAACAAAATTATGATTATGAATATTACGTTTGTTGTTGGAATAATTTGTGGAGACTTATTTGAGTCTAAACAATTTTATTTTTTTCGTTCACTTAAACTTTTGTTAATTCCGTATCAATAATCATGTCGATTGTTTTCTCTGGAACTTGTTAGAGTTTACAACATGGAACCATAGTGGCAAACGCGGTTACAATTAAATCTCTATCGTGAATAATTAAGATCTTAGACGTAACTAAGTTCCAGAGACGTAACTAAATCTCTATCGAATTGCAATTTAAATGTTTTAAGTCGAACCTCCAAAATAACTCACTTTCTGGCCCAATTCCAAATGTTACATTTTCAGACTTAAAACATTTAAACATAAGTTATAATAATCTCAACGAGTCGATTCCAAATTCTCTCCAAACATTCCCACATTCATCGTCGGGCCGCCTTTAAATCCTTGTTTCTTTCCCCACCTATTAGCCCGAAAAAACATACATCCAAAAAGAAACATCCATTATGGGCCATTTTCAGTAGGAGGCAGTATTGCACTCCTACTTTTACTCATTTTTATAATCTTCCGTTGTTTAAAGAAAAAGAAAACCATGGGTAACAAAACCAAAATCTTCCACCAGGGGTGAAAAGCCTAGAGAAGAATTCGGTAGTGGTGTACAAGAGCCCGAAAAGAATAAATTAGTTTTCTTTGAAGGGTGTAGTTATAATTTTGATCTTGAGGATTTGTTGCCGAGGTGTTGGGAAAAGGTAGTTTCGTGACAGCGTATAAAGTGGTTTTGGAGGAATCTACAACAGTTGTAGTGAAAAGGTTAATAGAAGTTATTTTCAGAAAAAAAAGAGTTCGAACAACAAATGGAGATTATTGGGAGAGTTGGACAACATCAAAATGTTGTATCCCTTTGTGCTTACTATTACTCAAAAGATGAGAATGGACGGCTGAGGTGTTGATGTTGAGCTGATGAAGTTTCAAAACATTGAGGAAGAAATGGTTCAAATGTTGCAGACTCGGATGGGTTGTTGGAATTAAATATCATTAGTCATTTGTTATAGTCATTTGTTAAAGTAAAAGTATTTGTAATATAATACTTATGATATAATTAAAATAGAAGAAAAGGTGCAACCAAAGGCAACCACCGGCAGTCTACAACTGCCGCCAACTGTCGCCACCCCCACAACTTCCGCCACCACCGTAACCGCCACCAACCGCCACAACCAACCGCCACAACTAACCCTTCATACGCACCCGTTCGTTTAGTATAAATATGTTTAGATTTCATCAATGTAATTCATTCCGAATGTGAGATTCGAGAATCAAAATAGAAGTGTAGATGATGAATCAGAAATGTATAAAATCTTATAAATCAATGAAATTTTGCTTTGATTAAATCTGTGTTAAATTTTATGTTTATAAGATCCTATCAGGCGTGTGTGGTGCGGGTCCCGGATATGAGACCGAATATGGACGAGGTTGTTAGGATGATTGAAGAAGTTCGGCTGTCTGACTCGGAAAACCAGCCTTCGTATGATGCTAATATATAGATCACATTTGCAGACTCCTTGAGTTAATTCAAATGTAAGTTTGTGAAGAATGAATAAACTTATTTGATTGTTTTGTCTATCTACCTTACCTTGGTCACCCCTATTTCTATTTGATGTGTACATGCATGAAGTTATGCAACTTTGACAAAGATTGAATTTGTTTGGTTTGGGCATACTTTTAGGATTAAGTTTACTTTTCTGAGGAGGGATTTTGTGTTTCTTTATCTATTGTAGGATTCTTTTTTACTTATATTATCAAATTGTGTAGTGTTTGATTGGTTTGCATTTGAAGTTTTAACTAGGGTAAAATCTCAGGAAAAAAATCTTACTTTATTAATAGGAATATACTTTTATTATAAAAAAGTAGCATATTTTAAAAAACTAGCAGGTATCCGCGCAATGCGGCGGCGGGTACTTGTGACAACATTTTGCGGCGACCAATTGGTGGGCATTGATGGCGGTAGTGATTCGTGGTGACGGTGACTGGTGGTGGTGCTAATTTCAACTTTTTAAGGTTTAAATGTTCGATAAAGATAATTGAAATCCAAGTAAGAGGAACATATGTTCTAGTAACTCAATTGATTAAAGAGTTATGTTAATAAAGCATAGGTCTTAAGTTCATGTCTGAAATAGCAAGTTTGCTCGTTCCTATGTCTTTTATTCCATTGTGTATTTGAAAAATAACTAATTTAGAAATATCTCAAATGAATTATATATAGTAAGACAATTATTATATTAACACATTTTTTGATGCCTCTACCACACTGTACAATTAAATCTGCATATTGTACAAGTAAACAATGCAATAGTTGTGGTAGATAATTAAAACATGTTGTATAAAAATCATCACCTAAATAGTAAAAATAAATCATGTTGATGAAACTATCCGCGTGTTACCAAAATAAGTTAGCAAGATAAACCAATTGCAATTTAGAGGTTAAACAATATCATAATGAAAGTTTCAGTTTTATTCCAGCATTAACAGTTGCACCCTTTTTTATCACTAATCATCTCAACTCAACTATGAACTCTACTATAACATTCAACAACAAAAAAATGACTACAAAATATAACGGTAACCATACAATCTATATTTCAGAATGGAATTTTGATGTAATATTGCCATGAAAAGCTTCCAAGCAAGTAACAATTATATTTTGCTGCATGTAGCTCCTTGCATACATCTTCTAAGTCCTTCTATACTTCAACCAATCCTTGCCAGTTTCCCCTTTTGACGGTAGTGGCAAAAAGTCATCAACAACCAATTGAGGATACTGACTACGAAAATGAAGGTAGAGAAGGTAAGATCATAGGCAACGTATTATCTTTATATGTTGCTATGGAATAAAATATTTACATAACAAGTAACATTTCATGTAACTGAACCCGATTAAAATGTATGGATGTCGAGTTTCTAACCAACATATTCTTCGACAATCTACATTTATATAAGAAAAACAGAAGGTACAGTAAATTATAAGACAAATTTGTGTAAAAGGTAAATAGACAATCTACATTTAACCAATAGACTCCTGGTTTCAGGTGCATCTGCACAATTTAACACATTAAATTAACAGATGATAAACAGATCAAACATATACTATTATCAGTTATCGCTCTAGCATGTATGCCAAATTATATATAAAGAACTACCTAATAAGCTACTTTTTTCATCTAAACTTTTTCCCTCTATACTTGCAGCTAATTCTTCAATCTTCTCAATTGCCTGTACATTCAATATAAAAGCGAAAACTAAAAACCTCCACCAATCAGTCACCGAATCAGCCGATGGTCGTGACATCCCAGTCATTGATAAATCCACCGTCTAAGAGATCGACGCTTCTCCTACAACATTAAACAGCTGGAAGAAAACTTAGATGCAAAATTCTTTGAAAATTGAAAATGCTGAATTTTGAGACTTAACTATAAGGTCAGGTTTCATGTGATAACTTTTTTGACCAAGACGGACCCAAACCCGACCCAATTGACACCGGTAATGAGATACGCCGGAAACTTCAGAATCTTGCCTATGAATTGCAACATTCGGTCAAAAAAAATAATAAATACTTTAACAATTTGACTTGTACAGATCCTGATTGACACTGAAGACGTGTCCACATTTTTGTTAATCTTGGTAATTGATACTCCATTTGTGCAAATGTTACCTAAAAAAGTAATCCTTTAATTTAAAAATTAACTACAAATAGATTATTTCAATATAATGTATCGATATAACCTGTAGAGCAGCTTCACATGTGGCTCCACGTTGGTCAAATACATCTAAAATAAGAGCTGTACGATCACACGCTCTAACGTTTCCACCAACACCTTTTCCAAATTATGCAATGGACTACACTTTTATCAGCTAATTGGGACAGTTCTTTGAGTGATTCTACCATGGTAAATAATTCTTCTGGGTACCATCATCTGCAAAAAAACCCAAGTGTGGAGAACTTTTGTTTCTGTGGCAATAAAAAAATCAAGTGCACAGATAAATCTGCAAAAAAATTAGTGCGTGCAGTACCATTACATGAATAAACAAACAGCCTTGCATTTAACTTCATATCATGATCTGGAAAAAAAACCTGGCTGGACATAAAACTGGACAACTTCTTTAGGTAACATTTCAATAAAGCATTCTAATTTAAAAAAATAGAATAAACCTTACCTGAGTAGGAATCTCACCAAGTCTCTACTCTTCAGCCAAGAAACTGGCAGCTTGTGGTTCCAGCAAACAACGCTCTCGATTTCAAAGACTTTTTAACTTTCCAATTAACAAACATGGGATCTTGGTACACGGGCATCATCAGTAACTGTACCAACATTGGAACAACCTTCCTACACATATCTATGTTTGTTTTCAAAAATAAAACATAAGTCTCACCGGACATGTAAGGAGGCAAACGAGATAGTGAAATCGGAGGCTAGTTCACTTTGCGCAGGAACAACCTATTCAATATCACAGCATTGAAGTTGCTCCACTCCTCCTAACTAAGAACCTATAAAGCTGATTTGACAAAAAAAAGAGAAGTAAATATACAGTTATACAATACAGGTATTTTAATTCAACAAACACAATAGCAAACAATCAATAATTATTAAATCTATGTGCATTCATACCTTCACAAGGAGCTTGAGGTATACATCATCGGATCGAAGGGCTTGATCATAAGGGTTAATGACAGTGAAGGAAGGGTTCCGGTGAATCAAGATACCATGGCGACGTCGAATTAAGGACAGTGAAAGAAATGATCTGCCCAGGGAATTAAGGAGCTTACTGAGAGAATAATGACGGTGATGGGGAAATGGGATAGAAATGGTTCAGAATGGTTTATGAGTTTGAATTATGGTTGAATTTCAAAGCATATTTCACTTCCCAAACAAACAAACCGTTCAATACCCAAGAAAAACAATGATTGTGTACAGGCCACTCCTTGATCCCCACCTTCAGGTGAACGAAGAGGCGGGTGAACGAACCAGTTATGCACCGAACGGAATGGGCTCATAGAACAATACAATTAAATGGGCCACGCGATAACAACCTTATATGGTGGGCTTAACCCTCGCCGTAATGGTTATATCTATTTTTGTTTAGGATTAAAACGTAGCCGAAGGTTAGCTGAGTGGTACTGGTCTCATTATGTGTTAGCGGAGGTCGTGGGTTCGAAACCTAACAAAGGTTTTTTTTTTTCTTCAAAAAATATTAAATCTATAATTAGCAAGTGTGTTGGCTGAATTTTCAGCCTTGCTAATTATGGAATGGGTAAATGCTTTATAATATAGTAAAGATGCTTGTCTAAGTCATGCTCGCTAAATGTATGAGATTAGAAGGCTTAATAAACGATACTTGGCATTCTTATTCAAGATACATTTTATTTATGCCAAAAAAAAGTCATTAATGACTAATAAGTGTATTTATTGATTGTGAAAGGAAATTTGAAAGTTGTTTAATACTTCTAATCTTATGTTCTTGGTGTATGAGTTAGATAAAATCTTCAATAAACAGTTGATCACTAAGAATAGCCTTTAAGGTTTTCTTTTCAAAAGATCTTGGGTTGAAGACTCATTGAAACATTTATCAGGATATAAGAAAAGGAGGTCAGGTCTATTCCCCAATAAGAAAAAAGGTTCGAGGATTACATACTACCCCGCTTGGATGTCAGATTCGAACCGGTAACTTACCAACTGACAGTAAAAAAAGATAAATCCTTCAAAAGGGTATCCTACCCTATATATGAGGCCTAAATTTGAAGAGGGTTTGACACCATGGCAATTCCAAGCATTCCTATTCGTCCATAATGCCACTTGGAATTCCCTGATTGGTCCACGTCATTTGCACTAATACAAACGAATCTGGTACAGCTTACGGTCTACATTCATACGCTCCATATACGGCAAACGAATCTGGTACGGCTTACGGTCTACATTCATATGCTCCATATACGGCTTCCTACATATAAGGAAACAAATAAATAACTATTTAAAAGATCCTACATACAAGGAAACAAATAAATATTTAAAAGATCAATCAACGACTCAATCGTATTTATTCAGAAGTGATACACGACTCAATATAATTTCCATAAAACCGGCATTCTATGATTACGGCATAAAAAGCTGGATTGTGCAACGGAACCAGACTTCAGATATTACGGATTACGGCATAAAAAGCTGGATTTTTCATTTAATAAAATGCCCGTGTAACATTTCTTCATTTACCGTTTTTTTGTACAAAATCATCATCACATATATCGATTATTATGTCATTTAGAAATATATAAAGTTTTTGGACATTTTTCTACATACTAAAATTTACAGCATACCCGCCCATCGGGCGAGTTTTGTAGCTAGTTATATTATGTTGGAATTCTGTGTCTAATTTTTTATTTTACGCGTTATATAATTTTGTGTCTAATTTTTTATTTTACGCGTTATATGAAAATCTTCGACGCAGGTTGGAGTTACTAGTTTTGTTACAAAGTTCAGATCTAGCGTATGTTTGCATATGCTTTTGAAAATAGCTTATTAAGAATTTAATATGTTAAAAGATTTCTGGATAAACCTTTAAAAAAGATAAAAAAAGTAAGAGCTCTCGCTTTTAAAAAGTCGTTTATAAAAATAGAAATTATAAGTAAATAAAGACAATAACCACATCCAATAGCATTGGCCACATCACATTACCGGCAATTACCCTACGGTAGACGAAGCAAGACAGTCGATCTCTCAGGTACTCCGCATCACTGCGATCATCTTCTTCGTCATACTTATAACCCAAACGACTGCTTATCTGATTGTTAATTCAGTCTCGATTCAGTCAATTCTAGGGTTTCTTCTTTCGCCTTTTTCAATGTGCAATTAGGGTTCTTTATTTGAATCAAGCAAAGTAGTTTCGAGTTGCAATTTATCATTGTTGATTGCTTTCAGACCTTATTTCAGCTGTTAACAGACCTTAATAAGAAAGCTGGATACTTCCATATGTATTATCCCTTTGAATTTTAATGTTAATGCTTTTATATGTTTCTTTTGGTATAGTTGGATTTGGGGCTGATTAACCTAGTTTTGAGTAATGTTCTTTGTGGCAGTAGTTTTGTTTAACTTACTTTGATTTTCTGCTTAACGGAAACAAGGGACAATTGAAATTTGATAACAATGGCAGAGGAAGAAAGTCAACTTGAGATGAAAGATGAAGTGGCCAATGTATGCGTCCTTCAATCCTGCTTAATTTCCAATAACATAATTTAGTGTAATCATATATATAACATTAACTTTGTTCTAAAAGATGTTATCTCATTGCTATACAAACCCTAACGCAGCTTGCACCATTTGACCCAACAAAAAAGAAGAAGAAAAAGAAGGTCGTCATTCAAGATCCAGCTGAAGATTCCATGGAACAGTTAGCTGAAATAACCGAGAGCTTATCTGGTAAGTAATTTCACAACCTTTATTATTCCATTAACTTTTATTAATAAATTATTAATGAAATTGATGCTTGAAATACAGTTTCTGATGGGGTTGAACCCACTTTCACTGGTTTGAAAAAGAAGAAAAAGAAACAGGTTAGACTCTTAAAAAAGACATATTGTATAAAATCAAAATGTTTCTGACATAATTTGCATATACTTAATATATAGATACAGACAGATCTTTTGGACGATGATAAAGAAAACGACGGTGAAGACATAGATAGTAAGTTTTTTTCTCAATATTTAATCTTATAATTTTCTCAAATATACGCTGACGTGGCATGTTTATGTTGTTGTAGATACTATTGAAGAAAACGAGGAAGGAGAAGGGATTGTTTTGGAACAACACAAACTTCCATGGGAAGGAACCGATCGTGACTACAAGTATGAGGAGGTACACAATTAATTTCATAATCTGGTAATTTTTAATTGCTAATTTTTAAATTTAATTTATATTATATTTGCAGCTTTTAGGGCGAGTGTTTCATATTCTTCGTGAACATAATCCCGAGCTTGCTGGAGATAGGCGGAGAACCGTCATGAGGCCGCCACAAGTTCTGCGTGAAGGAACAAAAAAGACCGTTTTTGTTAATTTTATGGATCTTTGCAAATCGTACGGTTGATTATGACATAATTTGTTTTTTAATATGTTTTTTGCTAATTCTTTTTGTTTTTTTTTATGGTTTTTTCAGTATGCATAGGCAACCGGAGCATGCAATGACCTTTTTGCTAGCTGAGTTGGGTACAAGTGGGTCCCTTGATGGACAACAAAGATTGGTAGTGAAAGGAAGATTTGCACCTAAAAATTTTGAAGGAATTTTACGGCGATACGTCAGTAAGTGACTTATTAGTTTTTTGATAATTTGTTAAATTGTTTAGAATATGTATTTTGATTTCATTTGGTGATTTGAGCAGATGAGTATGTGATTTGCAATGGTTGCAAGAGCCCAGAAACAATTCTTTCAAAGGAGAACCGTCTTTTCTTTCTCAGATGTGAGAAGGTATGTTTATATTTCTCTTTCATTTAAAAACACAAGTCTTTTTATTTAACAAAAAATATTATTTAAGTTATGGTCTTTGTCTGATCAGTCAAACGGGTAAAATAACAAATTAAACCTTATAACTTATTTATTTTTTTGGGTTGCAGTGTGGTTCGGGTCGTTCGGTTGCTCAGATCAAGGCTGGGTTTGTGGCTCGTGTGGGCCGTAGGAAGGCTGGAACATAATTTTGCTCAATATTTGTCTTCTCTGCATCAGCTTTTCTTGATGAGTTTTGATTTTCTGTGGGAATTTAATATTTGTGTTCGGAAGCTTTTGTTTCGTTTTTGGGATGTATCATTTTCACAGTTTTTTCAAGTTTGAAATTTTGAAAGCAGAATCTTTCTATACATGAGAATATGATGTTGATTTTTGTGGAAACCTTTCCTCCAAGTTTGCATGATTTTTACTTTTAAGCTGTAAATTGATGATACTTTTTTATGAAATTATTACGACCACAATGATTATATAGTCATATCTTTACTCGAAAGTAGAGGAAGTGCTTCTAGGAAGATCTTCGGCAAAAATGAGAGTATGTGCGTGTATATGAGATGTATGTATCCGTATAAAAGAAACATATACAAGTAAATACATGCAAGTATGAAAATGTGTACAAAAATGTGTGATGGTGTGTGCAAAATAACATGTAAATATATGTGTGTATGTGCCATGTGGGTGGGGGAGTTATGCGGATATACAAATTTTCAAATCCCATAGTTGATATAGGTGGATTTTGGAGTAGATTTGGATTGCCGTTCAAAAAAAATAAAATACAATTTTCTATGAAATCTTACTACTTACTAATGCATTTAGGTCTACCTCTTTTAGTAAGTTTAAGGAGCTCCTTAATTTTAAGTTTAAGAAGATTTCTACTTTTAGTAAGTTCTTTAACTAAAAAAATAAAGTGTTGCTTACAGGATTCGAACACAAGACCTCTCCTAAGTAGTCACTATATGTTAACCAATTGCTATAAATTACACTTTATTTCAAACCACCAAAACTAAATACAATAGGCTGTAATTCCAAACATTTGACCAGCCCTTATATTTCCGGAAGTGAATTAATGTACCTTTTCGGTTTCGGTTTGTATTTTCGGAAAACAAAATATAATAGGCTGTAATTCTAAACATTTGACCATCATTTCTCTATTTAAACGGCCCATATTTACTTACACAAAAAAACCAATTTCGGATCTTATCATACCAATAATAAAAAAAGCCCAATTTAGTTCAACTTTCATTTTTTTTAAAATACCATCACTATGCACCACCACTCATCACCATCACTACCATCACTAATGTCGGTACCTACCATCAGTACGCACCACCACTCATCACCATCGCTATTGCCACCACCACCGTTATTACCGTCACTTCGAAATATAGTTACGGGTACCCGCCGCCGCATTGCGCGGGTACCCTGCTAGTTTAATTAAAACATGTAAATTGTCAATGCTTGTTAAGAATGGATAAATTTTAGTAAAAGTAGATGATACGTTTCCTTGGCATCTGGATATGGAATTAACTGCTACGAGTATTACTTGCTGTGTGATGTAATCATGTAGTGTTATACAAAATTAAACTATGTAAATAGGTAGTTTGAATATTAAATGAAAATACAGTTCATTTTTGTTAACCTACGTCTAAAAGTTGTGTTTTTCTAAAACAAATCTTTGCCACAAATAGGTTACTTAACCCAATTTTTGCATATTAAATAAAAGTCCACCAAACTAGAGATTTATACGAACTTTGTGAAAATAAAATAGAAATTACTAAACACACAGTAAAGCTGTTAGTCATATATTTAAGCAGAATATTATTAGTTACAGTCTTACAGAATGATATATGAATTAATAAAAAATAAAAAAATAACGCACCAGGTAGGGGTCGAACCTACGACCTTCGGCTTAGGAAACAGACACTCTATCGACTGAGCTACAGGCGCTTTGAATGATACAATTTCTTCCACATATTTATTAACATGTACCGTCTTGACTAAAGTGTTACCAAATTCACTTTATGAAAAGAAAAGATGATTGACAGACTATATTTTGGATTAATAATCATGAACAACTAAATTATGAATCATGGAATTTGTTGTATTCAAACAATTAATAAATGTCAAATAATTTTAATATCCTCAATTGGCTGACTAGATGTTTTGTTACTCTGAATTATTTACTTTTATCAGCGGTAATCTTGTATTATACTTGTATCTTTCTTTAATAATTGAAGCTCCAGCGACAAAAGTAATGTTCAACGATCCATGAGTCTTCAGCAACTCATGAGCTTTCAGTGACTCACGATCCTTCACTAAAATTGAAACTTAATCTTTGCATTTGTCTTCAACGACTGGACTTGCTTTCACTAAAATTGAAACTTAGTCTTTGCATTTGTCTTCAAGACTCAGTTTGTGATTGTCAAGCACACACTGAACCTATTACAATCATCTGAACTCTTGATCACTCTCTGATTCCGCAAGAGATAGTGATCGTCAATTCTTTGCTTGTTCAGATAGTGTAGTGGAATGATGAGAATCTGAAGATACCTAATCACCCAAAACCTAAAACACCTATTTAGGTTATAATGAGATATGATGCATATTGGTATATCAACCGTAAGGATGATGATACCGGACGGATGGCACACAAGAACAACGACGAAGCAGGATGAGCGATCTTGAAAAACGGATCCCAATGACCGATTCGCGTGTTAAGCGGGGTTCCTCGGAAAAGCATTTCGAAGCGAGAGTGCATTTAATGCGATTAAGACTCGAAGACGGCTAAGGCGAAAGCCTAAGTTATTATCCTCTCGATATTGGGGTTCGTCCAATCCTATTGTCCGGAAGACTTATAAGTACCCCGGACCGAGGGGAGAAGCTCTCGTTTCCCGCTCATTCAATCCGCCTATAAAGAATGCCATCCGGCGTTCCACAAGGTACACACAATCTACCCCACATTAACTACACTTCACTCTTATCATCAAATACATTTAATTCGTTCGTAATGCTATAAGACTTGTTAAATTAAATAAGTGAGGGGTATTTATAAAACATTTGATATAGTTAAAGGTAAATTAGTAATTTTTAAGAAAAAATCTTTGAAAAGGTTAATCATTAAAGAGATTTTTAGCTAATAGGTTATTTGATGATGTGGCAAAAGTAATAAATCATTGAATAAGTTGACCATTGTGGATGCTCTTACAACAAGGCAACTCCTAATTAAAATACGAACACCCAAAAGCCACCCTAACACTCTCCCAAGTCCCAACACAACTCCAGTGCATACAAAACCAGAGTCCGCAATAAAAGACACCAAGCTATATCCACAACCCAAAGATCAACTCACCTTCGGGATCTAGTAATTCCAGCGATTAGAAAATGATCATACCATAAATTAAATATATACCCCAGACAATAGTATATACCATTAACTACTACAATTTATATATACCTACATTTTCACAATCGATAATCTTTGATTTGTCCCTATTTTACCCTTATGATAACTTGTCAATTTCGTCCACAAAAGGGCAATATCCATTTTTCCTTATAAATTTTGGTTCTTAGTAGACAGACATCTTCTTGAGTGACTCATAAGTGGTGATCATTGTAGTTGCCGAAATCGACATTGAAGCCCATCTTGGTCCTAGACCTCGGTAACAACCACTCAATCCACCTTTTCTCACCAAATTCCTGACAATTTGCTCTACACTTGTCTTCCGATCACCATCTAAAACTTGCAACCGTGTCTTAATAGTATCCAATGGCATTGTAACTAATGCTGACAATCCGCTTGCTATGGTGGCACTCAGCCCTTGCACCGCCACTACCGCCATTGAATCCGGCCTAAACCCGCCACCGAAGTTTTCATCTTTTTTTAAATTGTAAGAACGAACACCACCCCAAATCGACCGATAAGCCATGGAGTAAGACGCCCACCAAACGGCATTCAAAGGAGCATATGTCAAGATTGAGATACCAAATCCTTTATACAATCCCTTAACACCATTTCTTTGAATAATTGTCCGAAAAGCATCAACTCCTCCGTTGTACATGGTTGTTGTGACACCCTTTTCTCCTTGGACCATTAACCTTTGGCTAACCACATCGACAGGTGTCCAAACCCAGCCGCCGCATTCGCGATTGCAGCCGCTTTAACCTCCGAAAACCCCATTTTCACCGTGGCGTAGCCAATATTACTTTTGGTCATCACCCATGTAAAGAGCTCTAGCAGGAATAGTACCCATTAATGAAGTCCCAAATCCTCCATATAAACCCTTGAATCCCTCTTTATGTAAAATAGAAACAGCGATCTTGAAGCACGGCGTGTCTTTTAGGAGAACTTGTTGTCGTGTTTTCAAAAGGGGTATAACATGGTTGAAACACCAGAAAATAAAGCCGCGCCAAGGAAGAAAAACTTGGATTTATCGAGCATCTCCCAATGAATTTCGATACTTGAATCATCTTCCGCCATTTGCAAGCTCATGCTTGGCAGTTTGTTTCTGGTGGCGGCACAGTGGCGGTGAGAGAGTTTTCCGGCGGCTGTAGAGTAAGCGATTTGGCCGGTGATTTGGACTACTGGGGAGTAGTTGGTTATAAGAGCAAGAAATTAAGGGCGGAAATAGGTTTTGGCCATTTGGTGTTGAAGGGGTCAGTTAACATTTGGCGGGTATAGGGGTCAATTTGATTCTTCTTTTCTTTCTCTTTTTTAATTTATTTTCTGTTGTTAACCTGTTCATCAAGATGATAAATTATTCTAGATTTTATCAAAAAGTATGTATAGTTTACGTGAATCATGTACTTTTTGTGTAAACTGAAACAGTTATCTAATCGAAGATACGACCTTCCTCATAAAAAAATTGATAAGTGTTATTAGCCTTAATTTAATACTCCATATTATTAGACATGAACATTGTGGTCTTGAATTTTTAAATGAAAAAAAGAATAGAAAATATGATTAAAAAGAAGATAAATGAAAAGATATTTAGAAGTAAATATGTTTTTTTTGTGTCCCGAGTTACAGAAAAAAATAAAAATTTATAAACTTAGAACTTTACACTTAAAATTTAATTAATTAGGATAAATGAACGGAATTTAGTAATGGCGCATACAGAATTGACAACACCCACGGTGTCGCTTGGTGGGTTTTGGTGCCGCCAAACCTTCTTTCACAAGCATTTAGCGAAATGATATCGCTGCTCTAAGGATTCAGTTCTAGTCCGGGAATAAAAGCAAAACACTTCGGATTGAAAGCAAACTATATTCCTTATTAATTAGTTTTGTTAGTACTTGATCTCTTCGTCTTATAATAAGTTCTCGTTTATTTTTTGCACAAGTTCTTAGAAGATAGTGGGTAGATCATTGTGATAGTTTTAATTAAAATATAAGATTAGTTTATAAAAAGTATTGACCCACATAAAATATTATTTTAAATGGAAATGAGAACTTTATTTCTATCTGGATACCAATAAGTTTAAAAAATGGCAACTTTATTTCAGACATTTAAAAAGAAATTGGAACTTTATTATTAGACGAAGCAAGTAATTGTGTGTTTAAAAATCAACCAGGGTCTTCATAGAATTTTACATAGAGACCATATAAAAATTTCCACTAAAATTTTATTTATCAAGTTTTTTTTCAAATGGGTGGTTCACCAAGTGATGGTCATGCACCCCTCTTGGTTACAAGTAGATCCGCAACTGAGCAAAGGTACCCGCACTTGCTTATCGTGTGGTCGGTCATCATGACGGTCACTGTGGGTGTGGTGCCACAACGGCCTAGCTGTCATCGGTCAGTGGTGTCTGGTGGCGGGTGAGACTCATGATGAGGATGGTGAAGGCAATTGGAATATTTGTATGTGTTTTTTTCAAACACATTTCTTACCTATGATTTCTCATTCATATTAACTTTTGATTTCTTTTCTGATAAATTACAAATTCTATAAAATGAAGGATTCCAAAATCGGCCCAAAACTAGTGCCAGCATCGGCCCAATTCATTCCCATAACTTGTGCAATTCCCGTCAACATCTCGCCCTAAAACCGGCAAAAACTCCCAAATCGCCGTTGCACACTTCCTCCCTACGGCCATCCACTGCTGTTTCACGCCCAGATTTCGTAGTTGCAGGTATTTTATTCTACATTATCTCTAGTTATCATTACCATTTGATCATATCGAGATACTGCATTGTTTATTGTGTGACTCGCGGCAAATCTGTTGATATATCATCGTAACTTATTTTCAAATCTGACAGTTTCGAGTTTCGCTTCATGTAATTTAATTTTTTTCTCCTGCAGTTTCGGTTTTCCCTGAATTTTTAATATTCTTACGTTTGGAATAAGAAAATGGTGTCGAAGTTTTGGAGTAAGCAGGTATGTTTCGAACTCGATAGTAATTTCTTATTATGTTAATGCAGTTGTTGAAATTTTGCTAATGTAATTCGTTATTTATATATCAATAGGGTGAGAGTGAAACTGATGATGAACTCAGCGATTCAGAACAATCTGATGTTAGTGAGGGGCAAGAAAATATTGTTAGTCCCGTTGGTGCTAACAAATATCTGGATAACAACGATAGTGATAGTGATGCTCATAAACGTGTGATTAAGTCTGCAAAAAATAAACGCTTTGAAAAATTATCTGCAAAGATTGCGCAAATGAAGAATGCAATGAAGATTAATGAGGTGTCTGAAGATGAAGTTGAAGATGATGAAACTGGTTCAGTTGTTAATGATCAAACAAAAGTGGATTCAGATTCAGAGTCTGATGATGATAATGATGAAGAAAAAGATGAGAATGAACCTGGTTGGGAAAGAAAGATGAGTAAAAAAGATAAATTAATGGAAAAAGAATTTAAGAATCCAACTCAAGTCACTTGGGATCTAGTCAACAACTTGTTGCTGCTAGGGGTAGAAAAGGGACCGGAAGACTTGAGTTAGTTGAGCAGTTGACTTTCTCGTTGCAAAAACGCCTGCTCAAAAGCTTCAAATTTTATTCAGTGTTGTATCTGCACAATTCGATGTTAACCCTGGTCTCACTGGCTACGTGCCTATAAAGTTATGGAAAAATTGCATTAATAATCTGTTTTTAATACTTGATATATTGGCTCAATATCCGAACATTCTTGTTGATGATTCAGTTGAGCCCGATGAAAACGAGACCCAAAAAGGTGCTGATTTTAAGGACACAATTCGTATTTCGGGAAATTTAACAGCTTTTTTTTGAGAAATTAGATGTTGAGTTCTTTAAAAGCTTACAATGTATCGATCCTCACACACGTGAGTATGTTGAAAGGTTACGTGATGAGCCGTTGTTCTTGCACAAAACGTACAAGAATATCTCCAACATGTTGGGAACCAAAAAGCTGCTGCAAAAGTAGCATTAAAACTGGTGGAACTTGTTTATTACAAGCCACACGAGGTATATGATGCAATGAGGAAACTTCTAGAACAATCAGGACCCGAATTGGAAAAACAGGGCGAAATCGTGTCACGAAACCCGAGTTTTCCCGAAAACAGTAGAACGTCAATGGATTTATTGAGATTTACAAAAATGGTGATGAAAGGACTAAAGGTCGTGCAATGTTATGTGATATTTATCATCATGCGATTTTGGATGAATTTTGCATTGCTCGGGATTTGTTGCTTATGAGTCGTTTGCAGGATAATGTTCAGAATATGGATATTTCAACTCAAATATTGTTTAATAGATCGGTTGCTCAAGTTGGATTATGTGCATTTAGGGCTGGATTAATTGCACAGGGGCATAGTTGTCTTTCTGAGTTGTATGCTGGTGGGAGAGTGAAAGAGTTGCTTGCACAAGGGGTTTCCCAAAGCCGGTTACAGGTAATTTTGACTACTGATAGTTGACTTTTCTGTGTTTGTTAACATTCTCTTATTTTTAATAATATCTATTTTATTAGAGTAAATTACACAAATGGTCCTTTAGGTTTCATAACTTACACTGGTAGTGCTTATGTCTGAAACTATTGACACGTTTAGTCCTTTACCTAAACTATTGACGGGAAAAGTTAACGTCTGTTTAGGTAAAGGACCAAACGTGTCAATAGTTTCAGGCATAAGGACTACTAGTGTAATTTATGAAACCTAAAGGACCAAATATGTAATATGGTACAAACCTAAAGGACTATTTGTGTAATTTACTCATTTGATTATTTATACAGGAACGCCTTGAAAGAAGACGACAAATGCCATACCACATGCACTTAAATCTGGAGCTTCTAGAAGCTGTCTACTTAATCTGTGCAATCAATTGATACACTTTGGTAGTATCGAACAATCAATTGAAACGAACAATCAAATGTAATGGAATTGATTTAGGAAGTGAACGATTACACGAACTGGAATTGAGAGATTATCTAGGGCTATTTCTTTATTTATCTAGGGCTAAACTAATCCTAATTTTACCATAAACCAAACATCCTCACATTATTCTCCAACTTCTTTATTTATACTAACCCTAATCGACTTCCCCTGTCAAATACCCATACTACCCCTCTCCCCTTCTTTCTTCTACCATATGTAAATCCTATGTATGTAAATCACATCTGATAAGAGGAAAGTGTATTATGTTACTCGAGGTCCCAAACATGGCTGCAAACAGTCCCAAAATCATAAGCAAAACACTAAGAAGACTACTTGAAGTCAGTGAAAGTCAAACTTTCACTGGGCCCCCTGAAAACGTGCGGGACCACGTGATGTCAGCCACTCAAGCCCTTAAAAAAGGCGATTTTCAAAAATCAGTTCAAATCATTAACTCACTTGATGTCTGGAAGCTTCTTGGAGACCGTGAAAGTGTGTTGAAAATGGTGGAAGGTAAGATTAAAGAAGCGGCGTTGAGGACGTATCTTTTGACTTACTCGTGTTGTTATGAAACCCTGAAAGTTGACCAGTTGGCGGGCATGTTTGACTTGTTGGATTACCAGGTGAATGGTATGGTTAGTAGAATGATGATTAATGGTGAAGTTTGTGGGAGTTTGGATCAGCCAACACAATCGATTGTTTTTCACGAGGTTGAATATAGTCGGTTACAGTCGGTTAACCGAAAAGTTGTCGGTTCTTGCAGAGAGTAATGAACGGGCCATTGAGACCTGGTTAGGTGGCGGTGTTAAGTGGCAAGGACGGGTCGGGTCGGGGTATGGTGGTGGGAAGGTTTATGGGTCGGGTCAGGGATCACGGTATCATGGTGGTGGTTCGATGGCCAGAGATGGTTTGACTCATATGGTTAGTTTGAATAGGGGGATTAGGGCTTAATTACAAGTTGTTGACTCGATTAACTCATTGGATTGCATTGGTTTTGACTTTTTGAGATTTTGATTGATTTGGTAAACTTAAGTTTCTTTTTTTGGTTTATTTATTTTTCCTGTTGCGGTGTAAGAACACTTTGAAACTACAAGTTATAGAATTTATTCACTAAAACCTCGTAATATTTTGTGTCGGGTTTGTTTAATAACGTTAACTATGTTCTTAAAATGTTGGAATGCTTCGTTTTTGTTAGGGGTGTTCGTTTGGATAATTTGGATTTATCCGAACCAAATAGGTGAATCCAAATGGATTTTGGATTTTAAATATTTAAACCGAACCGTCCAAACTAATTTAAATCCAAATCGATCCGAACCAAATTACAATTTGGATAGTTTGAATTTGTCCGAACCAAACGTTTTTTCTTAATATACTTCACAAGACTACAAAAGTATATAACATAACTAATATTAAGTTTAATATATATAAAATTTCAAAACGATAAACTACTTTATACATAAAAATAAGTCTAATCCATAGGATATTTCGTTAATTTCGATAGTTCATATATTTGGTTTTTTAGAAATGGGCTAGAATTGTTATATATACGGAGTATTTATATATAGTATATTACTATTTGGATTGTTTGGACAATCTGAATTTTACAATGAAAACCAAACTATTAATTTGAATCAAGTCCAAACCGATCCAAAAAATCAAAAAACCAATCCAAACGATCCAATCCAAATTGTCTATTTGGACAATCCGGATTTATCCGAATAGTGAACACCCCTAGTTTTGGTTATGCAATATTCCTCTTAATAAACTCGTTAGTGTTTAAAATATCATAGTTTTGTAGTCTAATGATATAATATGATGGAAAATGTTTTCTATTGACAGAGATAATATGATGTAGATTTAGAAATAGTTTAGAAGTACGTATTCTTGTGGTAAAAATAATGAAAGCAATAAACTCGTTAGTGTGGTGATTGTATCCTTTAAACCGGTCTAGTCTCATCTTTGTCATCAATCTTTTTGCTCCGTCAATGTCTCCACACACACACAAGCCACTAATTAAGGCATTACAACTTAACTCATTATATTCAAGATTTCTGTTCAGCATTTCATCAATATATTTCATTGCATTTTTTAAATCTTTCATCTTACAATACCCATCGATTATAGTTGTGAAAGTCACTTTATCCGGTAAGTGATCTTCAGTTTCTTTCATTCTCTCAACAAGTTCGAATGTTGAATCCATTGAACTTTTCTTACACATTCTGCTAACCATAGTGTTGTAAGTACGCAAATTCAGTCTATGAGACATTTCATCAAACAGCTTCAGTGCTTTCTCAATGATACATGTTTACAAAAGCGCGGTGATATCTACAATACAAAAACTTATATACATACCACATTATATGAGTTTAAAGCAGACCATACAAATATACTAAAACATAGGTTATGGTGCATGAATAAGTTTTTGGGTGATATCACATCCCTTTGCAAAAACCTTTGATCATTACGATATAAAATGAAACATCCGGTTTAACAATACCTTCACCATCGTACAATTTCTCTGCCAAATCCACTCGATCGCCTCTCACCAATACACCCAATTTGATAGATATTTAATTTCTATTATATTGTTTTTTAATCAAATAAAATTCATTACTAGTATTATGACAAAAGTCAAACAAGTTAGAATGTTAAACATATCAAAAATCCAAAATAACAACTAGGCACAATATTATCAAAATTAATTTAGACCAAGATGAGTGTATTGAAATACCTGTTTTTATGAGTTTTTTTTTTTTGTTTTTAATAAATTTTGTATTAATTCTTACTAAAATTTCTTATCATATTACTATTATAAAATGATTAACATATAAAAGCTAGTAATTATCATATTAAATATATAATTAATTGATTCTGATATTTATATCAATCAAATGAAGATTTAGTATGAATGAATATGATTTCTATTTAACAAATGAAGTAACCGATTTGATAAGGAAAATTATGGGGTGTTTTTTTTGTCATGTCGTAATCACATTATAACCTTCAAGGAATTTTCCGATCGCCCTGCCACCATGCACGCGCAGTTATAAAATCTTCTTGTACACCCTGTTCATCGTCTCATTTCATTTCTCTCTCTCCTCACTCTCTCTCTCTCTCTCTCTCTCTCTCTCTTTGTTTTTCTTTTTCAATTTCAAGAAAATGTATGGCTGGAGCCATAACTCAGACAGCGAAAGCAAATCAAGAAAAAACACACAAAACCCATCATTTTCTTCAAGTCTTCTTGATGAAATCTACCGTTCCATAGACGCCGGTGATGAGAAATCCGGCGAGTTCAAGCTCCGGGAAGAGAAAAATTCAAAGAAACAAAGCATCGGCAATGGTGGCGGAAGAGGAAGGTCTAGCAGTGCGGTGGAGGATGAAGGAATCGCTAGTCTCCGGCGAGCTTTTTTGGTTCAGAAATGGATGGATATGAAAGAAAACGCCAAAAACTTGACACACCGAAAGAGGCCTTCATCATTGCCGGAATCCTACCCGAAATCGGTAATGGATAATGACCCATTTTTCTTTACTTCTGTTTTGAGCTTGAGCTCATCTGATTCATGCTCCGAATCAGTAGGTTTCCGCGAGTCCAGGTCGCAGAAACCTTCTTGTTTTGGCCCTTTCAAGCCAAAACAAGTCAAGAATGATGTTTTATCAAAAAAACATCAAAATATGGACTCTAATTATTGTTCGGACGATAATCATATGAATAATATCGATCATGGGGCGATAATGAAGTCCAAAGCGCGAGCATTGAAGATTTATGCAAACTTGAAGAAAGTAAAGCAACCGATCTCACCAGGAGGCCGACTAACTACATTTCTTAACTCTCTTTTCACAAATGGGTATACAAAGAAACCAAAAGACTTAAATGATATAAAGACCGAAAGAACATTAAATTCGACCCACGAATCTACATGTTCTTCGGCTTCTTCATTTACTAGATCATGTTTAAGCAAAAATTCTCCAAGATCAAGGCGGAAGCTTAACAATGGGATCCAAAGGACCGTTAGATTTTACCCGGTGAGTGTAATCATTGATGAAGATTGTCGTCCTTGTGGTCAAAAGTTCATTTGTGGCAAACAAGATATTATGAAGGTCCACTTAACGTCTATGTCCCATAAAGAAATCAATGGTGATGATGATGAAGAGGATTATAATGATGATATGACAAGTGATACAAGTTCGGACTTGTTTGAACTGGATCATTTGTCTATTTTGAAGGAATGTGAGGAACTTCCCGTGTATGAAACTACCCATTTTGGCATCAATCGTGCAATTGCTAATGGTTTCATTTGCTAATTATGTTGCATAAGTTTACGAGATTCAATCACATTCATTTTTAGGTTTCAATTTGTTTGGATTTGACAAGTTTATTACTACATTGTAACTATTAGTCTAAATTCTTTCTACAACCATACAAATTCATTCAATATTTGACACAATATTTTATATATTATAATTACTTTAATTTTCACCATTAGTTATATATATATTTCCACTAGTGATATTGGTGTTTTTCATGGGCTAAGATTATAGGTTCAAGTATTATTGTGGATAAAATTGAGATAAATATAGAAGTAGTTCAAATTCTCCATTATGTATGTAATAACTTGCAAATCTGTTTTCTTTCACAACTAGTTCAAAGCTTTAAAATCTTTTAATCATTTAACGTAATTTTGTTTAATATTCTTTTCCAATGATTACAAGGAAGATGTAAACAATTTGATATTATAAAGTTAACCCAAGGAAAGAACATGTGGGAATCTTTTGCTTGTAATTTTTTGTAAATTAAAATATAAGAATGATATTTAATCCCATAAATGCAAAGTATGTAGAGGTGAGATGTAGATAGTCATACATTTACATTGGAGTAGTGTTAGGACTAGTTTTGAGCATTAGATATGTAATTAGGATTAATTAATCAAGTTTAGAGGTGAGGTATAAATACCATTTGTGATGAATTGTGATGTAAGCTTTCACTCATTCTAATGGTCAAACACTTTTGAATGCCTCAACTCCCTTCATCTTCTCTCTCAAGAAAACACACACTAAAACACATACTTGATCTTCATTTCAACACAAATCATCTTGAATTGACTTCATTTCAATTGCATTAGCTATATTAATTGGTATCAGAGCTCAATCCTTCAAGGAACAGATCCAAATTCGTGATGATTTGATCTAGATCTGAGTTTTTGAAAACTTTTTTTTGGTTTGAGCTGTGAAAATTAATGTCTAATTTTTCGTTTGGAATTGATGATTTGATTGGATATTCATACTTCTTCATTGATTCTAATCAAAATAGAATCAAATTTCGATCCAATCCATCAACAATTCACCTCAATTTCGTGATTTTAGTGAAAAATATGAAAACTCATATTTCGATCTGTAAAATCAAAATCGAGTGCAGATTTGATATGTTTTGAGTTGTTTGATTGCATCAAACTGTTAGGAATTGATTTTCGAGCATTTTGTGGTTGGAATCACTGGATTTGGTTGAGTATTGAGCAAGATTGAATAAAAAAATGAGTTTTTGAGCTTACCGTCAAACTGTTCGGCTCGAAGAAGGAGTTCGGCTCCAAGAACATCATCGGCTCGACTTCGGCTCGTCAAGTGTTCGGCTCCAGTGTTCGGCTCCACTATTCGGCTCGAACAGATCACACACTTCGGCTCGGCTCGATCAAACACTTCGGCTCGAAGAAGAGTTCGGCTCTTGAAAGACTTCGGCCTGTTCCATTCGATCTTGAAGATTCAATTACAATCAATTCCGACAACAATCAATACCGGCAACAATTGAAGATTAAACATTGATTCCGATCCAGATTATTCCGACACGTTTCTGCTTCCATTCGATCTTGACAGAATTCGATTTCGGCATTTAGACACAAGCGATTGACTGAAATTGTTCTCGGCTCAGTGTTCGGCAATAATTTTCAGAAATTGATCTCGGCTCTTGATTCTTGATTCCGACTAGCAATATTCCGATCTCAATGCTTGATTCTTAAAGCGGCATTTGATTTCTCCATCCGATCTTGCTTCCGTCTGATCTTGTTCCCGACTGATTTGTTTCTGCTTGATTCCCGTCTCGGTCTAGACCCAAGAGATCTCTGCCCAATACAAGTTTAAGCCCAAATCCAAATTTAATTCAGGCCCAAACACCTTTAATCCCAAACAGATTTAAGCCCAAATTGAAACTACATCCAAAACCTGTTTAAGCACACAATCTTTATTTTTTTTGGTCCAAATCACTTTCAAGTCCATATCCAATTACAATATTTTTCAAAGCCCAAACCTTATCAAAATTCTTTTTTTCCTAACCCATATCACAATTAAATTCAATTCGATTATACATCAAGCCTAAAACCCTAGAACTTTATTTTTTTTAACAAAACCTCAACTTCTCGACACGTGAACATCATTTGTACAAATTCAAATCATTTTGAAATGACTTCTAAAGACGCACTTTCAATCGGATCTGATCTCAAACCACCGATTTTATATAGAGGAGAGTATCCTCAGTGGAAGAAACGATTTCTCCACTTTATTAAAAATCAGGAGTTAGCTACGGAAATTATTGAATCCCTCAATAATGGAAATGCGGTATTTTATGAAGATGTTGTTGATGATCCAGATGCTATTCCTGCAGTTATTGGTGGAAGACGTCCTGTTAATCCTGCTGATTATACTGCTCAACAAAAATGACGTGTCAAAGCCGATTTACAAGCTTATTCATTTATGCTTCAAGGCTTACCAAATGACATTTATAACAGTCCAGATAGCCTTGAAACATGAAAAGAACTGTGGGATGAGATCAGAAAATAAATGGAGGGTATTGTTTAAGGAAACAAAGCAAAAATGGTCACTACCCTAAATTCTTATCAATCGTTTAAAGCCAAAATCGGAGAAGATCTGGAGAGTACTTATCATCGTTATTGTACATTGTTGAATGATCTCCGCAAAAACTACTTGCGAAAAGAAAATTTGGAGCTCAATATCAAATTCATCAACAGTCTTCTACCGGAGTGGGAAATGTTTGGGAATAGTGCCATGCAACATAAGGATATCAGTGTAATCGATATTCATGAACTCTATGAATACTTGCACCAAAAAGAACCTATGGTGAGAAACATAGTTAAAGCCAGACAGGAGACTGCAGATACTCTTGCACTACTCACAAAACAACATCATCAGTATACTGCAGCTACTAAAATGAAAGAAAGTGTTGAAGCACCTGCAAAATCTACAACTGATGATATGGAAAAAGATCTTCAAGACGTACTTCAAGCTATGTCACTTATTTCAAACTATCAGAAGAAGTACTACTCAAAACCTACAAATAACAACCTAAGATCTTTATCAAACTTTAAATCTGCTCCGTCTGCTTCAGCTGCTACAAACACAACTGATAAGTCAACTCTTACACCATTGGATCCAACGAAAAAATGTTACAATTATGGTATTGCTGGTCATTATTCACGTGATTGCAAGAAGCCTAAAGTTCGTGATTCTGAGTATTTTAAACGGAAGATGTTAATGACTAAGCAAATAGAGGCATGTAAAGTGTTATTAGCTGAAGACCTTCAGTGGATGGAAGATTCTGAACCTGAAGATGAAGAACATGCAGCCAACTTGTGCTTTATGGCTCGAGAACATGCTGAGGTTGCTGATAGAATCATTGAAGAAGTCGACGAGGATGGCAAGGTACTTACTTATCTTCTCTCTAATGAAAATAATTCCACTAATTCTAATACTTGTTTTGTTCAAACTCAGATTTCTCAAATAGCACTGTTAAATCAAAAACTTTTAGTTGAAAAAGATTTAAATATTCAACTTCAAGATCGTTTAAATGATTTGGAAAAACAAACTGAACAAACTGCTCATCTAGGTGATCAACTTGTTCATTATATTCAACAAAATACAGTTTTCAAACAAGAGAATCTGGACTTACAAACTCAAATATCAGAATTAAGGGCTAAGTATGACAAAAATTACAAATTTATACTAAAACATGGCATGAATTCTTTGGAACGTAAACAACAAGATTATGATGATAATGAAAAACAGTTTTAATCTTTAGACTCTCAAATTAAAGAATTATCTGAAAATTTACATGAATAACACATCATTTCATCTAACGAAATGAAAAGCAAACAGAATATCATACAAAAACTTAAAAATGAAAGCAATAAATTGAACTCCCATATCAAACATCTTGAAGAATTGATTGTAAAAAGAGGACATACTGATCAAACCATCCATTTAAACAAGCCCGAAGACTTCAAATATTTCAATTCACGAGAAGGGCTAGGAGCTGATAATCCAGAATATCTTAAAAAGGTGTGTAAAATGGCTCCAACATTATATGATTCCAGAGACATGAACAAAGGCATCTGGCAAAGCTTCATTCGGATGACAGACGAGGAAGAAGAAATTGAGACCTTCAACAGAGCTAAAAAGGAGAATGTCCAAATTAGTTTCAATTAAACTGAATTAAATGAAACATATGAAACTAAAAAGGAAAAATTTGAAAATGATGACTATTTTCCAATTATTACACCTGAAGAATTTAAGATTAAGGGTAATGATGTGCTTCAACAAAAAGTAACACGAGTGATTTATGTTCCCTCTTTAATCCTAGAAAAGAAAATTTGTCAATTGGAAAATGAAATCGATGAAACACATAAGACATTTGACAAAGAAAAATCTCATTTACAAACCAAAAATCATGAATTAGAAGATAAAATTGTTGAAATAAAATATGTTTCTAATCAAAAGGTTTCTAATCAAAATGCTTCTCCAAAGCCAACATCTCTCAATAAAAAATTTTCTTCTACTAAAACTCCAGTACTTTTAAAAAGAGATTCTAATTCGCCTGTTTTAAATTTTTCAGATAGAACCTTAGAATCCAAGCTTAAGAAGCCAATGCCCGACGGAGTAAAAGAAGTTGAGCAGTTTACGAAGTCTAATTCGATTAAGTCTAGTATGCTTAAGTCCAAGGAGCTTAAGAAGTCTAGATCTCCTTCGTTTTTAGCTTCGTCTTTTTCTAATTCAAATAAATGTAATAACTCAACAAAGTTTATTTCTCCAGCCACACTTTATGGAATTGTGTATGATTCTGCAATTTATCGTCCTGTTAATTACACTGTTAACGGTGTCAATTTGATTATTGAAACAGATAAAAATGGCAACAAGGTTTACTTTGATAGAAAAACTAATAAACCAATTTCTCAATATGATGAACGATATTTTGTTAAAATAGATGCTCCGTGTGGTCCTCGTCATGATGTTCTTCATAAATCTAGTAAAATCGTTCATTCTTGTACAATTTGCTTTCCAGATACATGCAAAACAATACTCTCTCGATCTCTAAAACCTATCACTACACGTTCATACCCATCAATCAGTGATAAATCTTCATCTCGTCGTCTTGTTTATCGAGTAGTGTCTGCACCTAAATCACCAAATTCCGGTTCCTCGACTCCTTCTCACAAGCTAAATCAAAAACCATCCAAGTTTGTTAAATATAAATGGATTAAAAATGAACAATCAAACTGGATTTTACATTCTCCTGAGAAATCTTTAAAATGGACTATCAAATTAACAAAACCAGAACTGCCTCCTTGCAGTTCTTCAACACTCTAAATTTTTCATTCCTAGGTCACTACATAAAACAACTCATACTAATCGTTAAGGACCCATAACTGATTGGGTACCTCAATTTTTTAATTGTTTTATGTAGAATATTTGGTATCTTGATTCTGGTTGTTCAAGACATATGACCGGAAACAAGAACTTATTAACAAATTTTAGAGACAAATATTTGGGAACTGTTCGATTTGGGAATGACCATTTAGCTGCCATCATGGGTATTGGAGATATAATTCGTCAAAATTTAATCATCTGAAATGTGACCTATGTTGAAGATCTTGCCCACAATCTTTTTAGTATTGGTCAATTTTGTGATAAAACATTGGAAGTCAATTTTCGAACAAAGAAATGTGCTGTTCGCACCTATGAAGGCATATAACTTCTTACCGGAACTCGTGAGACGAATCTTTTTACAATTAATTTGAATGAAGTGGTCCCACTTGAAGAAGTATGTTTAGTGTCAAAAGCAACGTCAAATGAATCATGGTTATGGCACCGTCGTCTATCACACCTTAATTTCAAAACTATCAACAAATTGGTTAAAGGTGGCCATGTGTCTGGTCTTCCGGATGTTTCATTTGATAAAGATCGTCTCTATTCGTCTTGCGAAATGGGCAAAATGACTAAAAAGTCTCATAAGTCTAAACCAGTTCAAAGTACTTCAAAACCGCTTGAATTACTTCACATGGACTTATGTGGTCCCGTGAGTGTTCAATCTTTAGCCGGTAAAAGGTATGTACTAGTGATTGTTGATGATTATTCACGATATACATGGGTTCATTTTTTGCGTACAAAAGATGAGCAGCCGATATCATTATCGCCTTCATCAAGAAAACTCAGACAAATTTGGATTTAAAAGTCCACACCATTCGTACTGATAATGGGACTGAATTTAAAAATTAAACTTTAGATTCTTTCCTTACCTCAGTTGGAATAACCCATCAATTTTCCGTTGCCCGAACTCCTCAACAAAATGGGGTTGTTGAACGAAGAAATCGTACCTTAGTTGAAGCTGCTCGAACCATGCTTTCATTTTCCAAACTCCCATTATCTCTTTGGGCAGAAGCCATAAGTACAGCATGCTTCACATAAAATCGTTCCATCATCAACAAAACCTACAACAAAACTCCATATGAATTCATTAATAACCGAATTCCAATTGTTAATTTTTTTCATATTTTTGGGAGTCGGTGCTTCATCCTTAATGATAAAGACAAATTGAATAAATTTGAAGCTAAAGCTGATGAAGGAGTTTTTTTCGGGTACTCACGTGAAAGTGTCAACGTTACTTTTGACGAGACTTTTCCTCTAGATTCGTTAACTACAAATATTGAAATTCCTTTACCTTCGTCGTCGCCTTCCACATCTAAGAATGCCTTAGATGTCTTGTTTGAACATTTTTATGATGATTATCATAACGTTAGACATAATTTACTTGACGAGGCTGGCGTTCCATTTCCATCAGTAGCTGATGTTCAATCCATTACTGTACCTGAAATGCAAAATTCAACTTCTACTGATTCTCCATCTCATACTTCTGCTGCTCCAAATAACAAATTTTCTCCTTCAGATTCTGCTTCATCCTTGGAAAATCAATCATATCCGGATAATCCTCCACCTTCTAATCATGTTGCCAATACTTTAGATGTAACATTAGTTCCAACACAAGCTCCATCTTTGGTGATCGATTTTTCAAAATTCAATCTTCAACGAGTTGATCATCCACCTTCTACATCAAATACTCAAACTGCAATTATCCCTCATCCTGCATTCACTGATACCTCAAATATCATTCCGGGTCAACTTCCACTTCATCATTCTCTAAAATGGACAAGAGAGCATCCTCTACATCAAATAATCGGTAATCCTGACTCTTCTGTTCAAACCCCTAGAGCCACTGCTGATGAATGTCAATTTTCTGCTTTCCTAAGCTCTAATGAACCTAAGAAAGTCAGTGAAGCTCTCTCGGACCCAGACTGGATTCTTGCCATGCAAGAAGAAATCAATCAATTTGAACGATTAAAAGTTTGGCGTCTGGTTCCAAAACCACCCGGGAAATCTGTTATTGGTACTAAATGGATTTTTAAGAACAAGAAGGATGAGAATGTGATTGTAATTCGCAATAAAGCACGTTTTGTTGTGAAAGGGTATGCTCAACAAGAAGGCATTGACTTTGAAGAAACATTTGCTCCGGTTGCACGGATAGAAGCCATTCGAATATTTTTGACATATGCAACACATAAGAATTTTACAATATATCAAATGGATGTAAAAACTGCATTCTTAAATGGCATTCTCATTGAAGAAGTTTTCATTAATCAACCCGAAGGTTTTGTGGATCCAAATTTTCCTAATCATGTGTATATTCTAGACAAAACTTTGTATGGCTTGAAACAAGCTCCTCGTGCGTGGTATGATGTGCTATCTAAATTCTTAGTTGATTCTGGTTTTTCAAAAGGAAAAATCGATACAACTCTTTTCATCAAGCAACAAGGGGAAGATATTGTTCTCATTCAGATTTATGTCGATGATATTATATTTGGCTCTACAAATCCAAAATACTGCAAAAAGTTCTCCGATCTTATGGTTAAATGATTTGAGATGATTATGATGGGGGAAATGAATTTCTTCCTTGGACTTCAGGTTCACCAATTACCTACCGGGATCTTCATTAATCAATACAAGTATATTATCGATTTATTGAAGAAATATCAAATGGATGACTGTAAACCAATTCCTACACCGATGTCACCTGGTTCAAAATTACATGTTGATCCTGATGGTAAACTGGTTGATATCACAAATTATCGCGGGATGATCGGATCATTGTTATATCTAACTTCGAGTCGACCAGACATTATGTTCTCTACATGCATCTGTGCTCGATATCAGGCTGCTCTTAAAGAATCACATCTTCAAGTAGTCAAACGCATATTTCGCTATCTAAAGGGTACTCGAAATCTTGGTCTTTGGTATCCCAAAGAAACTTCTTTTGACTTGACTGCATTTTCTGATGCTAACCATGCTGGATGTATGCTGGATCGAAAAAGTACATCCGGAAGTGTTCAATTTCTGGGAGATAAATTGGTGAGCTGGTCTTCACGAAAGAAAAATTGTGTATCTCTTTCAACTGCAGAAGCAGAGTATGTTGTTGCTGCAAGCTGCCTATCCCTGGTAATTTGGATGCAATCACAATTAAAAGATTATGGCTTATCATACAGTTGTATTCTTTTATATTGTGATTCACGAAGTGCAATTGCAATTTCATGCAATCCTATTCAACATTCCAAAACGAAACATATTGATCTTCGATATCATTTTATCAAAGATCACGTTGAACAAGGTAATGTGGAATTGTACTTCGTGTCCACCGATTTCCAATTAGCTGATTTATTTACCAAAGCTTTAGACGAAAAACGGTTTAACTTTCTTGTGTCTAAACTTGGTATGCTAAATCTTAAATCTTAAACCGATTTTCTTTTCAACTTTTCATATACTTTTTGTTCTACTAACAATGGCTTTCAAGTACATCAGCTTGAGACCCGCTCATAACCAGTAAATCACATATCTGTAAAAACTCTTCTCCACCCCTCTACTGCTGTTAATAGGTACATTTCTAAACTACTAAATTTTTCAGTTTCTTTGATTTGTCGAAGGGGAGAAATAATAATTCTAGGGGGAGAATTAGTATTTCAAGGGGGAGAAACTTTAAAATTCAAAACTTTCATACCCGATTGAATAAACAAACGATAAATGTTTCAAAAGACAATACCTTTCCATGGTTTGCCAGAACCGGCCTTACCTTCCAAGGGAAATACTTTTTAGCCGATTGGTAAATGTGAGGGTATAAGTCTAGGGTATAGATTTATGTGAGTGCAAGGTGATGTGAAAACATGATAATATCAAGAAAACACACCTTTGAGTGCATCCAAATAACCAACAAACCGAGCAACCATACTAAAAGGTGATCATTCATGTGTTGAATGTTTCACTAGACTTAACTGGCCCAGTAAAGCATCTGCACTCCACCACCAACCACTCAGATTCCTCTCAATAGGAATTTGTTTCAATTCATCAGGGGACGTAGCACATAATCTATCTACTGCTCATTCGAAGTATGTTGGTATTGAAATCATTAACCTCTTGCCCCGGGTTATGTCTTAATTCAATGCACATTGTGTCTAGATCTCACCGTCAAATATTTCCAATTTAGGACACTTACACTATTGAAAATGAATCTTCGTGAATTCATCGGAACACTCATAGTGGCATCACAATCTGGTGCTTCACGAGGATTGAGTGGAAATCCTGTTAGAGCTAAAATTGCGCCAACTCTAAATGCAGGTCACACATTTGAATCATCGGTTGTGCAAACGACCACTGATTCATACGTTGTGTTAACGGTTACTCTATGTGAGCCCGGTATTACCTAAATTGTTCAAGTTGCTGTGCCTAAAATTTTCAATCATAAAGGCAACAACTTATATCGGAAACACATACATTTCCGATGAAAACTCCATGTGAATCATTCTTTCAATGTAATATCATAAATGCTGATCCATTGCACATGTGCGTTATAGTTCACTCTCAAATAACTCCAATGATATGCTATAACCGGCATGATCTTCCCCAAGAGCCACCTACAATATAGGACATACTTTGAGGGTCCATAGGTCTAGGTGAGCAGAATCAAGTATCACGGGATCTTGATTGGGGTGCGCTGAGATAAAATTTGAGAGGGGGAATGAAGTATGGGGTGCAATTTAGCTAAACACATGGTAAAATGAAATGAGGGTGTAGTTGAAAATTTAAATAGTAAGCTTGAGAGAGGAGGGTGTGACAGGGTTAAAGAAAACGAAAAACCCTTATCAAACCGATTAAAAGCTGGGTCGCCACGTCTCTATCAGATTGCATATGTTGCTCTCTGATATTGAAATAGACATCATGGACCCAGTGATGCAATGCACAACCCCCCAGCCACTCAAGTGTTTCTTAAAAAGTACTTGTTTCATTTTCACGGAGACAAGCTCATATGCTATCGACATCTCACTTGGAGATTGTTGATATTGAACAAGAGGACAAGTCTCTCCAGTCCTCTCCTTCGTTTGTCCACTAATTGAGTCTAGAACCGACATAAACACCATTAGGACACATGCATACCACCCAGCATATCTTTGTGATATTGCCGGAACATTCATAGTGATACCAAAATTGTTGGTATTCCACGATGATTGAATGGAAATCCTACCAGTGCTAACATCAAAGCCAACACTGAACGTAGGTAACACAGTTTTTGTAACTGTTGTGTTAACGAGCAATCTATGTGATCCCGGTTTACCCTGTTCGATTATCATGTACATATCTGATGACTGTACTCCAACGTTATCTACAACAGTCGGGATATCAGATGATAAACACGAGACTGTTCTTTTATGTCATCAACAACGGTCTTGAGATTAAATGATAAAAGATTTGATCGTATTTCTACAATAATCAACAACGGTCAAGTTTTCAATGATAAAATGTGATGTATATTGATTCATTTAAAATATGAATATATCATTATTCAACACATTTTTATCAATGGGCTTCGAAAATTCTTCCTAATTCCACCTCGCAGAACTTCATATTGTACATGATGATTCAGATAAATCTTGTTCATCATGAGGGGGAGAATATATTAGCTCAGTTTACTCCGCATTAAAAAGACATATGCACCGATTAAGGGGGAGTAAACAAGAAACCGAAGATCCGTTAAGAAATAATTGTTTGTTTGAGGGGGGGCATAAACTTTATCAACATTTTACCTAACAACAATTATCAATGATCACAAATCGACAAAGCCACAACTTCAAGAAAAGACTTCCGCTATAAACAACTCTATCTATGGGTCTACATTTCGTCGATTTACATGAAGTAATTTGTGATGAAAAAGAAATCGATTCATCTACAGAAATCTCAAAAACACAAATTCTCAACCATTTCAATCCGAAATTTTATCGTTTAAATCATTCTTTTCAAATTCCATAACAACCACATCCATACAAAAGCTTAACTGTTCAAATCTTTCGTTCCAAACAAAATACAAATTATCCACATTTATCCAAATCTTAAATGTACATATCATTCTTTCCTACATACAAAACAAACACACACATCCAAAACTTTAACTTTCAAACCATTCTTTTCAAAATCCAAAACATCATTATCATATCCTCACAAAAACCTCTTCCATCCAAAACAAAATCTCCAATATCTGAAAATCCCAGACAAATCCTTACCTAACAGATATTCTATTTCCAGAACTTTCAAAACTTTAGTAAATCAGTTTTAGGGCTTCCTTACTCAAACAGATTCAACGGAAAATATTTCTTTGAGTATCTGAAACTTCCAAAATTCTGGAATGGTATGTTCTTGAAATTCAGAAAACATTTTCTAGCCAAAGACAGAGATCTTACTTGCTTCTCAGGCTACTCATATGTAAACATTGTTCAGCAAACCATTTTAAAGCACATCTGAAAATAAATGAATATCATAACGGGCCAACAGAAGAAATTGAAGAAGGAAGACTGGGATGAGGTGCTAAAGCTCAAAAGGGGGGAGATTATTAGGACTAGTTTTGAGCATTAGATATGTAATTAGGCTTAATTAATCAAGTTTAGAGGTGAGGTATAAATACAATTTGTGATGACTTATGATGTAAGATTTCCTCACTTCAATAGAATTACACTTTGAAAGCTCCTTCCCTCCATCTTCATCTCTCTCAACTACACACACTAAAATACACACTTGATTTCTCAAATCATCATCAAATCACCATGAATTACTTAGAGCTTGATTGATTTAGCTTCATCAATTGTTTTTGTAAATAGCAATAATGTCTCAATATATGAGGATGATTAGATCAGAAGCGTTGTTTAGTTATGCAATTTAAGGTTAGAGCATTATGTGTGGTGCCAAGTTAAACCATGTTAAAGACGTTTTTGCGTCTTTCACTTTCGTCAATAGGAGTTGTGCCGTATGAACTAAGAGTAGTACATTTACATCTTAAATTCTGTTTATAGGAATTGGTGGTATTTGAAATTTAATGGGGAAAAAGTTAAAGGGTGTGGTAAAGAGACAAATGCTGGAAAAGAAGAGAAGAAGGTGTTTACTGTTTGTTGTTGCTTTTGTTTGATCCCAAGATGGATGGATAGATGGATGGGAGAGTGACAGTTTATGAGATAAAAAACACAAAACAAAAGAAAGAAAAAGTAAAAGTGAGGGGGATATTTTGAAAAAGAAAAAGAAAGGAGGGTTGAAAGTAAAAAATCAAGATTCTATGATCGGAAGTAGAAGCAAAACCTAAACTGCTAAAGAGGGAATCAACATCTTTTCCTTACCTCTACGTTTTCGCCATTTATTGATTTATAAAAATCCATTAGAAAAGATACATAATTTATTAAGTATTTACTATAAGAAATGATTTTCTCATGTTCTAAAAGGTGTGGGTGCCATGACACAAGGCGCGGCATCACGTTAAGAAATAGACTATGATAGTTGTATAAGGCAAGACGTAAGATATTACGCGCATTATAACGAGTTTTTTTTAACTGACTATGAAAAATGAATTTTTGAAAAAAATGATAACATATATAACTACAGATTTATATCTAACACTTTTTGTGAATTTTATCTATGAATTATTAAATAAACCAATATATCTATAATTTTGTGAACTTGATATACATATAAATTATATAAAAAGTTTATAGTGTAAGTCACGTTTTGCAAAACGCTGTAACTCGTCGTGACCCGCCAAACTTTGAGGCTTGATGTTGCCACCACGTCACGACTTACATTTTTTTGATACTTGGGCATACATATACTAAGGCAATTACTAAAATTTTGAGAACATATATAAACTATTAATGTGTTATATGAAATGAGATTAGATCAATTTATACTTTCTCCGTTTCAAAATAAGTGATACACTTTTCATTTTGAGGTGATTCAAAATAAGTAATACACTTTAAAAACTTATCATATTCGGTAAAAGGTAGTGGGGCCACACCCACTAACTATTTCCTTTAATATAATGAATTTACCCTTACTTTTACTTTTAAATATAATTAAATTCGCTTTAATCAATTATATGCGGGACCATCCTCCAATAATTATTCAATTTAATCTAATTAACTTTTATTATTATATTTTTTTTTCAAAAATCATAAACTTTAAAGTGTATCACTTATTTTGAAATGGAAGAAATATTAGATATAAAAAATAGGCATAAATAGCATACCATTTCTTATTTTGATGTGATATAAAAAGGAGAAAAAACCAGTTTGGGTCTCGTGGATCCCTAGGTCACAAGAGTACTATTGCCTGCCCTCATGAAAATCGTGTAGTACATTCAATAAAAGTTGCCCTCAACGTCTTAAAAGATACGAAAGCATTATTGATAGATAATTTTAGTTAATAGAAAAGTAAAACTTTTAAACAAATGTAGTTAACCAGCGACCTTAAGTCCTTAACCACTTGAACGGGAAATAAATATTTGTAATGGTTTCCATTTAATTGGAATGTAAACAAAACCAATGGTCCAATGTGGATTTGCACGCCATTTTTTTATTAGGGACGTTATTGTTCAACGAATCGTAAATATAACATATATAATGTGTTGTAGTAGTGATCAATGGCAAGCAATACACATTCCCTTCTAATTTTAATTCAACGTTTCCATAAATTTATAGTTAATATTGCTATTTTTGTATGTTTCAAAATAATTGTTTATTTTTAAAGTTTCCATCAATTAAAAAACTTTTAGGTAGTAGAAAGAAAATACAATTTGTAGCTGAGTGTAACTAATGTATTTTTTTCTTAACATACATGTTTTTATTTACTAGTCAATAATGTTGAGACGAAGAATTATATTTTTGCAACTATTTTGAAATGATTCATTGTATAAATAAAAATTATTACATATATTAATTTTGTTATAACTTGAATTAAAACATTCACAAGCTATTGATAGCAATGATGTAAGAACAAAGCAAGTATGCAACGAATGTAAATATAAAGTAGGAGAGATTATATGAAATTGGATTAATAGCGAGTCATATTGGCAGTATATCAACGACATGTTATCGTTATAGGCTATACTAACGACACATCGTCGTTATAGCTTAAAAGTTTCGTCGGGATAGGTAATCTTGTAACACAACTTTCAGCTAGGTGAATGATGATTATGTAACATCTTTATTTCAAAATATTTAAGAAGATAATAGAAAAAACTTAGGAGCCTAGAAACTAGGTATGAAAACCTTTCGTGGGTGCTAATAGATATGATTAACGTGGAGGAGCATGCAAGAAATTGCATTGATTTGGTACAAAGTTAAATTATAAGAATGTCCCACTCCAAAGAATCTCTCTTTTGGATCGATCTCTATTAAACAAACATTATCAAATGATTAGAACACAAAAGCTAAATATATCCAATATAATAGGGGTATTAGGGTATATATTCTTGAAGTTAGGTGGTGGAATAGTAATTATAGGTGTAAATGAGCTCGTTTAGACTCGAGCTCAACTTGTTTATATGTTTAGAAAGATCGGCCTGATTATAATGTCCATTATACAAATATAATGTGCCAAAAGACTATTAACGATCTACTAACTCTTTTTACTTTATCCTTTTGCTTATAAAGTGATTGACATTTTGAATGTAATAGTTCTTTTTCTAATTTCATCATTTGATTTAAACACTTCTATTAATCAAATAAATATCAAGACAGTATAAAAAACAATACCATATTTTTAATGTTTTATAAAAGTTTGTTAATTTGTATGGTAGCAATGATTTAGAGAATAATGCAAGATGCTGCAGCTTCTAGGTAAGTAGGTATCCACCTACCCAATCATAAATCCCTACGCGTTTATTCCTATAAAAATGTGACTATTTTAAATTACAAAAAACCGTCGATTGAAAACCAATATATATTATAATAAAAAGTCAGTTCGATATCTAGGTAATAAGGCTACTGTAACATTCGTATTTTTAAAACATCGTTTAATTCATTTAAAATATATTTTTCATATATATTTGACATATTGTCCAAAATATAATTTAACAAAAACTTTAAAACCTTTATCAGAGATTACAAAAATACGGTGTCACCAAGTATATCAAAACCATAGGCAAACGAGATCTACCTATGAGCTCCCGAGCTAAACATCTCTAGGTCACTTCTAGTGCAACCTTCTATCACTTCAAACATGTACCTGAGTACATAGCCACAAAAACAAACGTAGTACGTGAGACAAAATAGTCTCGTGATATACATGGGTTTTAGACCCCAATAATAATCATTTCGTAAATATATAAACATGTATATGTATACTTCATCAATACCGTCTAGTCATCCTATTGTGACCCTATCGATTTATGCTCTTCTAGCAATCATATCTAACTATCGGGTTGCCCCCGAACTAGCTAGAACCACATTAACTTATTAACCGGGGATCCCCCGCATTAATAAGCTTCAACCATATCTAGTACATAAACATATACATACTAGAAAACATATCGGGGATCCCCCGCATTGCTCAAGATAACGGCAAGAGGGAATCGCCCAATCTACCGATACCTGCCTTACTCTCCGGACCTTCCTCCAGTTAGCAAGACTCCTATCTGATGACGGACTATGGGTCGACGCCCAATCAGCCTCATCCAAAGTGACCGGGGATCCCCCACATCACCCCCACGCTATCACTCATCATAACTCATCAAGTTATTCCATCTAAGCCCTTGGCTATCACGTCAATCATCAAACAAGTTAGTTATCTAATAATAACTATATATAATTAGTTCAACACTGTGTGAACATACCTGTATGGTCCCATGGACCCGATCATATGCAACCCACATTTACTTCTACCTCTATGACCCTAGGAGGTCCATACTTACTTATTTCATAAGATACATTTCTTATTTATCGATATCATAATACTTTTATCTTTCCTTTGACTATAATACATATTTATTACTAGTCATACCATAACCAATTTCATATATATTCGTTCTTGACTTTCATTAGTATAATTTACTAATAAATATTCATTACTACAATATCATTGCTAATTACTTAATTAGTTTGTCATGTTTACCTTTAAAATCATCAATTATACTAGACATAGTCTAGTATCACATTATACCTACTTACTTATCTTTTCAGTCACTATCTTTATCAAAATCTTTATTAATAAAGACCCATAAAAATATCATATATGTTTTCAAAAGCTCTTTACTATGTACCCAGTTTAAAAGTCTCATGTACTCACCTTAGCGATAGCTAAATCCATATCGTGCTCATCAACACAAATCCTTGATTCCCGCCTTTGGAATATCTCCAACCTTTAGGTTCTTGCAACCTGTCAACATAATAATAATATTTCTAGTTATCCTTAATAACTAGATAACACATAATTTCTATTTTCATCTTTAACCACCAAGTTCATCCAACTTAGTGGAAGTCCCAAAATCTTAGTTCCAAGGTTTCACCAACGAAACCCAAACCCAACCACAACCCAAGATCGACATCATTAGTCTCCAATATTAGTCTCATAACACCAATAGTCACCAACACCCTTTTCCCCAAATTTTGGTGACATTCAAAACCCTAGGTTTAACCGATCTTAAGATTCTTAAAAATATTAAGCATACACTTGTTTTCTTTATTAAAATACCATCTATTAAGTGTATACAACCTTTATTTAACTATTAATAAAAAACACAAGAACTAGGGTTTCATACCCAAGCTTCCAAACCCATAAATCTAAAGCTACAACTACAATGAAGTGAAGATTTACCTTTAATCTTCCATTAGGAGTGTAGATACACAAGATTTGAGGTGAAAATCAGCTCCAAACACCTCATTACATTCAAAATTCATACTCACACTTTGAGAGAGAAGTTAGGGTTTGAAAAATGAGTTCAAATGGCCAAAAACCCGTTTTTATGTGACCTGCCATAATTCGCGCCACGATCCAGGACTTCGCGCCGCGAATTTCCCCTACACGCGTTTCTCGCGTACAACTTCGCATCGCGAACTCCACGCGAACTTCATTCGCACCTGCCTAAAAATTTCGCACCCGCGAAAACGATTTTCTGTTTGAGACGTCGCGAACGCGAATTCAAGTTCGCGCCGCGAACTTTGCTTAGCAGATATGGCTGCACATTTCGTTGTCCTTTCCAACCCGGTTTCGTCCATAACTTTCTCATACGATGCCCAAATGACACGAAACCAATTCCTACGTTCTTTAAACGATTTATCCTTATTTATTATATTTTTAAATAATTTTTCCGATACAAAATTTCGGGTCGTTACATCTACTAGGTATGAGTACCACATGTGGTACCCATTTTGCTTGCCACATCATCGCTACCTAAGCAACCACACCACCACCACACCACATCATTTGGTGGAAATACCAACCACACCACACAACACCATTTTATTTTCCATCTAATCATTTCATTTCTATTTATTTTTTAAAATTACTAACATTTTATTAAATTAAAAACTACATAAATAATTTATAATACCACATTATCAAAAATTTATAATAAATCATAATTTAATTAAAGTTTTAAAAAAATTATTAGATTAGTTGTATGGAAATTCTGAGAATTTGAAGCCCAAAAGAAAATAATTAAAAGCCCAAAATAAACCACTTAATATTTATAAGCCCAAAATGTTTTTAAAACCTAAAAAAGCTAATTTCGTCGTCGTCCCATTGTCTCCTTCTTCTTCAATTTCTTGCACAACACCTCCATCCATCTGCCATTTTTCTTTAAAGGTATTTTTTTTAATTGTAAAAATGTGCTATTTCTATCCCCAACGGTCAAAAACTACCTCGATCCCCAAACCCACGCCCGTGCCTCGCCGTTGTCCGTGGCCCTTCTCCACCACGCCAACCCCCCACGCCGTGTGGGGTGGGGGGGTGGGGTGTTCGCTCATTACCCCACGGCGTTGCCGTCCACCTCAGCCCCCACGCCATCTTGCCGTGGTACCCACTCCGATCAGCCTAAGATACAATATATTACCTCCGTATCAAAATAAGTGATACACTTTCCTAAAAGGGACGGAACAAAATAAGTGATACACTTGAAAATCTTTCTTTATTTGGCAAAAAAGTGGGACCCCTTCTCCACTAACTATCTACTTTAATAAAGTGAAATTACCCTTTTACCCTTACTTTTACCTTTAAACATCATTAATATTACTTAATTCAAAATAAGTGGGACTCATTCTCCAATAACTATCAACTTTAATCTATCTTAAACTATCTTTCAATCTTTTGCCTAAAAAATCGTATTTCCCCAAATGTATCACTTATTTTGATACGGAAGTAGTATATTTCTCTTTATAGAATTTCAGTGTATGAAATGTAATCTTCCCAACATAATTTTACAGAGTTATTGAGTTCGGTGTATTTTCCGAAAGCTAACTTTAGTCATTACATTTACATTTATTAAGATTATTATACTTATAAACTAATCATTTAAGTGATTAGCAACTTGATACTTCCTTCAATTCAAAATAAGTGACATATTGTTAATTTCACGGTTTTTGAGGCAAAAAAATTATAATTATTATTAAAATAGATTAATTGGATGGTTAGTGGGAGTGAGTCCCACATTTTTTGAATAAAGTGAGGTTAATGATGTATAAAAGTAAAAGTAAGGGTAAATGAGCCATTTCACTATATTAAAGTAGATAGTTAGTGGGGTGGGCTCCACTAATTTTTGCCATATAAGGTAATTTTTCAAAATATATCAGTTATCTTGAATCACCACAAAAAAGAAAATATATTATTTATTTCGAATTAGAGGAAGTATGTTTTTTTATCGGTGACACAATGATAACATGACCATTATTTATTTATGTGAAAAATATTAATGATATATAAATTAGGGTTAATATACTCTCATGGCATTCTATTCTACGATAAATGTTTAATTTGATCATTGCAGTATATGAAGAAAAAAATCTTAAATGATAGTGGTAAAATGTTATTTACTTGGGTGTAGTCATCTGAATGACCTAAGTGTATATTTTTAGAAAGTTTGGTATCTAATAATTAATATCATGTAGTAAATTACAATGATGAAAGTAAAAAAAGTACTATCACATAATGCATTAACCCTTTTTAAAATGAAAAAGGTTTTTCTAACATGTTAAGGTGCATTCAATGACCATAAAACTTCCAAAAAATCACAAAAATCATTAAATACATCATATAAAACTATAAAAATTCACATTCATTTATGTTTATTGTTACAGCTTAGGAAACTTTTGGTCATTGAATTTTTTTCTAACATGTGTCATAGGGGCATATGTTAGAAAAACTCATATGAAAATATGTAAACCTGAATATACAAGTCTTTAGGAATAAGAGCTAAAATTGGGATGAAACGGTGATACCAACTAAAAGTACTGGTACAAGATATGTATGATACGGTATCGTTACGTTTTATAGCTGAATATTGGATTTGGCACGATACATGATCTAATCCAGTTCTTTTTAGCTTTTTTATTTAAATTTGAGGCTAAATTACTAGCCTTAAGTTTGAGACCGGTTCAAAACCGGAATGCTCCAATAGCAGTACTGTATTCAATCCTAACAAGGTGATATTCTTAAATTTTGGTACTGAACAACAGTGGTACGGTCTAGTTTCACATCGTTACACACCCGATAATCTCAGAGGAGGCTGTCATAGCATATATGTGAGCATTAAATGGGGATTACAATTAAAATCACGTGGTGTTTTATTAGTTTTCTGTTTAGATTTTTAATATTTTACGAGTTTTTAATACATCACTGGTCATTTTTCAACTAAACAAGTGCTAAACCTCAACACCACCACACACACTAACTTTTGTCATTTATCTTGTAACTTGCTCTTCACCACCAAATGGCACCAGTGTAGCATCACTTAAGGCGGCAAATACTGGCGGTGCAGTAGCAGAATTCAAATCTCTAGCCACCACCACCGCCAGAGAAGAATCCTTCAAACTGGCGGCAATGGCATGCCAGACCATCATCAATACCATGATTTTTTCTGAAGGTTCCAACTTCACCACCATTGTCTCTTAAACTAGGGACAATGGCGGCATTTAGGCACCATCTTCCTCTGGTGGAGTTGTTGGCGGCTGTTGGTTGTGTTACTGTCGCGTCCGTAATTGCAGAATTTAATAATCCGGTCAGCGTCTTACTGACCGAAAATCAATTTAATAATCCAGTCAGTGTCTCTGGTCAGCGTCTTCAAACTAAGGGGGTGTTTGGGATTGCTTATTGAAAAAAGATTACATGTTTTGAAAATAAATAATCTAATAATCAGCGGTTATAGTACATAAGTATTTGGATTTGATTATGCTGTTTGAAATCGCAATAATCAGTGTTTTAGTGTTTGACTAACCTGATTATTTGTTTAATCAATAGGTAAAACCCAAATATTTTCCAAAACGCAATAAGCACCTCCCCACTAGCTTTTTCAAAACTCCATATTGTGGGCCCCAAAACCATATAATTGATTATTTCAAAGTTTTTGCTAAACACTAGTTTTAGATTATTTGCGTTTTCAAAATGCAATAAGTAGATAATCTGTCTCAAATCAAAATCCCAAACACCATCTAAGAAGATACTCCAACCAAACCTAAGCATAAAGATATAATTTAGAAAGGTGTTGAGGGGCGGCGTATAAGCTGGTCAAAGTTCTGATGCAACACTAATGGTCTTGTAAATGGCACATACATGCGTTTTCGAGTTCGGGGTCCACTTGACTGTTTAAGGGAACTACTTGTAGGTCCCACACCACAAATGCCTTTTGTAGCACCTGCAAATATTTACATGTGGGTTTTTATGACTGAAATAATCTAATGTAATGTAATCACTAAAAAGAAAAACTATCAAAGGTGAAAAACGTTGATGAATGTAGGACTTATTAGATTGCATTGGGTATATGGATTGAAGACTTATGTTATATACCTTCTATATATAAATTAAGCGCATCACAACAATATACACTTACATAAATCCGTGCTAAGCAAAGTTGTTGAACAAAGAATTTTTTAAGAACAAAAAAAAAAAAAAAAGAAGTAAAAAACCAGAAATATATATGGTTAACATGTACATCCATTTTATTTAAAATTTAAATATCTTGTTTGTTGCATCATACAGAAATCCAGCTTAAAAAGAGAGAGTCATCCACATTTTCAACAAATAACTCTTAAGCCAAACTGCTATAATCTTAATCTTTCAGCAACCTTAGAACAACTGGTAAAGCCCATAACACTATACACTTTAAGGCGCATAATTTGTTTAAACTATGTTTTGAGAAGACTACAGGGGAGTAAATTTAGGAGAACAAAGTTTTCTGCACTACCATATTATATCAACGACTAAATTAAATTCATAAACTTTGTATAAAAATACCTATTCAACCGCCCTTTCTGATAGAGATCGAGAAATCGAGATAGCAATTAGAAGATAAAAACAATGAAATTAAACAAAGATAAACCCTAATCAACCACAGATTGGAAGATTAGTTCAGGGAAAATCCCTCTCTCAAAACCCTAGATTAAGAGCCGAATACAACCTGGGCAGTTAATATAGGTGGGATCTCACTGGGATCTCAGTGGGATCTCGGATCTAGGAGATAAAAATAATACAGGTCCCAAATACAGGTCCCAAATACAGGTACCGAGAATATCGGTGATATTGACCGGGATCTCACCGATATTTTGAAATCGGGATCTCGGTTTTTTTCATGTATTTTTTTTGGATCTGTTGCTTGACTTGGGCACCAATTTTAATAATATCTAACCTAGTTTTTTGAGCCCATTATAAAAAGCCCACTCCACTCCAAAGCCTAAACGTCAATTACCTCCTTTTACCTTTACGTCAATTTTACGTCAAATTAGGTTTCTTACTGCTTGACCTCGAGTAACTCTTTAAATTCTTTTCTTTCAGATTCACACAAAGAAAAGGAATTGTCTTTTGCAACAAAAGCTCAATGACCTTGTATTTATCCAATACAATGGTAGGCTACAAAGGCGATTCCAGTCTATAAAAAGAAACAAGTCTTCAGATCCTATCTTGTTGAGAGACGTAGAAGAAAATGATGAGTGGACGGTACCAACAGAGGAGGAGCTTCAAGACTTTGTGAATTCAAGTGATGGTCTCCTATGGTCGCATGTGAGAGAAGCGATGGGTGGAAAACGAAAACATCGGACCAAGTACAAGGAGTAAAAGGGAGCGTTATAGAGATGATGATGAGATTAGTGTTGAAGTGGAAGATCTTGGTGTGGCTGATGACTTGGATGAACAAGTTGATGCTTTAGACGATATTGATTCGGATGCTGAACCTGTGGATTGCAATTAAATTCTGTTTGTGCTATGTTTGTTGTTTAGTTTTTTATGGTTTAGACAATATTGACTACTTTTTGGGACCTTTTGGGACTTTTTATGCTATGTACATGTCTTTAACTCTTTATATATAACTATATATATAATATATAATTTTTACAGTACAATATAAAAAAACTGATATCCCACCGATATCTCACTGAGATAAACGATATCCCAGATCTAGGACCTCGACCTGTATTCGTTTTCTGACCTGTATAACTGCATAGAATACAACATTCATACGTAATATCTTTTCTGCCTAACAATATGACCCCTTTCATCTATTTATTTATCTTTCTAACTCTTAACCTATTATACTATTTCACCCCTTCTAGAATAACAATTGTTTATGTCCTATCACTTTCCCCCTTGCTACAGTTCGTTCTCATTACTATCTTCATAAATATAACATTTTCCCATTACTATCTTCTCTTTCCACAATGTTCTTAAGTGAATTCCAAAATTCCATGTCATTTGATCAGTTGATGCAATACAAGCCTATTCTAAATTTCTAATCCTACATTGACATCAGACCTCTAAACAGCAAAGCTGTAAAATGTAACCTTAAGACCCTACAGAATAGGATTAAAAACCAGGCTCCCTTATAGCTAAGCATTTGTCATAAATCTATTTATTCAATATTAACTTAATATTCACAATTCAAAACAAAAATTGGTAGCTTTGTATTATAAACCGCAACAATTCTCATCAGTTGAAGCATAAATGAATGAACAGTTATCTTGTTTCATATATTAACGAGAAAAAAGACATTCCATTAATTAAGCTGACCTGGATACTGAAATCGCCATCCATAGAGACATTAAATGATTCCTCCGACACGAAAGCATCTCCGCCGGAGCCTTCAAGCATCATCTGGTGCCCTCTCCGATCAGATCGGAGACCAGAGCAGCCAAATCGAATTCGAAGAAGAGAGGTCCCTTCAACACCGTGTTGACACAATGAACGGCACATAGCTTCGAATCTTGTACCTCGTGGTACAACATTCCTCCGTTGATCGGACCTTCCATTTCTCTCTGATAATCGCAAAACCCTAGATTCGATTGTGTTTCCGCGAAGTCGATAAGAAATCAGAAATGTTTCTTATGAAACGGTTTTGACGTCAATTAGGATTTAGGTCACATGTTGTCCAAATCTTTTGAAATTGATATTTATACCACAACAATTATTTTCTTATCACATTGTATATATTTTTAAATAGACCGTACAAGTATATTAAAGCACAGTTGTGATACATTATTAAATTATATGGTGTAGATATCATCACCTTTTAAACAAGGACATAGGATTTTGCATATAAACATTTTTAATTCGATTAACTTGTGCCAAGCCCAACCAAATTATTATCAACCCCTAATGAACTTAAACAAGGAATATTAGATATCCGTGTGTTGTTGTGCGATTTTTAGTTATTAAAACTAAAGGGGTGGTTTTTTCTACAATTAAAGAAACATAACTATTAAAGTTAGTTATTAAAATTCAAAGGGATGAATTTTTTATAGTTATTGTACAACATTTTTAAGTACTTATTTTTTTTTCTTAAAGAATGTTTTAAAGGATATCATTAGCATTTCTCTTCTTTTTTTAGTGTTTGCAATTAAGAAAGCAAATAAATTATTATTATTATTTATTTACATTTAAACCACGTACATTTTTATTTAGCCTAATAATGTGAAACAAAAGTAGCAGGGTCAAAAGAAATTATATATGGGTAAGGGAATTTACATGTTAACGTGTAAATCTCAATGTCCGTTCTGTTCCGTTCCCTCATGTCTAATGAACAGTATAATGAGTATGGGAATTGTATTATAAAGGAAATTTCACCATTTTTAAACTGTATATCCGTTATAGTTGAATTGACTAATAAACATGTCACTTTATGTAACAAAAAATAGTTCATAATTTCGATTAAAATTAGCATTTTATCTATTGTCAATGATTTATCGTTTACTTATGTAACAAAAACGCTATTTTATTTTCATATATCATAACTTAGTAATTCTTATAACATTTCAGTTCATATATGCTTATATATCTTTTTAAGATGCATCCTATATGGCTATATTCCTATTCATATTTATCGTCTTTTAAAATATTACCTTTTAATGTGATAAAATATTAAAACATCGATATATTAAGCTAACGTCTCTTTCTAAACGGATAGAGCTAACATATAATCGTTAAATAGTAAAAACATATATTTAAAAAAATTACTAAAGTACTTCTTTTCTTTAAATATTTTTAATATATGTATGTTTTGTATAAATAATGTACAAATTAGAAGTATTGTAATATGACTTGTTCTATACGTCCTTCATGTAACTAAAAAAAAAATTACCAATAAAAATAAACCAATCTTTGAAATCAATCAAATAAAAATTAAATGATAGTAAAAGCTCAATAATAATTAAATTAACACAATATTTGTTTTTACAAAAGTTGTGGTTCTTTAATTATTTTAGTAACTTAGAAATTACATTGTTATTTGTTGAAAACTTTAAATATGTATACTTTAAAAAATAAAATATAATTAAAAAATATTACTATACAACATTAGTTCCAAGGAAAGAAAAAAAATGAAATCCCCCAAAAGCATGGATCGAACATGGGGCTACATGGATAGCAAGCATGTGACTTATCAATTTAAGTGGAAGTCATTGAGACAAAGCATCTTATATGTCATGTTCTAATTCTTTTACTATAAATATGAGAAATAAAATTGTGGAGATTTATGAACAGTAATTATTGAATGGTAAATGCATATATAAAGTAATATTTCAATTTTTTATACTCCCTCCGTCCCATTTTTATTGTTTAGTATACTATTTTAGTTTATCCCATAAAGAATGTCCTTTCCTTAATTTCAACCAATCAAAAAACATTTAAGTGGAAAAAAGAAAATATGATTGGTGACATAGTATAATTAATGTACTTTTCTTAAACTGTGTGCGTTTTTGTAGTAGACAATAAAAATTGGACGGAGGGAGTATTTAATTAGCTTCATAGCCCATTCGAATGAGCATACATACTTCAAGAAATAAAAAGAAAAGTACCAAAAAAAACTTGTAATTTATTATTGAATGAGGCTAAACGTGTTTTTATACATATCACAAATGATACACAAATTTTAGAGAAGAAAAAAAACTTCTTTATATACGACATTTGTTGTTGAGTTATTTTAACTGTCATTTGGTCACAACAAAATAACTTTCAATCTTTTCTTGCTCTTAACACTATAGACAACGACATACAATTGACAGAATCACATGTATATTCACCACTATGTTTAAACATACACATTTTATTTAATTAAATCAAACTAGATTTAGGAAATATTAAACAATTGTTGTTTTATTTAATTGCAGCCATAACATTTCTTTTGTTATGACATTTTCTGATCATAATAAATTTGAATCTTAACATTTTAGATCATACTTTTGTTTCGTAATATGTTTTAATCATGATAATTGTTTTTCATATTTTCATGACTATACTTATTTTGTAAACAATTTATTTTGAAGAATTTTTCCATTTTCAGATTTTTTTTATTTACAAAATAAAAAAAGTTATAGTAAAAAGAAAATGTGGGTGAAATACATAAATTACCATTATAATAAGGGAGAAGTTAATTGACAATTATGCCCCTAATTATAAAGGTTAATTTTGATTACTATATTCATCATTACACATCATCAAAATGGACCAATCAAAAACTTCGAAATGGACATGTTAGCATAATATGTTCATGTCTTAACTCCATATATAGGTGGTAGATTACACATCATCAAAATGGACCAATCAAAAACTTCAAAATGGACATGTTATCATAATGTGTTCATGTCTTAACTCCATATATAGGTGCTAGATTCTTTTTCTATTATTAGTCCAAGCCCAACCAAAAAATTGTTATCAATTCTATAAACTCAAATATTTCAAATTTTTTTACATTCAATTTTTTTTAAAGCCCAAATGATTAATATAACATATATTTTAACACCGCAAATTTAGAAACCATTTTTTTAAATAAGTACCGAAGTACAATAATAAAATAGTATGTTTAAGTTTACATAAAACATTAACTGGTATATAATATGCAAAATGTCAAAATTGTTCAACTCAGTGTTACTTAACGAAATGACTCGAATTAGAAAATACATCGTCATCAGCTCGGTTAATTATTCTGTTAAAAACGACTCTTAACTAACCTGAAAAGAGTCAACGAGGGATAGATTAACACAACAACTAAGTGAATGAATATAACCTACAATTTCTGTTAAGCACAATAAGCAAGCAATCACAACTTATCCAAACAGTCAACCAAATATTAGAGGACCAACGGTATGTAACACCCGTATTTTTATAACATCGTTTAAATCATTTAAGAAATACATTTTTTTTTTCCAATATTTGACATATTGTCCAAAATAAAGTTTAACAAAAACTTTAAAAACCTTTATCAGAGTTTATAAAAATAGGGTGTCACCAAGTATATCAAAACCATAGGCAAATGGGATCTACCTATGAGCTCCGGAGCTAAATATCTCTAGGCCACTTCTAGTGCAACCTTCTATCACTTCAAACCAGCTGAGTACATAGCCACAAAACAAACGTAGTACGTGAGACAAAATAGTCTCGTGAGATACATGGATTTTGGACCCAAGTAATAATAATCGTTTGATAAATATATTAACACACACACACACACACACACACACACACACACACACACACACACACATATATATATATATATATAGGGGTGAGCTATTTACAAAACCCATTTAACCAAGCAGAACTCATCTAAGAATATTAGAATTTAGTAAAAAATATGCAAAACAATAATATTTAACCCAAATCAAACATATACTTTAAGAAAAACATCAAAAATACTGAAAAACATATATGTTCAAATAATGCAAAAATAACACTTATCTATATATACATGAAAACATACATGCACAAAAACATATATGTTTTCGTGCATGAATAACATACATGCATGGGGGTCCCTCATTAAATCACTTCATGTATCTTCCATGATCATTTCATTTTGAAATTCAATGGTTTAGATTGAGTTCTGCGGGTTCTGTAGCCTAAACAGGGTTCGGTAACTAGCCCTTCACTATATATATATATATATATATATATATATATATATATATATAGTGATGGATTCCATACATAACTCATTTTATATACAGAACCCGTAGAACTCAATCTTAAACCATTGATTTTCAAAATAAACGGTTTATATTGATTGTGTCATTTTTGTAAATAATTTAAATCATATTTTTGGTAAAAATTAAATGAAAAGGGTAATATTGGTATTTTTCAAAATAAAATTATCTTTCCTTCTGAACGTCATTTGCATCTAAAACGGAAACCACCCTTCTTTCTCTCATAAAACACACACTAAGATGCAATCAGTGTGTGTAAAATCAGAATATCGCCATCGCTCATCAACATCAAACTTCTTCCAGAGTGGTAGAAATCACCCCCTAAAAACTAATACAAAGTCAAAACGTAGTAATCGTGGCCGGAAATCGCAATCTGTATGATGTTCCCTTTTTCCTCGTGCACGGAACATACGTTGGAGACGTCAATCTGCATCCGAGAATCAACTGATTATGCTTAAATCTGGAAGAGGAAAATGAATACAAGCAAAACAGGCCGCCAGAGAAAGAAATCAACAGATTAGGGTTCCGTCGATCTAAATAAGATGTGCGGTGGGGGTTTCCGGCGGTTTATTTCATATATGCGGCGGCATCTTCCATCGATTTCACCGGCATTGTGACAACCCTCAAAAGCGGATATTTTATAGACACTTAATTCAACCAAAACTTTTAAGCAATTTATGAATCATTAATAAAGTACCTACTTTGAATCTAGGTCTAGCAAAAACATGCACATTATATGGTAGTAACACACATAGGTATTGATGCAAGTAAATGTTATTTGTGTTTTGTACAACGACAACTGTAATTGAGCAAGTTGGTGACCAAACATAAATCTAAAACCGGAATAAAAATGTATACTTTTATAATAAACTTTTAGTTAGACTAAAAGTAACCGGTACGAAAAATACGACTCAAATCATTCTACACAATTCATGGTATAAATAATTGTATGTGATTATGCAATATAACACGAGAATGTCGATAATCAATAAATATGTAACAAAGTAGAATATTTTTATCAGTAAATAACCCCATTCAAAAACCAAGTAAGACCGAGGTTAATACATCTTACCAGAGATTAATAACAGTAAATTAAATATACCAACAATGAATTATTTTTATCTTCTAAAAATTAAAATCTAAATCCTATCCATCACCCCACCACCCCTAAGAAACCGGTAGCACCCCACTCTGCACGTACACCTAACTTACCGATATAGTTTCCTAATTAAATGATAATTACATGCTAATTGAATTCTTATTTACAACAACCAACTAATCACCATTCAAATTACTAAAACCTCAAAAACTTTCCATCAGTAATCACCCTCTCATCGACTCTCCATCTCGTTTGCCCAGTTGCCGACCCAGAAATCATCTCCGGCGATTTTCATGGTTTTTCCGGCGAGATACACAATTATTCAGCAACATCTCATCATCTCGATCAGCTCTCTCTCTAAGAAAAAGTGAACCAGAAAAGAATCCATCACCATCGCTCTCACTCTACTTCCCAGACGAGAAGCATCTCCGGTGAGCACGAAGCCACCGGCAAACACCTCTTCTGATTGACCTCTCGCATCTCGGTTCTCTCTTATTCGATAGGTATATATCTTTTTCTACTCTTTTTGTTTCCGTATTAAGCATGCATGGGTGAGCTTTTCTTTCTTGGTTTTTTTTCCGCCATCAACTCCGGCGACCCATAATTCTCGATGTGAAAACACAGAGACAAAGGGCTGAGCTTTGAATAGGAAAAAGAGTGGATCTGCAGGGTCCCAAATGAATTGGCTTATTCGAAAAAAGCCTTGTTCTTTGGAAGATATATCTCGTGTCTGGTACTGCACGGTTCCACTCTGAAAGAACTCTGAATCATTCTCTTGAAGCATCGTCTGTGTACATATAGGTATTTGGCGATGTTGTTTCTGAGTTTTGGATCGATTCCCGTCGATCTCCGGACTCCTCGCGAACACAGACACACACGCTCTCATGTGTATGTGTTTGTGGGTATGATATGTGTGGGTTTGGTGTGTGTATTGTTTTCCAATCTCCTACTCTCGTGTTCCTCGTCAGATTCGAGCACAGGTGTGTGTTTACCGGCGTGGTGGCCGGTGACGTTACCGACGAGAATGGTTACTGTGTTTGCGTTTTTGGTATTTGTTTATTCAGCCCAACTTCTAAGTCACTCCACAAATTCATTTTGTACAAATCATTAAAAGAATTCTCTTTACATGAAATGACTATATTTAATACATTATTTAAACCTTTATTAATTAATAATTTAACTTTTTAGAGTATATAATTTCCTCATTTAATCAGTAACTATTTAGCAATTAATTTAAATAATATTTATTAAATCATGGTCCGGATTACTTTCAAACTAATTAAAGTGTAAGGAGTTTTCAAGTTTTTATAAATTAATCAAAAGTATTTAAATACGAGATCAACCCAATGGAGTCACCAACGTATCGCTCGAGTCTAGATTCGTGTTCAGAGTATTAGTTGTGCATCATGTAGATTAGGCGTGTCATTTAAACTGTCACTTATGTGTTTATTACTATGCGTTTAGGATGCCAGGATTGTTTGGTTGAAAACCCCAACTATCGTTGATTGCATTTTGCTAGCTTCGTATCAGGTGAGTTTCACGGCCCCACTTTTACTGTTTTTATAACTATTTTACCTGGGGGAGAAAACGTATACTATTCAACTATTTTGCAATAAATAATCTTTGTATAATCATTGTTGTAAACACGTACCTACAATGAAGGACAACGGACTATGCTACGAGTCCACGTTTAACAGTAATCATTAGCTAATGTGTTAGCCAAGGAATATAGAGATATTACTATCGTGATTGATCTCCCGCTCATGGCTAGTTATGCGTCAGGCCAACCGAGTTTGAGGTTTATATTCTAACAATTAAATTTCGGATTGATTATAGGCTCTTTGATTATACCTTAACTTGAATGTCCTGCAAACATGTCAAGGGATTATGCATTGCACATAAAACTATTTTTGTACATGATTTGTACTGAGCTATTTCGATGATATTAACTTTTATGGATTCACAAAACCTATGAACTCACCAACCATTGTGTTGATACTTTTTCTAATATGTTTTATCAGGTAACAGAGATTGATTCGACTTATAAGCATCGCATGAGTTATGGGTCATCATACATTTTCAAGAGAATGTGTCTAAGATTTAGACATTAATGATTTTCGAAACAATTGGGTTTTGTAAACAATTTTTGTAAATTTACTATTAATGCGTTGCTTTACTATTATTGATGTGTGAAGTTACTAATTTGTCGCACCTCGTTCTTCCGCAAAACCATTTTTGGCGGGGTGTGACAGATTGGTATCAGAGACATTGGTTATAGTGAATTAGCGTGGGTGTAGTCTATAACCGGAAAAGATTTGAGTCAAAACGTTTTCACTTCAATTAGAGTTGCATCACAAATAAACTTTCATATTATGTAAAGTTGCATTTCATATCCCTCATTGGACATAATATTAGGAGCTTTAGCTGCCTTCCTCTTACACTAGATTGAGCACTCTTATATTATAGGATACTTTACGTGAAACTATATGTGAAACTCACTACAATATATCATATAGTCAATACACTACACTACACTACACTTTTCACTTCACATTTACTCCACACACCTTAGACTTAAATTGGACCTTATCTACACTTCACTCATCACTTAAACAAAAACACGAATACGAGAATTTCTACTGAACATCTTCAAGCAGTGAATATGTTGGCTACTCTACTCGATTGGATAGGGAGCAGCAGGACATCACGACTTTGCACTATAAACACCTATACACGCGCACCACGTATCTTAATCGCACGCTACATTTATTCTCATCTCACACAATATATACATTATATATATCATTCTCACACAATGTTCCTCACGCGAGTATCACAAACTTAATCCAAATTTCTGATTCCACTAATCATAAAACTCGAAAGATTCACCGCTTGATCAAAGACTGAATATCTACCCATCAACCACTAATGCCACGAAATTTGGTCAATCCAATGCGATAAAGAATAAAACAACCAAAAGATTCTTTAACTTTTTAAAATTGTGATCGTGAATACGAAAGTTGTCACATGTCATCTTTAGGATGTCTTTAAAATAAATTTTAAACACAACTCATAAATTTCTGTAATCTTATATGAAGAAATGATTTTAGACTTCCTTACAATCAATAGTACAATCCCTGAAATTCCGTGTACAATGGACATACGGAGTAAAAAAAAAACTATATTTAGAATGAAGAATATAAATTGATAATGATGAGGAAACATTGTACAATGAGATTATAAAACGGGTGGCCAACGTGTTTATAATTACATAGTATAATGTGGAATTATCAGAGTCATGCAGTATTAAAAGGAACAATTTTATCATACATGATATAAAACAAACCTATTAAGTGACAAATAAAAAAACATATCTACCCTAAGAGCCTACTAAAAATACTCTTATGGACTTACTAAATATCACCAGCCTTATCAAATTGAATTAAAAGTTAAACTAATAATGAGAGCATTATCGATCTCACAATGACCTTACCGCCCATAATCCAACAAAGACACGAGATTTGTCAATACAACTGCCAAAACTTCGAAATTCATTATTCACCCAACTGGATTATTCCTAATAATCCAATTTCATCCTTATAAAGAATCAATCTCTACGAACACGTACAACCTATCGAAAACTAAGTAAAGTAATTATAAGGAATCAACACTCATTACCGCCAATGAACGATCAATTGACCAACTATAAATTCTCGTTCTTACTCGAAAATTATCTACGTTCCGATAACTCCTAAACAAAAGTTCAAAGTAAAAATATTCCAAACACTAAAAAGTTGAAAACTCTTTATGACAATTACAAATTCCTACTTACGTCTTCCATAACAACAAATGTGTGAACAACAACTGACCTTAGAAATAATGTCTATTAAATATCATGGGATGAACTGAAAACTTTGTTTGTGAGAAAGTACTGCCCTAATAACGAAATTTAAAAAACTAGAAACCAAATTGTGAAACCGATCGATTGAAAGTTCGAATATTTTCAGCTACACCACCAAATTTAACCAACTAGCCTGACTCGTTACTCATCTCGAAACCTCTTGAAGTTAATAAAATAAAATAAAAATCGAGAAGTGTCTCTTGGAATTTGTACCGCAAATAAGAGGAATGGTCACCGCGCCCTAAACACTAAAGTATAAATTATGTGTCACAACAATAGTAGCCCTACACAAGGTAACCAAAAACTTCAACATCTTCTATGACGCGTCACACTAATGATTAAGTAGTTTATCGAAACTAAAATAAAATAAAAGAATAAAAATTAAAGGAACACATATGCAATGAAATCAAGAGGTGTTAATAAACAACAATTACATACAAAGAAACAATAATCACAACAAGAACAATCGTGATGAGAACACCAACAACACTCCTAACGTCAATGATAATTGTCAACCAACTCTTGAAAGGGGCATTTGTGATTGGAGCTCAAGAATCACATCAAAAACCTTATACTAGAACTTGTACGTTTATTAAATAATCATTAATCTCAGAATCATTAACTTTATAAAAGCCCATGAATACATACGAAAGGTGTAACACCCGGATTTCTGATATAAAATATGCCAAAAATAATTTTTTTATACACACAAAATATTTAAGGCATACATCATATCCACCAGTTTACAAGTAGTTATCAAAGTTTACAAAATAAACCCACAGATCGAGCCGGGTAGTTGCATATAATTTACATTCTTTTATAAGCAAAACTATACAAAATTTTGGTAAAGGTAACGATCCTAACTCTCGGCAATCCCTTTACCCTCCCTGCTTGTACCTACTCCTGAAAAACACAACACATAATAAGTTAATGAAAGCTTAATGAGTAATTCAGTTAATCAAATTATATATATATCACAATATCATACTAATAAGTAACAACGCATATTCTATGTGTTTCGGTTAATGTTATGCCCTTTGTCTAGCTGCTCTCAATTAGTACCATTCAGCGGTGTACCAACCGTACCAAGGTTTTATTATTTTAACTCGATTCACCAATCCTCAAACACATAAGTGTTCTCATACTTTTATGCTATCACAAGCATACCTAGCAAACATATCACACATATGTTAATACAGTTAAGTCAACAAATTATAATTAACTTATACAACAAAGGTTAAATTACTCACCTGGTATCCGCTAAAGAGTTTAACGCGAGCTGCTGAAGTCAAGAAGCTGAGTTTTGGACAATTTCACGACCTATGAAATAACCAGCACCATTCCAAATCTTAATACTAACTAAACATAGTAACCAAAGTCTAAAATTCCCTAAAACTCTAAGAACGATAAGTTCTTACTGCTATATAGCATCAATTTAAAGAAATTTACATAATTTTAACAACCCAATTCAAGTTTGGAACATTTTCATTTAATAAAAGTGAACCAGAAAAGAATCCATTACCATCGCTCTCACTCTACTTCCCAGGCGAGAAACATCTCCGGTGAGCACGAAGTCGCCGAGAAACAGCTCTTCCGATCGACCTCTCGCATCTCGGTTCTCTCTTATTCGATAGGTATATATCTTTTTCTACTCTTTTTGTTTCCGTATTAAGCATGCATGTGTGAGTTTTTGTTTCTGGGTTTCTTTTCCGCCATCAACTCCGGCGACCCATAATTCTCGATGTGAAAACACAGAGACAAACGGCTGAGCTTTGAATAGGAAAAAGAGTGGATCTGCAGGGTCCCAAATGAATTGGCTTATTCGAAAAAAGCCTTGTTCTTTGGAAGATCTATCTCGTGTCTGGTACTGCACAATTCCACTCTGCAAGAACTCCGAATCATTCTCTTGAAGCATCGTCTGTGTACATATAGGTATTTGGCGATGTTGTTTCTGAGTTTTGGATCGATTCCCGTCGTTCTCCGGACTCCTCGCGAACACAGACACACACGCTCTCATGTGTGTGTGTTTGTGGGTATGATATGTGTGGGTTTGGTGTGTGTTTTGTTTTCCAATCTCCTACTCTCGCGTTCCTCGTCAGATTCGAGCACAGGTGTGTGTTTACCGGCGTGGTGGCCGGTGACGTTACCGACGAGAATGGTTACTGTGTTTGGGTTTTTGGTATTTGTTTATTCAGCCCAACTTCTAAGTCACTCCATAAATTCGTTTTGTACAAATCAGTAAAAGAATTCTCTTTACATGAAAAGACTATATTTAATACATTATTTAAACCTTTATTAATTAATAATTTAATCTTTTTTAGATTATATAATTTTCTTATTTAATGAGTACCTATTTAGCAATTAATTTAAATAATATTTATTAAATCATGGTCCGGATTACTTTCAAACTAATTAAAGTGTAAGGATTTTTCAAGTTTTTATAAATTAATCAAAAGTATTTAAATACGAGATCAACCCAATGGAGTCACCAACGTATCGCTCGAGTCTAGATTCGTGTTCAGAGTATTAGTTGTGAATCATGTAGATTAGGCGTGTCATTTAGACCGTCACTTATTTGTTTATTACTATGCAATTAGGATGCCATGATTGTTTGGTTGGAAACTCCAACTATCGTTGATTGCATTTTGCTAGCTTCGCATCAGGTGAGTGTCACGGCTCCACTTTTACTGTTTTTATAACTATTTTACCTGGGGGAGAGATAGTACTATCGGGTTTGATCCCCCGCTCATGGCTAGTTATGCGCTAGCCCAACCGGGTTTGAGCTTATATACTAACAATTAGATTTCGGATTGATTATAGGCTCTTTGATTATACCTTAACTTGAATGTCTCGCAAACATGTCAAGGGTTATGCATTGCACATAAAACTATTTTTGTACATGATTTGTACTGAACTATTTCGATGATATTAACTTTTATGGATTCACAAAACCTGTGAACTCACCAAACATTGTGTTGACACTTTTCTAATATGTTTTCTCAGGTAACAGAAATTGATTCGACTTTTAAGCATCGCATAAGTTATGGGTCATCATACATTTTCAAGAGAATGTGTCTAAGTTTTAGACATTAATGATTTTCGAAACAATTGGGTTTTGTAAACAATTTTTGGAAATTTACTATTAATGTGTTGCTTTACTATTATTGATGTGTGAACTTACTAATTAGTCGCACCTCGTTCTTCCGTAAAACCATTTTTGGCGGGGTGTGACAGGCATCCACCTCACCACCGTCTTCATCATGCGCTCGGTGATAATTCTACCTGGTAAGTTACTTAATTCTTATGTCATCTAAATCATATTTTAGATTTTGATTACGGGATGAACTTGGTGTTTGAAATGAGGTTTTTGATTACTGAAAGCTATTATTTGTTTGTGAAAATTGGGTTTTTGATTTTGTGTGGTGTAGAGGTACCCTTTGTGTGATCTTAATAAAGCTCCAAATTTGAAAAATGCTTGTACTAGTATTTACAAATTTCGTTTTTGAAAATCACACTCATTTGTTATTTTAAGGCAAAATTTATGACCAAAATGCTTGAAAAACGCTTGGACTAGTCAAGAGCTCGATAATTACATTATTTGCATTTATGTACCTATTTCATACATCTATTTGGCTGCATATGTGAATTGAAAGATTTGACTTTTAAGTTTATTAGCTTAATTTTGTTGAAAGTGTTTTAATAAGTAACTAGGTCACTATATTAGTTACTTATGTTTAAAGTAAAGTAATGATACATCTATGTGATCCGTCACATATATATTCTCGGTAGATTAAACAATTAAAGAAACGATTGTAGTTAAAAAGACTATAACTAAATCAAGTTTTTTGTTGGTCCGTGCTCTCAAGTAGCCATGTATATAACATACATGTATTTGCATATATGGTATATACTAACTGATCAATATCTCGATAATTTCATTATTTGCATATATGTATTTGTTACATACATGTATTTGGCTTTAGAGGTGAATTGAAAGGTTTTGACTTTTGAAGTTTATTAGCTCAGTATTGTTGAAAATGCTTTAATAAATTAACCATTGTATTAACTTTGGATTAATTTTAACTCTGAGATTGTTGATTTTAGAATATATTTGGATTTCGGCATTCTAACATGATAATTACTTAATTTTCAGGTTTTTGGCTGCTACACTAATGTCTAAAGTAAAGTAAAGATACATCATTTGTTGCAAGATTCAAAGATTAAGGAACAAATTTCAGTTAAAGAAGACAATAACTGAAATAATTGTTGATGATAAAAAGGACACCGATGTTGTTTTGTACACAGATGTTTTTCGTAAATGTTAAATGTTAACGCTCGGATACATAGGTGTTGTTTTGTACATCTGTGTTATTCACTATTATATTTTCACGTATGTTACTCACTATTTGTAGATACATGAATGTTATTTTGTACATATATATTATTCAGTATGAGTTCTGATTTGTTGAAAATAGTTCTATGAGTTCTGTATATAATATGTGTTCTGTATGGAATTCAACCCTATATATATATATATATATATATATATATATATATATATATATATATATATATATATATATATAGGGTTGAATTAGTTTCAGAACCAATTAAGGCTACGGAACCAACAGAACTCAATCTAAACCATTGATTTTTGAAATGAAATGATCATGGAAGACACATTAATGTATTTGATGAGGGACCCCCAAATATTGGTTTGCATGGATGTCATTCATGCATGCATACATATATGTATATGTTTTCATGTATGTACACATAAGTGTTATCTATACATGTATGTATACATGCATGAATGACATCCATTCAAACCAATATTTGGGGGTCCCTCATCAAATACATTAATGTGTCTTCCATGATTATTTCATTTCAAAAATCAATGGTTTAGATTGAGTTCTGCTAGTTCTGTAGCCTTAATTGGTTCTGATTTTAATTCTACACTATATATATTCCATGATCATTTCATTTCAAAAATCAATGGTTTAGATTGAGTTCTGCTGGTTCTGTAGCCTTAATTGGTTCTGATTTTAATTCTACACTATATATATATATATCACATCAATATAGGCTAGCCACCCTATGGTGACCCTATCGTTCTAATGCTTTCCTAGCAATCATATCTAGTTATCGGATTGCCCCCGAACTAAATAGAAGCTCAACATATCTAACTATCGGGTTGCCCCCGAACTAGCTAGAACTCCAATATATCTAGTTATCGGGTTGCCCCCGAACTAACTAGAAGCTCAAGATATCGGTAAGAGGGAATCGTCAAATCTACCGATATCTGCCTTACTCGTCGGAATACGTCCAGCTAGCAAGACTACTAACGTGGATGAGTCGATGGAATCCACCCAACTGCGCTTCACTCCACACCTCATGACCGGGAGTCGCCCGTGTCATCACATCATCTCAATCTTACCATAACTCAACAGTTATGTCAATCTAGCTCTCGGCTATCACATCAATCACCAACAAGTTAGTTATCAAATAATAACTATATATAATTAGTTCAACACAGTGTGAACGTACCTGTAGGTTCCCATGGACCCGACCATATGCAACCCACATTTACTTCTACCTCTATGACCCTGGGAGGTCCATACTTACTTATTTCATAAGATACATTTCTTATTTATCGATATCATAATACTTTTATCTTTTCTTTGACTACGATACATATTTATTACTAGTCATACCATTCCATTTTCATATATACATATATATATATATATATATATATATATATATATATATATATATATATATATATATATATATATATATATATATATATATATATATATTCATTCTTCACTTTTATTAGTATAATTTACTTATAAATATTCACTACTACAAAAATCATTGCCAATTACATTTGTTTGTCATGTTTACCTTTAAAATCGTCAATTATACTAGACATAGTCTAGTATCACATTATACCTACTTACTTATCTTTTCTGTAACTATCTGTATCAAATATTTATTAATAAAGACCCATGAAAATATCATATATATGTTTTTAAAAACTCTTAGCTATGTACCCAGTCTAAAAGTCTCATGTACCCACTTTAGCGATAGCTAAATCCATATCGTGTTCATCAACACGAATCCTTGTTTCCCCCCTTTGGAATATCTCCAACATTTAGGTTCTTGTAACCTATCAACATAATAATCACATTTCTAGTTATCCTTAATAACTGTTGGATTTATGTGCACAGATAAGCACACGTGTCATCGTGTCCAATGTTATAAGACACTATAGGGTCACACCACTACACACCCAATAATGGACAACCGAATAGTAAATTGTGTGGAATAATTAACTAGTTAAGTTAATTATAAAGAAGAGAATAAATAATAGTAGTTAATTATTTTTTGTGAGGATGGTTAAATATTAAGTTAAATATTTAGCGGACAATTAGTTAATAAGTCTATTAATTAACTAGTAATAGTCCAAGGGTTTAAAAGTTAATAGGAAGTTTAATTATGAGATTAATCATAATTACATCTAGCCTGATAAATAAAGGGCATATGTGAGGATTTAGAGGCTAATCACTTGCAATACTCAAAACCATAATACTTCCTCCCTCCCTCCCTCTCTCTCGTTCGTACGAACCAAAACCCCAAGGGATTTCGACTTTGAGCATTCGACGAAGAACACACACACACACAAGTTCTTGTGTGATACTTTGTTGGTACAACGCGGTCTTGCAGCGTGTTGAGGTGGTGTAACACCCAAAATTTCAAAAAAACTTTTAAAACTTTTTAAGTACTATATTTAAATAAAAAGGTCCCAATATAAAACCCTAATATAAATGTTTAACATTAAAAAAATGTAATTAAAGCGGAAAAAGGTTTTAAATAAAAAATTAAGTTTAATAAATAATAACGTTCCACATCAGCACTCAGAAACGATACAGCTGTCAACCATCAACCAGTTCTTTTCCTTTGCCAGAACCTGAAATAATGGGGGGAGTTTTGGGTCAGCGGGGAAGCTGAGTGAATATTCATAAAATGTAAACAATCATAACATACAACACATGAGGGCACATCGGTGTACTCCTACTCAGACTCTACTCAGTTATTTGCTCAGATTTATTTTTCTCAGATTTTATTACTCATATTTTAATTTATATAGCGCGCTTGTGTGATTTGGGTCGATCGCCCCTCCTCACACCTCAGATAGGCGTAAGCCAAAAACTCAGACGGGAGTGATCCCAAAACTCAGACGGGAGCTGATCCCAAAATGGCATATAGCCAAAAACTCAGATGTTTAGTACTTCCTCCGTATCAAAATAAGTGACACACTTTCCATTTTGGGGTGTATCAAAATAAGTGACACACTTTGAAAACTTTCCTTATTTGGTAAAAATAGTGGGACCCATACCCACTAACTATCCACTTTAATAAATTAAAATTACCCTTATACCCTTACTTTTACTTTTAAAACTCATTAATATCACTTTATTCAAGAAAAGTGGGACCCATTCTCCACTAACTATGTACTTTAATCTATTTTAACCTCTACTTTAATCTTTTACCTCAAAAAATATGTAAGCCAATTTGTGTCACTTATTTTGATACGGAGGAAGTATTATGTTTTTTTTATCTCTTTAACATAATTAACTCAGTTAGCCCAGATAACTCAGATCACAGATAACCCAAATCACAGATAACAGATAACTCAGATAGCAAATATGGTGCAAGTAATTTAACACGTAAGTCATGCATGTATAACGTTAAAACTGAATACACGGTGAGAATATTCACCTCGATAACGTAAGCTCCGGAGGTCTCTCGGCACTCTACACTACTGCCCAGCTAGCGTCTAGATAACCCCAAGGCACAAAAGATAACCCAATTTAGGCTAGACTCAAAACTTATTATAAAATGTATAAGTTTCTTGGTTTAATTAGTTATGCTTAATTTTTTTTTAAGGAACAATTTCTCTTAATTAATATAACCCAAAAATGGAACAATTGTCCCCAAAAATCCACATAATCGAAAACTCAGACAAGTAGATCACACGAAATGGGTGGAGCTCAATACTAAACTTTCATGAACAAACAAGAGTGAAAAATAAAATAAAAAAGAAAAATAAATTAACTGAAAGGTGTTTGGTCCAACTTTATTTTATACGAAGATTGGGATTCACAACTTCCCAATACATGATTTAAATAAAGACGAAAATGGCATAAGATTTTACCGCTGCAACACCGAACGAATCACTCCGAAAGAAAAGATTCCACCGAGCTCCTATCGGATTTACCGGCTGCGACACCCAACACTCTCAGATTGCTAGTAGCTCTAAACCACTTCGTACCGAAACAAGAGATAAAGCATGGTTAGAACCGATTCAACAGTAAATAAAAGAAACGGAGAAAGGGAGATGCGGCTCACCGGAAATGACGTTTCTGTCACCGTACAACTCGAACTCATTGCTTTGTTTCTCACCGGAAAATGAAGCTCGGAAACACGACGGCGAAGCTGAAAACTCGATGGCGAAGGTGGTGCAATTCACATCGTACGGTAGCGGTGAACTCGCCGGAAACAGAAACGGAGACGGTGGGATAAAATAGAACGGAAATGGTGGTCGTGTGGTGTTTCTCGGCTGCAATGGACGTGCTCATGGTGGCGGCAACTGAATCGCACGGCGGCAACAAAACAAGATGGTGGTCGAATGACCGCCGGAGAGCAGAAATAAAATGGTGATGATGAACGTACAGTGGTGGCATTAAACAACTGTGAAGATGATGGTGGTTAGCCGGAATTCAATCGTTGACGATATAAGATTGGATAAAAATGAAAGCTTGGGGAGGAAGGTGCCAGACAAAAAGAGGAGGAATAATTGTATAGGGCAAGATGTCGGCGGTGGAATTCTATGCACTCCTTTTATACCATAATACTACACATGTTCACACATGTTCTTTTGCCCATCGAGACCTAATTCGGTAGGTAGTGTCTGCATGGGCTCTTTTTGCCCAACCACAGTTGTACACAAGCCCAACTAGAATTTTATTTAATTGAGTCCATGAGACTAATTGTACTAAAATATAAACGAGCCCACATATAACAATTAACTTTCGATTTAAAAAATAAGGGTTTATATAATAATCTCACCACATAAACAAATAAGTCCTTAATTCAAAGTAAATCAATTAAAAGTAACATTTACTTACTAGAGATTTCGGGGCATTACAACTCAACTCCACTTGAATCGGACTTCGTCCCCGAGGTCATCACTCGGAAACAGCTCAGGATAGCGGTCTCGCATCTCCGACTCAGGCTAGCCAGCGACACACGTCCTCAAATGGGGAGACACGAAAATGGTTATGAATAAAAAGAAGCTTTTCAGGGTGAAATACTCGGTAGAATGAACTCCGGCTCTCGCAAATGCTCATGCAAATCTTCCATCTCTGGCGGCGCAAGATGATAAGGGCAAAAAATCGAAACGCTCTCTAAAGATCTCCGTTTATCGTCGACAATGATATCGATACATACGCCAAAACAGCTCGCGGCACCATACTGAGGATGTCTTCTTACTCTCTCAGCCGAACATGGTCCATGCAACTAGTGATTAACGTCATGTTGAATCTCCGATTCAACTCCACTTGGAAATTTGCTACCGATTTGCTGATGATGTCAGATGATCTCGGCGTAGTACTAGGTCATCCAAAACCATTGTTACAATCACACTCGGCTCTCTCATGGCGATAACAACAAGTCTTATAGGAAAACTCTTCCCGCACAACTTCATTAAATAATCACTTATACATATTTACAACATGTCAAATCTTATTATTGTCAATTCTATATCAGAAACGGCTTAGAAAGATCCTTTACTCTATGGGACACCAGTTCGCTTAAGACATTAGAAGCAATTTAGTGGTTTATACCCGTATCATTTAACACAAAAACATGTAATTTATTCACAGGGGATGTACCTATCGCATAAAAATTTCATATGCTTAGATGATGTACCCCTGAATTGTTTTCACACGGTAAGCAACTCATGTATTTTACTCGGAATTATAACTCAGAAATCTAACTCGAAAGCAAACCCGGAAACAAACTCAGAAATATACTCAGGTATAAACTCAGAATGTAATAATATTTACTAGTAGCAGCATTAGGAGCACTCTTGGTCTCCTCACCAGTCAATCTGTAACTTTCTCTTGATTATTTCAACCACACATTTACTCATTAAACTCATATTACCTTTCATACACATATTTTTAACGATTTCTCGTTACTAGATACACAATTACCCTTTATTCTATATTTTACGGTTTCTCGTGGTTCATTAATTTAGTACTTTCTCGTCTTTTAAAAATTTCTCTTTAATTCAATATAGACTTATTAAATAATTCTCCTCAACTCAATTTAATAATTACTCATAAATAAAATTTTCTCATTAATTAATAAAAACAAATATATTATTCGATAACTCTTAGTAAAATATATTACTCTCAACTAAAATTTTCTCATAAAAATTTTATAACACCTCAAAATTTTAAATATTCAATAATTTAATAATAAAATTTATTATTTGATAAGTCAAAATAAAATTTGTTATTCACAAACAAAATTTTCTCATAAAATTTTTATAACAACTCAAAAATTTTAAATAAAACATTCTGTTAATTTAAAACTTTTCTCTTTCAACTCATTTTAGTAACTTATTCACTATACTCGATTTATAAATGTCCTACAAACTCAAAATTACTCGATAAACAATATACATGAAAATTTTCATTTGAGTTCGTTCTAATAATTCCTTACCCACTCCAATTAACAACCTCATTTCCTCATATCCGACAAATTAATAATTTCTCATTACTTTATAATTTCTCCTTATCTCATTTATAAACACACAAGAATATGCATACTTATCTCATTAATTATATAATTATAGTATTTGTTATTTCTCATTTGCACAATTTCGTTCAGCTCAATAAATCTCAGTTTATTAACTTCTCCATTATTCACGATTATCAATTTTAAAAACTCAATAGTTACACCATATAATTAATTTAATTATTCTAAATTTACTCAATCAAGTAGTTACCCTTTACTCACTTAAAAAATATTACTTTTTACATTTTAATTTAGCGCCTCCTTGTTTTAGTAATTCCCCGTGTTCATTTATTATAGATCTCATTGTTTTATTCACTCATTACCCTGATTTATTAACTTCACGTCAATTTAAATTTTTTCCACTTAACTCATTTTACTAACTTGTTTACTCAACTTGATTTATTAATTTTTTTTATAAACTCCAAAATTTTACTCAATAATCAATAAAAGTAAAATTTTCTCATTTGTTTTAATAATTCATTATCAACTTCAATTTAACGACCTCATTTTCTTCAAAATTTCGTTGTAGCGGTTTTCCAGAAATCCGATTCATTAATAAATTCCATCACTTAATTTAATAATTCATCATTTTAATCACACAGGAATAAGTATACTTATCTTATTTTGTAAATAGTTACAATATTTACTACTTCTCTTTTCACGATTGCAATCAACTCAATTAACTTGATTTATTATTTTTCTCAATTAATCCCGATTTATCAATTCGTTATAACTCAATAATTACCCCACATAACTAATTTAATTATTCACAACTACTCGATTTGATAGTTACTCTTATAAATTCTCTGAACAATTATATGTATCTAGATTTCTCACTTTAATTCCTTACCTAGAAAAATCTCTATGTATAAGCATCTTGCTCGTAATATTTATAAATAATATATAGTAATAACTATTTCTTGGCAATTTCCCTTTTTACCCCAACTCAACTCCACTTGGAGATAAACTCGTCCTCGAGTTTGAAAACTGGCATTCTCTATCATATTAAAACAACCAAGCATATCAACACACCAACAATTAGGATACCCCTACAAATTTCAAAGCAACAAGCATTGGTCCATCGTTCCCCTCAAAATCTTCCCATAACTAACCAAAAGTCATGTGTGGAAAGTAATAGGGGCCCTCTATTACTTTCGACACATACTTTCGTTTGGTCACGAGTCAATCCCAAAGTTCACAACTTCCCACATAAAAATTCCACCAACAAATCACACTCGGAAGAAATTTATTTTCCATATCAACTAAATACAAATTCGCACTCAGTTGTGTGTACTCAAAATCTTATAAACATTACTCAGAAATGCACTCAGCAAAAGGCACTCAGCCAAAATATTTTATTATGTTTTCAACTCTTTAACTCAGAACATAATATAGCTCATAAACTCTTTTAATTCATTTTAAATTGACTATAACCGAATTAATGATGATATATCCCTTTAGTTCACTTTTAGTAAATACCTTTTTAAGATAAACTTGAATAATTTCTATTTAATTCGACTCGGCAATTCTCGATGAATTAGTATAACAAACTTATATAGTTTATTCAACATCTCTGCGTTAATTTACTAATTCTTCACTGAACTCATTAATCACATTAAAGAAAAAAATATTGAAGGATTTTCATACTCAGCTTTTTAAATGACATACTTTAAAGGTTTCCTTATTTAATCTCAATTTAATAAATCTCACTTTATTAGTTTCACAGCATAAATTTTTTTCTCAATACATCGTGTCTTATCTCTTTATAAAAGCATTTTCGTTTTTAATTGTCCAAAGGTTTTATAACACCCGGAATTGAAAAAAAAAAAAAATAAAATAAAAAATTCACAAATTTTAAACTTGACAAATAACTGAAAAAGTTCCACTAAATAAAATCTCAAATGATAATTCAACATTTAAAAACAAGTTTAATCCAGCTAAAGTTTTAAAATTAAAAACAAAAACGACTCTGAAATAACAGAGATAGAAATAAAAGCCAATTCTAGTAAAGATTTCTCGTATAGCTCAAATGTAAATAATTTTATAATAATTATCAATTTTAAAACTTTTTTTTATATAAAAATATGTTCTTGGTATTTTCGCTTTACTCGACTTAATAAACCACCATTAAAATATTCTTTAAATCAGTTGATAATAAAAATATCTTTTATTTACTTGTTTCACAGTTTACCCGTTTCAATAACTCTTTATATTAAGTGCTTTTCCAAAAATGACTTTTTTTAATATATTCTTAATATGAAAAATTTATTACTCCTCATTTCTTATTTACCCAAACATGCTCTCATTAAATCATTTATGAAATTTATATCATAATTTCATATCCATTTATTACCCCTTTTGGTTAAAATTTCTCAAAATTATAAAATCTTACAGATTATATAAAATTTTATGTAATTATAATTTTTAGCATGTATAACGCAGATGCACTCATAATTATACACGGAAAATATACTAAGAAAAGCGATCCTCGCCGCGAATTACACTCGGAAATAAATCATAATTATACTCGAAATAATAACCGCAATTCTCATATTTGTCATTCCTCAAAACTCAGAATACAATGAAATTCTCAAATAAAAAAAACTCTAAAATATTACTGGCAGCAGGAAAAGCGAGAGGTCGACGTAACATGTTGTATACTGGATATGAAATCTTTACTTAGAAAATATTTGACTCATTTCTCATTTTAAAAACTCGTAACTCAAACTTAAGTTTGAATTCACCCCTTGTGAATCCAAATCCCTCAAGTCAGCGCTCTGATACCAACTAGTAACACCCAACACTCTCAGATTGCTAGTAGCTCTAAACCACTTCGTACGGAAACAAGAGATAAAGCATGGTTAGAACCGATTCAACAGTAAATAAAAGAAACGGAGAAAGGGGAGTGGCGGCTCACCGGAAATGACGTTTCTGTCACCGTACAACTCGAACTCATTGCTTTGTTTCTCACCGGAAAATGAAGCTCGGAAACACGACGGCGAAGCTGAAAACTCGATGGCGAAGGTGGTGCAATTCACATCGTACGGCAGCGGTGAACTCGCCGGAAACAGAAACGGAGACGGTGGGATAAAATAGAACGGAAATGGTGGTCGTGTGGTGTTTCTCGGCTGCAATGGACGTGCTCATGGTGGCGGCAACTGAATCGCACGGCGGCAACAGAACAAGATGGTGGTCGAATGACCGCCGGAGAGCAGAAATAAAATGGTGATGATGAACGTACAGTGGTGGCATTAAACAACTGTGAAGATGATGGTGGTTAGCCGGAATTCAATCGTTGACGATATAAGATTGGATAAAAATGAAAGCTTGGGGAGGAAGGTGCCAGACAAAAAGAGGAGGAATAATTGTATAGGGCAAGATGTCGGCGGTGGAATTCTATGCACTCCTTTTATACCATAATACTACACATGTTCACACATGTTCTTTTGCCCATCGAGACCTAATTCGGTAGGTAGTGTCCGCATGGGCTCTTTTAGCCCAACCACAGTTGTACACAAGCCCAACTAGTATTTTAGTTAATTGAGTCCATGAGACTAATTGTACTAAAATATAAACAAGCCCACATATAACAATTAACTTTCGATTTAAAAAGATAAGGGTTTATATAATAATCTCACCACATAAATAAATAAGTCCTTAATTCAAAGTTAATCAATTTAAAAGTAACATTTACTTACTAGAGATTTTGAGGGCGTTACAGGTGGTGCAGTAGAGGTGGATCTTTCTTTAGCAATCTAAAGGTAATGTTCTTATTCATCTACTTCTTGTGATCCCATTGTATAGTAGATATCTGGTATGTGGGTTCAAGTTCCGCCATGTGAATCCTACAAGGTATTCCTACAGTGGTATCAGAGCTTACTACTAAATCAATGGGATTCAGTTTAGTTTCTTTTCGCTAGAAAAGAACCCTAGAGTTTTCGAATCCAAGTAAGTGTTCTTCAAGTTTTGAATGAGCATTGGATTGAATATGGTTCTAGATAAAAATAAATTAGGTTTCTTTTTCCTCCTTGTATTTTTCGAAATTTCGTATACATATATACATATATTTAAGTTTTTTTATCTTAAAAAGAAACCTAGTAAATCTGATCCAAGAAAGTTGTTCAAAGTTCTTGAATAACTGGATTGAATAGGTTTCAAGATAAAAAGAATTAGGTTTCCTTTTTGTCTAGTAAAAACCCTAGAAAAATTAGTCCAAGTAATTGATTAACCAAGATTTTGTAGATCATTGGACAAATTAAGGCTTTAGACAAAATAAGGAAAGTTGTGTTATTCTTAGTATTAGAATAACACATTAAATTTATTTGTTATTATTTTCGGTAAATATAAAATTAAAAAAAAGGGGGATAGGGTTCGTTCGAACCAAGCAAGACCGAGTTTCGGTCGAACTTGGTCCGGACGAACGTATCGATCGGACAAGCCGGAACGAGCTACGGTTCGGTCTTCGTCTAAACGATCCAATTTTTCCCTCGTTGTGTATTTGATCCACTTTCGTTTACCGAAGGCTCAGTTTCAGGCATATAGGTACGTGGGATCAAATCGGGTGTCAAAAGTTTATTCTTTTGACTAGTTTTATTATTTTCGACTATAATAATAAAGTTAATAACATTTAAATTAAAACTGATTTTAATAAGTTTATTAAAATCAAGATAATTATAAAATTAAGGGGGAAATAAGAAATCAATTTATGGGTAATTTAATTATTATTAGTTTAATTAAATTATTTAGTGTGACATAACCCAAAAGTCGTGACATTGTGTTTATTTAAAGTTCCTTCGAATTTTTATATATTTTTCGGAAATTAATATTTTAGTTTTTTAAATATACAAAACACAAAACCAAGTCTTTGGGGTTATGGCGTAGCAATTTTCGAAATTGCGTCTATTTTTATTTCTTTAATTTATTTTATTTGAAATAAAAAGATGGTGATTATAAACAGTTTGTTTAGAAAACCAAGTTTTAAAAATAAAAAAAGGAAGTGATTATAATCAGTTTGTTTAGAAAACCAAGTTTTAAATTAACAATGGTGATTATAAACAGTTTGTTTAGAAAATCAAGTTTTAAATTAATAATGGCAAAGTAAACAGTTTGTTTATAAACCAAGTTTTAAAAAGACAAAAATAAAAGTGAAATTTATAAACAGTTAGTTTATAAAACCAAGTAGTTATTAAAAAAGGTTAAAAACTGGCTAACGTTCTTCGAACAAAGGAAAATCCTTTTTAGAAAATCTTAGATCAGAGTGGAACCCACCTAATGGAACACCTCATTTGTTCAAGGATATTCACATTGTAAGGAGAAAGAACCTTAGATGTGGATTCAAATCATTACGAGTGTTAGTGTGCGTAGGGTCTTGTGATAATCGGGACTCCCGGCGCAAGGCATCGCACTGTCTTAGGTGGTACGATCTACTTTGGTGATAACCGGGAGTCCCAGCCCAAAATGCACTAGAGGGATTAAAACATGTACAAGTTTGTTGTTCAACTTGATATCCCGAATATCTTGGAATCATTTCTAGTCTAGAGTCGATCGGTATGGCTATACCTACCAGAAATAGCGTGGCTCTAATGGGAAGTGCCCAAACCTTGCATTAGAGGGCGTGAAATATGGATCCTAGTCTAATTATTATTCTTAAAAGGTAATAATATTAGAAGTATTTATTTATCTAATCATACTAACCATTTGTTGTTTTTCTTATAGATGTCTGTACCGTCAGAAATTCCGTTTTACTCACCAAACGAATCGCGAAAGTTCATCACTGAAAAATGGAAGCTTACTGGTCCGAACTACAATGTTTGGAAAGTGCATTTTAGGAGTTACCTAAAACCACAGAATCTGCTGTATGTGATAGACGAGGTGCCCAAGGGACAACCAGGGCAAGATGCCCAGGTTGATGAGCTTAACGCTTATTATCAGTATCTGGCTGATGAATCACAAGTTATGTCGATTCTTATTCTTACTTCATTATCAGAGCTTACTGATAATCTACGTAAGAAACCGTGCTATGAGTTTGTCCAGTATCTTGAGGAGACGTTTAAAGATGGTACAGAAGAAAGTAAGCAGTTCGTTTTGCAAGAAATCTTCTCGTCAAAGATGAAAGATGATCAACCATTGAGTGACCATCTTATTAACGTAAGAAGGTTGCTAGATTGTCTCACCCTGGTTACTGGCGCATCAAACCAGCAAGAACAAGTCTTGTTCTTGTTTGGATCTCTCACTCAGTACTATCAGGACAAGGTAGTACGTTTAGTTGGGAACTTTGATTTGAGTGTCGTAGGTCTACACGAGAATCCCTTGTGTATACGCGATGTTCAAAGGCTAGAGCAAGAATCTCTCCCTGAGATTCAGCAGGATGATTTCGATGATTGGTTGAATGACTTCGCTCATTTGTGTTGCCCAACTTGTGGCAACAAGGATATTTGCGAGCACACGTCCGATGTAGGACTGTTGGACGCTAACTTTGTGAGTGATTCAGGTATCTTTATGATTGATTATCTCGTTACAGGGATTTAAGAAGGACATGATGCTGGGTCAAGGAGATGTTGAATTACGAGTAGGCGAATGTTCCAAGGTTGGAGCCGAAGCCGTAGGAACATACCTTCTCAAGTTGCCTTCAGGAAGAGTTTTGGAACTTAAAGATTGTTATTACGTTCCTAGACTTATTAAAAATGTTATTTCGTTTGATTTACTTATAGACAGCGGTTTTTATTATGAGTTTTATGGTAAAACAATTTCGTGTTTAAAAGATGACATTTTATATTTTAAAGCAAATTCTCATAATGGTCTATATACGTTATATCTAAATAACATAGAATGAGACGTTTATCATATAAGTAAAAGATCCAAGAGTAACTTGAATCAAACTTATCTTTGGCATTGTCGTTTAGGTCATATAAACGAGACTCGCATAAAGAAGCTCCACAACGATGGAATTCTAGAGGCATTTGATTTAGAATCATGTGTGATACGCGAAGCTTGTTTATCTCGCAAGATGACAAAAGACCCTTTCAACCATTTCAATGAAAGGGCAGGCGAGTTGTTAGGGATTATACACACATATGTGTGTGGACCCTTTACTCCAGAAGCAAGAGGTGGATACCGCTACTTCATTACCTTTACTGACGACTTCAGTAGATATGGTTATGTCTTTCTTATGAGACTAAAGTCTGAGAGCTTTGACAAGTTCAAAGAATACCAGAATGAAGTAGAGAACCAACTGGGCAAGAAAATAAAGTCACTTCGGTCTGACCGGGGAGGTGTATATTTGAGCCAAGAGTTCGACGATCATTTGAAGGAATGTGGGATTGTTTCACAACTCACACCTCCGTATACACCTCAGATGAATGGTGTGTCAGAAAGGTGGAATCGCACCTTGTTAGACATGGTACGTTCAATAATGTGTCGCACTCCCCTACCACTATCATTTTGGGGACATGCACTCGAGACTGCAGCATTCAGACTGAATAAGGTTCTGACCAAGTCGGTAGAAAAGACTCCGTTCGAGCATTGGATGGGCAAAAAAACAACATTGTCTTTTCTCAAGATTTGGGGTTGTGAAGCTTACGTTAGACGTAACTTCACAGATAAACTCAACCCCAAGTCAGATAAGTGTATCTTTGTTGGATATCCAAGGGAAACCTTAGGATACTATTTCTATCATCAAGAAGACAACAAAGTCTTTGTTGCTCGGAAAGGTGTCTTCTTGGAGGAGAAGTTTCTAGGAACAGAAACTCCAAGAAAAGAAATAGAGCTTCAAGAAATTGAAGAGAATGAAGATCCACCGACGACTTCAGTCCAACCAGTGGTTCAACGAAGAATTGTTGATCCTCAACCAGAACCACCGGTTGAGGAAGAAGAAACACGCAATCCGCGTAGGTCCAGTAGACCGCGCCAAGAACCAGATAGGTATCTTGGATTCATGATCGATGAAGATGATGGAGGTCTACTAGAACCATTGACTTACAGCGAAGCTGCTGACGGCATAAAGTCTGAAAGATGGCTCGAGGCTATGGAAGCAGAGATGCAATCCATGTATGACAACCAAGTCTGGGTGTTATCAGACACAGTCACGGGCTGTTGGATGCAAGTGGGTTTTCAAGAAGAAAAACTAACATGGATGGGAAAGTGTAGGGTTTCATTGTACTCGATCGACCCATAGGATCGACCACCTAGCATGATTGGTTCGAACCTTGCAGACCAAGAACATGAACTTGTTCTTGACCGGTTAAACCAACTAGCTGATTTAATCCCTAAATGCGGAAATGGGATTAAACCTAATCCTTAAACCCTAAAGGATTGGGATGTTGGAAATCTAGATTAGATTAACAAGAAAGAAACCTTGTACGAAAAACTCGAACACACACATTGCTTGTGTGGTTTGTTCGACCATCAACCAGGGTTCTTTGGCCGAATTCGTCCAAGAGGGGAGAAGGGAGAAAGATGTTTCCCAAAACATACCTTGTTGTTTGCTTAAGATTAGTCCACTGATGATGAACAAATCGAGCGATCTTCTAGTTGATCTAAGCAATGAACTTGTTCTTCAAAACTTGAAGAACACGAAGAACGAAGAACACCAAGACTTGGTGTCTTGCTCTATTCGGCCGAATGGAGGAAGTGAGGGGGCTAGGGTTTCGGCTTAATGGTGTAACCTCATAAGTGATCCCTAAGCCTTCTATTTATAATAGAAGGACTTTCACTTAGGGCCCTTCTAGTTTAATTAAGATTAATCTCTTAATTAAACTTATCCTTTTACACTTCCATCCCTTATAGTTTAACTAGTTTATTATTGTTGCACTTAATTATTAAATGTCTAGTATTAATACACTAATAATTCGGTACCCATATATACGAATTATATACTTGTATTTATACTTTTAATAATTAATTATATAATAACCTTTATATAATTTATACAACAATATTATCCAATTACTATATGATTTAATAGCTCTAAATCATATCATGGATAATCTTTAATTAACACATTGTGTATTTACTCAACTAGTAAATGTACAACTACTTGTATTAATTAGTTAGTTAAACTAATCTAGTAATAAGTTGAACTTAACTTAATACTTAACTGATTCATAATGACTATTATGAATCATTCCTCTTCGTAGTATCATTGCTTATCTTGCTCGTATTACATGCACTCACCGGTGTGACCCTTAAGTGTTTCGTAGGCATGGATGTATCATCATAGGTTGACTAACTGTGCACATAAATCCTTTAGACTCCCACTTGTGCAAGTTCGTAACCTTTGTCTTAATGATACGAGCTACAGTGGCCTTCAAGATGGGCATGTAGGTAACCAAAATCGTAAAAACAGCTTAGGTAACCCAGGTATAGTTTATGAAAAACTCTTTAATAGCGTCTCCTAGTAAAGAACACTCTGTCTCTACTTCTTGGGCAAATATGTTAGGCTTATCCCTTGCAGCACGATATTTGTGACAACGAATACGAGCATGGTAGAAAATATCAACTCCTGTATTCGAAATCATTTTATGACTTCTTGATTCAAACTGCTGTGATAAACGACAAAGAACAAATCAGTTCGTTTGGGCCGGCCGTGCACTTGTCAGTTTCTCATCATGTCAAAGGACCTAAAAATATCTCTCCTTAAAAGGAGGTGCAATTACCATCTTGTTATATTTCGATTCAAAATACAACTTCCTTTGTACCCAATATCGCCTCGTATGACAAACATATTTCAGAATTGTCTAAGACGAACCAAAGCACATTAGTCATTGTATCCTAAACCAAATACCTCAGGCTTAAGGACAATCCTAGTGAACAATACTTTTGAACTTTTCAACCACGAAGCATTATCACGGTGGTCGATCCAATATTCGTTGAGCCTCCAACAGAATATCACCGATAGTTGGTTTACACAGAACTTGTGTAGCTATCTTCGAAGAACTTTCGAATCTACCACCAAATCTCGCGATGACGTTAACGTCCCATCAAGGTTCCCACCAAGACGAGTAGTCACGGATTTATACCTTTTTGAATAAAAAGACTTTTATTCATGTATATTGTAAAACATACAAAGTCTGAATAACAATGATACTAACTCATGTATTATTCCTCACTGGACATAGATACTGAATTATTACTGGATCATTACTTATTCCTTTTGTTCGTGTTGATTACTTAATGATTCTTACAACTTTAATTGTAACTTTATCACTAAACCAATCATTTCTATTAAACTAAAGACACAAGACGAATACTGTTTCTTTTGTCTTTGCTAGATATTGTTCATTCAATATTTAGAACATATTCTAGTCTTGCCTTTTATGTAATTCGGAAAACATAGGAGGATTGGAGATTAACTCCTTAGTTTCTTGAATTCATAAAATTCTCCTTGTAACTAAAGCCTCTTTTAGTTACTTGATTTGTAGATATTCTTACTAGTTAAAGAAATTTCCTTAAATGATTATGTTATCCACTGAAGTGTTAACAATCTATTAGATATGCAATAATTAATCACAAGACTTGTGATCACGCTATTAGGTTTGCAATAATCTAATTAATGATCATTTATTTCTCTTAACTCTTTGGCTAACGACTTGGTAAAACCTTGTTGTTAACGTCTTACTAACTTATTGAATTCATTAACATTTTAATGAATTACGTTAGTCTTAGCTCCCACTTACTTTTATGGAATTTAAGCATCTCTTAAACCACTTTGACCTAGTCAATAACTTGTAGTTTAATCTTTTAAGAATTCTATCAATAATTAAGATCATCTTTTGGATTTGCGAATATCCAACATTCCTGTTTAGGGAATTATGATCTTTATCGATTACTGTATCTAACAAGTATAAGACATTTGAAACGGTACTTCCAATTCTTAAATACATTAGTATCCTTTTAAGAACTTTATTTAATGCCAAAGTCATTTCCTTGGATTTCTTAAATATCCATTATTCCTATAAGGGAATTATGACTTGATTAAATATTGTATTTATTACAAGTATAAAAGACTTGCAACAATACCTTTTATTTCTTAAACCACTTAATATAGTTTGTCTCTTTTAAGAGTTTATTTAATGTCTAAGTCATTTTGCTTGGATTATACGAATATCCAATCATTCCTATTAGGGAATTATGACTTCATTAAATCTTTTACTACAAGTTTAAGAGACTTGTAATAATACTCTTAAAGTCTATCTTGATTATATCCAATATAATCATACTATACTTTTAAAACTTACTATCATAAGTAATGACTATTACTTAAGATGTTTTAACTAAGTTCAATAATCTTTGAACCTTATGCTTCCATAAAACTCTTAAATGCTTTCATTAGAAAAACTTTCTAATTACTAGTATCTAAGTACCTTGAGCTATCAAGACATTATTCATTCATACAACAATCAAACAAGTATATAACATGAAATATAAGTAAATAAAAAACTTGACTTACAATCTAGTCATAAACCTTGACTAGTGTAATTATCACACATGCACACAGTATAATTCAACCATGGATTCGAAATTTATTAAAACTAAAGAAAAACTTGTTTTAACAAAAAATTAAAATTATCCAAACAATAAAGTAAAATTGTTTAAAACGAATCCACAAAAATACTGAATCAAAAACATGGTGCTCGTGGGATCATCACTATCTCATGCTGGTCGTCATCACTTTCCATCTCCTCCTGAAATAAATGATTGTAAAAGTTATATTGGATATAAAGGACTTGCAACAATATCTTTTATTTCTTAAACCACTTAATATAGTTTGTCTCTTTTAAGAGTTTATTTAATGTCTAAGTCATTTTGCTTGGATTATATGAATATCCAATCATTCCTATTAGGGAATTATGACTTCATTAAATCCTTTACTACAAGTTTAAGAGACTTGTAATAATACTCTTAAAGTCTATCTTGATTATATCCAATATAATCATACTATATTAATACAAATACTTTTAAAACTTACTATCATAAGTAATGACTATTACTTAAGATGTTTTAACTAAGTTCAATAATCTCTGAACCTTATGCTTCCATAAAACTCTTAAATACTTTCATTAGAAAAACTATCTAATTACTAGTATCTAAGTACCTTGAGCTATCAAGACATTATTCATTCATACAACAATCAAACAAGTATATAACATGAAATATAAGTAAATCAAAACTTGACTTACAATCTAGTCATAAACCTTGACTAGTGTAATTATCACACATGCACACAATATAATTCAACCATGGATTCGAAATTTATTAAAACTAAAAAAAATTGTTTTAACAAAAAATTAAAATTATCCAAAAAATAAAGTAAAATTGTTTAAAACGAATCCACAAAAATACTGAATAAAAAACATGGTGCTCGTGGGATCATCACTATCTCATGCTGGTTGTCATCACTTTCCATCTCCTCCTGCAATAAACGATTGCAAAAGTTAGATTACTCGTAACGTACTTTACAAGTATCTTAAAGTGATTAAGAAGTGTGGTTGTGTTACCCGAGGAACTTGCATTTCCTCCACTACCACTTGCACCCTTTGGACAATTCCTTTTCCAATGCCCAGCCTCAACACACTTGAAGCACCGATTCTCGGTCCTCGCTGTGTTAGGCTTAACCTTCTTGACCTTTTTGTTTGACACCTTTACCATTTGGCACTCCTTGGTTAGGATAGGTTTTACCCTTTCCTTTACCACCATGCCCTTTTCTCTTCTTCCCACCGCCACCGCCATTACCGATCACGAGAACGTCCTTAGATTTGGTCCCCAAACTCAACTCAGCAGTCTTGAGCATGGAATGTATCTCAGCAATGGATTTCTCCATATTATGCATGTTGTAGTTGACCACAAAAGACTTGTAGTCCTCAGACAACAAGTTGAGTATATTATCTGTTGCCATTTGCAACGGTTTGGGGTGACCAAGTCTAGCGAGGTGATCCATGTGTCCCTTCATTTTCATGACGTGGGCACTCACCGGCGTTCCTTTGACCATTTTGCAAGAGTTAAAGGCTCGATTGATGTCGAACCTCTCAGTGCGAGCTTGATCTTGAAATGAATCCCTAAGTTGCTGGATCATCTCAAATGCAGGCACATCCATAAGTCCCGCTTGTAACTCAGGACTCATAGTGGCGAGCATTAGACAGCTCACATCGAGTGCATCACTAACATGCTTATCATAAGCCTGCCTCGTTTCAGCTCTAGCATTAACGGCAGGGGCATTTGGTACTGCTCTTTCCAAGACATACCACTTTCTCTCATGCCTGAGCACAATACGAAGATTGCGCAACCAGTTGAGAAAGTTTGACCCAGTCAACTTGCCTTTTTCGAGGATTGAGCGAAGTGAGAGATTGTTAGTACTTGTCGTCGCGATTGCGTTTGTTGCTGCCATCTACAAATCAAACCCAGTTTAATTAGTAATCATCAATAAACATTCTATAAAATATATTATAAACCCATAATTAATATTTTAGGCCTAGGATCCATATATCACATTCTCACCGCAAGGTTTGGGCACTTCCCGACGAGACATGTTGTTTCTGGTAGGTAACATCCTTACCGATCGTATCAAGACTTGACATGATTCCTAGGGGTCATAGAATCTTTAGACTTATAACTTATTACAACTTTGTACAATCTATTTGTACATTTCTAAGTTAGTAACAAAGTCTAGTATGTTTATTCTACTCAAGTACTTTTTGGGCCGGGACTCCCGATTATCACCAAAGTAGATCAGACCATCTAAGACAGTGCGATGCTCTACGCCGGGACTCCCGATTATCACAGAACCTTACGCACCCTGACACCCGCACTGATTTGAATCCATATCTAAGGTTCTTTATCCTTACAATATGAATATCGTTGAACAAGTGAGATGTTCCATTAGGTGGATAGTACTTCGATCTAAGATTTTCTTGGGTTTGTTTAAGTCTTAAACTAAACTTAAACCTTTATTCCAATCTTAATCCTTGTTTAAAATGTGTGACTTGTGAATTTAGGAATTCTACAAGACACCTTTTTAAAACTTAATAACTTCTCTTTAAAACTTATAGTTTCAAGAATTACGCGATTTATATGTATACCTAAAACGAGGTGTACAAAACGTTTTACAAGGTTTTGTAAAAAACCTTTACTATAATAAAACTTACTTGTTTTATCTTACTTTGAAAAACATTAAGACTTATGTTAAACTTTTAATTCTTTTATGATTCATAAACTTGAATTATAAACCTAGCTTAACACATCTAGTTTTTCACATGTTTAATAATGAAATTAAACATTTGTTTTGACTTATTAGATTCGACCAAAACTTATGTCTTAGCGACACATTTATAAACTTTGTGATTTTCTTGTGTAGCTCCCACTAGCTCCAACAACTATGATGGAACTTAAGCAAACACAATCACCGGTTTATACTTGGTGAAACTAATAAACTTATTATATAAAGACTATATATAATAATATTTAGTTTGTTTAAACCTTTCTTACATTTAACTTGAACTAGTTAAATATAAGTTATAAAGTTTTCTTGTTATTTGTCACTTGATCATTAATCTAGTATATTACATGACTTGTAAAATACTTATATTATACTTGTATAATTATCTAGTTATAATAACTTATAACTTTATACACCTTATAATGATATATAATATATAACTTTGTATATTTCTAGTTAATCATATAATTTCAACTTGTACAATTTCTAGTTATAATGAAATCATAACTTTGTACGAAGAACTCGAACACACACATTGCTTGTATGGTTCGTTCGACCATCAACCAAATAACCCTAGGGTTCTTTGGCCGAATTCGTCCAAGAGGGGAGAAGGGAGAAAGATGTTTTCCAAAACATACCTTGTTGTTTGCTTAAGATTAGCCACTGATGATGAACAAATCGGGCGATCTTCTAGCTGATCTAAGCAATGAACTTGTTCTTCAAAACTTGAAGAACAAGAAGAACGAAGAACACCAAGACTTGGTGTCTTGCTCTATTCGGCCAAATGGAGGAAGTGAGGGGGCTAGGGTTTCGGCTTAATGGTGTAACCCCTTAAGTGATCCCTAAGCCTTCTATTTATAATAGAAGGACTTTCACTTAGGGCCCTTCTAGTTTAATTAAGATTAATCTCTTAATTAAACTTATCCTTTTACACTTCCATCCCTTATAGTTTAACTAGTTTATTATTGTTGCACTTAATTATTAAATGTCTAGTATTAATACACTAATAATTCGGTACCCGTATACACGAATTATATACTTGTATTTATACTTTTAATAATTAATTATATAATAACCTTTATATAATTTATACAACAATATTATCCAATTACTATATGATTTAATAGCTTTAAATCATATCATGGATAATCTTTAATTAACACATTGTGTATTTACTCAACTAGTAAATGTACAACTACTTGTATTAATTAGTTAGTTAAACTAATCTAGTAATAAGTTGAAATTAACTTAATACTTAACTGATTCATAATGACTATTATGAATCATTCCTCTTCGTAGTATCATTGCTTATCTTGCTCGTATTACATGCACTCACTGGTGTGACCCTTAAGTGTTTTGTAGGCATGGATGTATCATCATAGGTTGACTAACTGTGCACATAAATCCTTCAGAAAGTGCATACTTACAAAGCACGACTAGTTGCGAAAGGTTTCACGCAAACACATGGTGTGGATTATTCTGAAACCTACTCGCCAGTCGCTATGTGTCACACCCCGCCAAAACTAGTTTTGCGGAATAGCGGGCGTGCGTCACACATCAGAAATCACAACAATCGATCAATAGTAAATAAGAGCAAATCAAAATGGATTACCATTACTTAATGTTTCCAAACAAAAGTTATTGTTTTTGGTAATAAAGATTTCTTCAAAAATGGTAATCCGAATGCAAACTTGAATATGCTAATGAAGCTTCAACTTTCATTTCCTGAGAAAACATATTAGAAAAAGTGTCAACACAAAGGTTGGTGAGTTCACAGGTTTTATGACTTTATAAATCGTTGATTTATTCCAAAATGTTTGTCAGTACAACTCATGTACTCAAATAATCGTTGAAAACCGTTTCAAAACCCTGAAACCAAATTTACAAATGTTCAGTGCTTAATACACTCTTGTAAAATGTTCCAACTCTATAAAACATAATTTGCATATGGTCGGTGCGTAAAACAATTTCAACATGATTTTAAAAAGGTAAGTCGTTTAGTACAAATCTATGTACGTTCAAGTTCATTCGTTTCAAATCCATGAAACATAATTGTATAAGTTTTAGTGCGTAATCCCTTATAAGCTAGCTAGGCATACAAGTTAAAGTATAAGTTCATGAGCCTGTAATCAAACCTAAATCCGCATTTACCTAGGCATGTCGAGTCCACGATGTTTTAATAGAATATATATCTCATATGTTACACGGCTAGAGCGACTAGCCATGAGCGGGGGATCAATCCCGAATAGCACTACTCATATATTCGTTGGCTAACTATAGTTGATGATTACAGTAATGTTAGATCTAAACGATCTGGTGATAGGGTACGTCGTTTATCAACTCACGGTTATACAAAGATTAGTGTCGCAAAATATAGTTTTTCCATACAGGTCTTCGTTAAGACCTTCTCGTAAAAATATTTGTTTGAGTATGTCTTTTAAATTACAGTTATCTCAAAGGATAGTTTATCCAAGTTTTCACAAAACTGATTGTACCAAAATATTGTTCATAAATGTCTTTCAAAAGACCAATTGTACCAAAATGTTATAAAAACATTAATATGTTTCTCACCCCAAGACAGTTAAAATACAGTAAAAGTGGGGCTGTGAAAACCCACCTGATAAGTCAATATGCGAGAGCAAGTATACAATAATATAGTAATGTCCAATATCAATCCCTCAGCTACCTATAGGTGTGAGGTAGAAACAATTTTAGTCGACCGCCTGATATGTGCATCTATGCTAATAGTTCACTATAATAATTGTATAATAAATGTTTTTAGAATGTGTTAAGCACTCGCTGGTGACTTTATTAAAATCTTAGTTTTTAGTTCGTTAATAATTTTGTATCTCATAACATAATGTCACTTATATTTTTGTTTATAAATCCATAAACGGCCATTAAATCAATTGCAACAAATCTTGTAATTCATGTATTGTGTTTTTGGCAGTGTGTATTTGTATCCCATTGTGCATTTTGAGGCGAAGAATTCGATTGTTAGGTATATATATATTTTCGTTTAAAAAAAAGTATATATATTTAAATTATTAATATATACTAATAATTTGTCAAACATCTAAATTTTGTATTTTATTTTATTAATTATTCCGTTTTATCAACTTAATATAGATTGAAAAGATATTATTGTGAATCCGTATATCTCAATTAAAAAAACAATTAAGCAAGAATAAAGATGAATTGGAAGAACAAGAAGTTAGCACACAAAAGATCGTACGATGTATTAGAATTCGGCAAGCTTAGGTCAATACTAGATTACAACTAGGTATTTATACATAGGCCTAGTATTGACTAATTACATAAAATCATCCTAGACTATTTGTTACAATAAATGTCACATTACACCCCTAGACTATTGAATACATTAAAATGTGACCCAACAATCTCCCCCTTTGTAACAATAGTCTGGGAAGCATATCTTCAAAGTCTTCATCTTTAACAAAAGCATAGTCTTGTAGATATTTCGTTGCATAATAATCAGGATCAGGCTTGAGCTTTATTAATCTGTGAAAACGAATACTTCTTGTAGCTTTTTAACCACAAAAGGTATTTTGAAGACTTTACTTTGAAGATACATATTGATCGACCAAAATTGAGACCCATAATGATAGAGAGATTAACAGCGGAAGTTTTTTCATGAAGTTTGTGGCTTTATGTCGATCAATGATCTTTAATAATTGTTGTTCGGGAAATTTGTTGATAAGGTTTATGCTTCCCCTCAAACAGACAATTATTTCTTCATGGAGTCTTCGGTTCCTTGTATACTCCCCCTTCACTGGTGTATATGTGTCTTTTTGATGTGGAGTAAGTTAGGCTAATACATTCTCCCCCTCATGACGAACAAGATTTATCTGAAGCATCATGTAACAGGAAGAATCTCCGAAGCTTGGTGATGAAAATGTGTTGAATAATGATACATTCATTTTTTGAATGGATCAATATATAACACATTTTACAGCATAGTCAAATAGGATAAACCAGGATCTCATAGATATCCCGTTAACACGATAGTTAAAAAATTGTGTGACCTACGTTCAGTGTTGGCTTTGATGTTAGCACTGGTAGGATTTCCATTCAATCATCGTGGAATACCAACAAGTTTGGTATCACTATGAATGTTCCGGCAATATCACTAGGATATGCTTGGTGGAATGCCTGTGTCCTAGAAAAAATTAATTCGGTTCTAGACTCTATATGTGGACAAACGAAGGCGAGGACTGGAGGTAGGTCCTCTTTTTCAATATCAACAATCTTCAAATGAGATGTCGATAGTAGATTTGGTAATCTCCGTGATTTTGAAACAAGTACTTTTTGTACTTGAGTGGTCAGTGGGGGTTGTGCATTGCATCACTGGGTCCATGATGTCTGAATCAGAAAGCATCTCATGCAGTCTGATATAGATGTAGTTACCCGGTCTTTTGTTCGGTGTAGGGAGGGTTTTCCGTTTTCTTTAATCCTTTCTCACACACTCCTCACTCAACTCACTTTTTCATTTTCAACCACACCCTCGTTTTTGTGTTACCATGTGATAAGCTGATTTGCACCCCATACTTCATCCCCCTCTCAATTTTTTTTTTACCTCAGTGCACCCCAATCAAGATCCCGTGATACTTGATTCTGCTCACCTAGACCTATAAACCCTTACATTTTGTCCTATATTGTAGGTGGCTCCTGGGAAGATCATGCCGGTTATAGCAGATCATAGGAGAAATTTGAGAGTGAACTAAAACGCTCATGTGCAGTGGATCAGCATATATGATGTTACGTTTTATGAATAACATGGATATATCATCGGAAAATGTATGTGTTTCCGGCATAAGTTGTTGCCTTTAAGATGTCAAATTTAGGCACAGCAACTTGAACAAGTAAGGTAATACCGGACTCACATAGAGTATCCGTTTGCACACGGTATGAATCGGTAGTCGTTTGCACAACCTTTGAGTCAAATGTGTGACCTGCGTTTAGAGTTGGCGTGATTTTAGCTCTAGCAGGATTTCCACTCGATCCTCGTGAAACATCAGATTGTGATGCCACTACGGGTGTTCCGATGGATTCACGGAGATCCATGTTTGTAGTGCAAGTGTCCTATATTGGAATGTTTGAAGGGTGATAACTAGACACACGGTGCATACAAAGAGACTTAACACGGGGCAGGAGGTTATTATGTTACAATACCGACAAACTCCGAATGAGCATGCAGTAGATTATGTGCTACATCCCCTAATGAATTGAAACAAATTCCTGTTGAGAGAAATTTGAGTGGTTGGTGGTGGCGTGCATGTGCTTTACTGGGCCAGTAGAGTCTGGTGAAACATTTAACGCATAAATGAGCACCCTTTTGTATGGTTGCCCGGTTTATTTACGGTGTGGATGCACTCAAAGGTGTGTTTTCTTAAAGTTATCATGTTTTTCACATCACCTTGCACTCACCTATTGCTATACCCTAGACTTATACCATCACATTTACCAAATAGCTGCAAAAGAATATTACTCCCCTGGAAATACTAATTCTCCCCCTAGAATTAATATTACTCCCCCTCGACAAAATAAAGATATATAAAAGTTTGTAGATCAGAAATGTACCTTTTAACAGCAGCAAGGGGGGTGGAGAAGAGTTTTTACAGTTCTGTGTTTTCTGATTAAGAGCGGGTTTCAAGTTGATGTAATTGAAAACCATTAGACGATTAGGAACGGGTTATACAATGATGTGTGCATAAGCCATTGCTAAAAATGTAAACAGTAAAAAGCATTTTGCAGAAACAACATTGAAAATTAGTTAAAAAAGAAATAGGAACGTTTTGTTCTTTGAGATTTAACATACCAAGCTTAGACACAAGAAAATTAAATCGTTTTTTGTCTAAAGCTTTGGTGAATAAATCAGCTAACTGAAAATCGGTGGATACGAAGTACAGTTCCACAGTTCCTTGTTCAACGTGATCTTTGATAAAATGATATCGAAGATCAATATGTTTAGTTTTGGAATGTTGAACAGGATTGCATGAAATTGCATTGCACTTCGGGAGTCACAATATAAAGGAATACATCTGTATGAAAAGCCGTAATCTTTTAATTGTGACTGCATCCAAATTACCTGGGACAGGCAGCTTGCAGCAGCAACATACTCCGCTTCGGTAGTTGAAAGAGATACACAATTTTGTTTCCTTGATGACCAGCTCACCAATTTATCACCGAGAAATTGAGCACCTCCAGAAGTGCTTTTACGATCCAACATACAGCCAGCATGATCAACATCAGAGAATGCAGACAGGTCAAATGAAGTTTCTTTGGGATACCAAAGACCAAGTCTCGAGTACCCTTTAAGTAACGAAATATGCGTTTGACTACTTGAAGGTGAGACTCTTTGGGAGCAGCCTGATACCGAGCACAAACGCACATAGAGAACATTATATCAGGGCGACTGGGAGTTAGATATAATAAGGACCCTATCATGCCTCGATAGTTGGTGATATCAACTAGCTTTCCGTCAGGATCAGTATGCAATTTTGAACCGAGTGACATTGGTGCAGAAATGGGTTTACAGTCATCCATCAGATACTTCTTCAACAAATCAGTGATATACTTGGATTGATTGATGAAGATCCCGGTAGGTAACTGACGAACCTGTAGACCGAGAAAGAAATTCATCTCCCCCATCATACTCATTTCAAATCTTTTGATCACAAGATCTGAAAATCGTTTACAGTATTTTGGATTTGTGGAGCCGAAAATAATATCATCTACATAATCTGAATGAGGACGATGTCTTCCCCTTGTCGTTTGATGAATAGAGTTTTGTCCACTTTGCCTTTTGAAAAACCAGAGTCGACTAAGAATTTGGATAAAACATCATACCACGCACGAGGAGCTTGCTTCAAACCATATAACGCTTTATCAAGGATGTAGACATGGTTAGGCAAGTTTGGATCGACAAATCCTTCTGGTTGATGAACGAAAACTTCTTCACTGAGAATACCATTAAGAAATGCAGTTTTTACATCCATTTGATAGATTGTAAAATTCTTGTGAGCTGCATATGCCAGAAAGATTCGGATGGCTTCTATTCTTGCAACCGGGGCAAAAGTTTCTTCATAATCAATGCCCTCTTGTTGAGAATACCCTTTAGCAACCAGGCGTGCTTTATTTCGAATGAGAATCCCATTTTCATCCTTTTTGTTCTTAAAGATCCATTTGGTACCAACAACAGACTTTCCAGGTGGTTTTGGAACTAGACGCCAAACTTTCAGTCGTTCAAATTGATTGATTTCATCTTGCATGGAAAGAATCCAGTCTGGGTCTGATAAAGCTTCGCTGACTTTCTTAGGTTCATTGGAGCTTAAGAAAGATGAGTATTGACATTCATCAGCAGTAGCTCTCCGAGTTTGAACCAAAGATTCAGGATTTCCAATGACTTGATGTAAAGATGCTCTTTGGTCCATTTCAGAGTATGAGGAAGTGGAAGTTGACCTGGAATTATGTTGGAGGTATCAGTGAATTCAGGATGCGGGATCATAGCAGTTTGAGTGTTGGATGTAGAAGGTGGAGGATCAACTTTTTGAACATTGAATTTGAAGAAATCAATCACCAACATTGGAGGTTGAGCTGGTGCAATGATTAAATCAGAAACACCTGCAACTGGAGAAGGCGATGAAGAAACATCTGGTGATGATTGAGTTTCCATTGATGATGAAGTAGAATCTGAGTTTGTTACTGACTCAGTGTTCTCAGGAGCAGCAGACGTTGGAGATGGAGAATCAGAGGAACTCGGACTGTATGTCTATGGGACACTAATAGACTGAATATCTGCAGCTGCAGGGAATGGAACGCCAGCCTCCTGAAGTAAAGTATGTCTGATGTTATGATATTCATCATAAAAATGTTCAAACAATACATCGAAATCATTTTCAGAGGTGGAAGGTGCGGAAGGAGGTGCAGGAGGTTTAATATCTGAAGTAAGTGACTCAAGAGGAAATGTCTCATCAAAATTCACATTTACACTTTCTCTAATTGTCCAATTTGATCGATTATAAACCATGAATGATGCAGATTCACGTGAATAACCAACAAATACCCCTTCGTCGGCTTTAGCTTCAAATTTGTTCAATTTGTCTTTGTCATTCAAGATGAAGCAACGACACCCAAAAACATGGAAAAATTTAACATTCGGAATTCGGTTATTTATCAATTCATACGGTGTTTTGTTGTAGGTTTTGTTGATGATAGAACGATTTTGAGTGAAACATGCCGTGTTGATGGCTTCAGCCCACAGAGATAAAGGTAGTTTCGAAAATGAAAGCATTGTGCGGGCTGCTTCAACTAAGGTACGATTTCTTCGTTCTACTACTCCATTATGTTGTGGAGTTCTAGCAGCGGAAAATTGATGCGTTCTACCTACAAATTCAAGAAATGAATCTAGGGTTCGATTCTTAAACTCAGTTCCATTATCAGCCCGAATGGTGTTGACTTTTAATTCCAGATTTGTCTGAGTTTTCTTGATAAAGGCGATAATAGTATCTGCAGCTTCATCTTTAGTACGTAAGAAGTGAACACAGGTATATCGTGAGTAGTCATCAACAATCACTAACACATACCATTTACCAGCAATTGATTGTACACTCATTGGTCCACATAGATCCATGAGAAGCAATTCAAGAGGTGTGGATGTACTTGGAACATGTTTGGATTTGTGTGACGTTTTCTTCATCTTTCCCATTTCTCAAGACGAACACAGATGATCTTTTGCAAATTTAACGTCTGGGAGACCAGATACATGGCCACCTTTTACCAATTTTTTGATGGTTTTGAAGTTAAGGTGAGAGAGGCGACGGTGCCATAACCATGATTCATCTGATGACGCTGTTGACAGTAAGCATACTTCTTCCATTGGGGTCACGCCATTTAGATTGATAGTAAACAGATTTGTATCCCGTGATCTGGTAAGAAGTTCTTTTCCATTATAAGTACGAACAGCACACTTCTTTGTTCGAAAATTAACTTCTAACTCTTTGTCACAAAATTGACCGATGCTGAACAAGTTGTGAGCAAGATCTTCAACATAAGTGACGTTTCGAATGATTAAATTGTCACGAATGATATCGCCAATTCCCATGATAGCAGCCAAATGATCATTTCCAAAACGAACAGTAGCCAAATATTTATCTCTGAAATTTGTTAAGAGGTTCTATTTTCCCGTCATATGCCGTGAGCATCCAGAATCAAGGTACCATAAATTCTCAATTTCCTTGTTGGCCTCCTCATTGGAACGTTCGTGGAGCTCAGCATTTTCTCTTGCCATGAAACACAAGTTTGCAGCATGTTCTTCATCTTCTTGATCAGAATCTTCCATCCACTGAAGATCTTCAGCTAACAGCACTTTCCCAGATTCAATTTGTTTTGCCATCAACATCTTCTTTTTGAAATATTCAGAATCACGAACTTTAGGTTTCGTGCAATCACGGGAGAAGTGACCAGCAACACCACAATTATAACATTTCTTTGTAGGATCCAGAGGTGTCATGGCTGGCTTATCAGTTGAAGCAGAAGCAGATTGAGCAGATTTAAAGTTTGAAGAAAAACGCAGATTGTTGTTTGTGGTCTTTGGGTAATATTTCTTCTCATATTTAGAGATGAGTGACATAGCTTGTAACACTTCTTGGAGTTCTTTGTCCAGATCATCATGTTTTTGAGGTGTGGGTGCTTCTGCTTTTTCTTTAAGTTTAGCAGCCTCATTTATTTGATGATGTTGTTTGGTGAGAAGAGCAAGAGTATCCTGAGTCTCTTGTTTTGTTTTTGCTATGTTATTCACCATTGGAGCATTTTGGTACAAATATTCGTACAGCTCATGGATATCTATGAGACTTAGATCTTTATTTTGCATAGCATTGTTACCAAACATTTCCCACTCAGAAAAAAGACTGTTGATAAATTTGATGTTGATCTCTAGGTTTCCCTTTGAAAGACTGTTTTTGCGGAGATCATTTAACATATTACAGTATCGATGGTAAGTGCTTTGCAGGTCTTCCCCGACTGAGGCTTTAATGTTTTCATATGAGTTTAACGTAGTAACCATCTTAGCCTTATTCCCAAGAACCATGCCCTCCATTTGTTTTCTTATTTCATCCCAGAGTTCTTTAGCACTCTCAAGACTATCTAAACTATTGTAGATTTCATTCGTTATCCTTGAAGCATAAAGGAATATGCTTGACGATCAGCTTTGGCACGTTGCTTTTGAATAGCATTATATCTGGAAGGAGGGATGAGAACTCGACCGCCAATAACCGGAGGATCTGCATCAGGTAACGCAACAACATCTTCATAGAATTTTGCGTTTCCATTCTCAAGGGACTCAAGAATTTCAGTAGCTAATTCTTGGGTTCTGATGAAGTGGAGAAACCTTTTCTTCCACTGGGCATACTCACCTCTGAATAAGACTGGAGGTTTTAGATCAGACCCAATCGATAGTGCTTCTCTTGAAGTCATTGTTTGTATGGTTACGACCGAGGGGAAAAAAAAATTTAAATTTGATTTTTTTTTAAAAGATCTCAGATGATAAAAGACACTTTAAATATGTCCTCGATTTTCGAATTGGCCAAAAATGACAATCGGGTTAGAAACTGGAGCTAAACGAAGTTTGGAAATTGACCGAAAAATCACAAAAACGCAAATAAAGTGATTGAAACAGGTCTTTTTGGGCCGGGAGGTTGGGTAAACTAGGCGGTTTATCACGTCACGTCGTAGCCTTCGTCTCGAGCTTCGATTTGGTTACTCGTGGGCTGGAAACGGACACCCGAGGTGAAAGTTATGATCGTTTTAGTATAGACCATTTTGTCACACGTTCTTAGGTTGTTCGGGCCGAACTATGGAAATGTTCGGGCCGAGATCTCAGTTCGGGCCGAAGTTGAGAAGTTCGGGCCGAAGTTGAGAAGTTCGGGCCGAAGTTGATTGAGATGTTCGGGCCGAGGTTGAAGTTCTGGCCGAGGTTGAAGTTCGGGCCGAAGTCTGTTGAGAAGTTCGGGCCGAGGTTGAAGTTCGGGCCAAAATTAGAGTTCGGGCCGAAGACTGTTGTTCGGGTCGAAGTTTGTTGAGAAGTTCAGGCCGAACTTGTTACTGTTCTCGGGCCGAAAACTTTCTTGACAGTGACGAACGAACACAACTATATTTTTCACTAAATCGATCCTATCTTGCTCAATTCTTAACCAAATTGAGTGATTCAAATCCCAATATGCTCGAAAATGATTTTCGCACGAAATGAGTCAATAAACTCGATCAAAACACAACAAATCAGATGGTAATTTCGATTTAACAGAGGAAAAAATGTGTTTTAATGGTTTTCTTTAAAATCAACGAATTGGGATCAATTCTGGATGGATTTAATCGAAACTTAATTCTAAAATGCATAGAATTACAAGAGGAATGTAATGAACAAAGAGTATAAACGATTTAATACCTCAAATTCCGATTTTGATTCTTGAGTTCTTCACAAAAAACTTCAAAATCTTGCTTAATCTTCACTGAAATGGATCGAATCAAAGAAGATTTGTGCTCTGATACCAATTGTGAATCCGTATATCTCAATTAAACAAACAATTAAGCAAGAACAAAGATGAATTGGAAGAACAAGAAGAAGCTTAACACACAAAAGATCGTACGATGTATTAGAATTCGGCAAGCTTAGGTCAATACTAGGTTACAACTAGGTATTTATACCTAGGCCTAGTATTGACTAATTACATAAAATCACCCTAGACTATTTGTTACAATAAATGTCACATTACACTCCTAGACTATTGAATACATTAAAATGTGACCCAACAATTATTTATAAGAAAATTGTTACATATTTCTTTAGTGGATCAGTATCCGTTTTATGCATGTACCTTTATTTTCAATAAATTTCTCTTTTATTTACTTAATAGATATCTATATGTTTTAATTAATCAAAATCTTGGATATCTAGAAAAGTACATTGACCGGTACATGTGTAGGCACATTTTATATTGAAAATCTATATACAAGTCTACGTGTGTCAATATCAAGTTACTATATAAATTTCTTGTGAGGGATACATAAATATTTAATATTCAAACTTTGCTAGTAGGCATATATAATTATTATAACTTTACATTAGTCCATATATTAATTGTTTTCATCATATTTTAACTTAAAAATCGGTTAACTAGTATGTTTGACATGTGTAGTTTTAGATCGTGTAGATACTCATTTTGAGTAACATTTTGTTAGGAGTGAACATATTTAGCATAAAAACACTAGATCTAGTGAAAAATAATAATAATAAGACAAGAGTATACCCACAAGAATTTTGGTTTGGAGTACTTGAGGTTGGATGTTTGAGGTTATGAGGTGAACTTTCTTCTTCTCCAAGATACCAAAGAGGATGAATCTTGTTGGGGAACTTCTCAAAATGAAATAAAAATGAGTATACAAAAATATGTAAGCACGACATGAAGTAAAAAGTTAATCATTCAAAGCTTACACTAAGAGGTGAGATTTAACAAAACTGGACAGCAGCTTGTTGCATGATTTCGACAGTTTTCAAGTCCAGAATGGGGGGTTTCAAGGGTACTATGTCGTAGAGGAAAGTGTTATGGTAAATCGGCAACTTGAATGAGTTGATTTGGAGTTGTGAGTCAAAAGTTATGGTGATTTGGAGTTGTGAGTCATAAGTTAGAGAGAGGGTGTTTCTTGAGTTCTTTGGTGTTGTGAAGTATGGAGAATCAAGTGTCTTATTATGTTCTTGCAAAGTAGAAAGAAAATAATAGGCTTTCGATTCATTGGGTTCCCAAGGTGTTGACAAAAAGAAAATAAAGGACATATCCTTTTGCTTGATGCAGTCAAAAGCATGGAGAAAAGGATAGGTCATGTAGGTTTTCAATGTTTGTAAGAGAAAAGTGAAAAGATGGTGGTTGTTGCTACGAGTTGGCAGACAAGGAACAAGGCAGAGAAGAAAAGAAAGAGTAGTTTGACTTTTCTTATAGATGGCCATTGGAATTTATTTGTATTTAGTTATTTATCAATGGTATTTAATTTATGAGATGATTATTTAGGTTAAGACTTAATTAGAGTAGTCTTGTATATTAGTCACTCCTTAGAAAATTAAATGTGACGTTAATTACCCAAGTATAGATTTCATTATTAGTATTATATCTTGTTGTTTCTTATTTAACGTGGCGGTTCATGCCACGTATCTATTTATTTCATTTTATTCTGATCTACCAATTAATTTGGTTGGGAGTTATAACACTATATAAATATGAATTTCATACTTTAATTCAGTGGATTATAATTCATGTGATATCACAAGCTCGTTAAATTTTGCGTTCTACTAGATAGAATACTAACAGACACACGTGTACATAAATAAATGTGTACTACCGACACATTATATGAGTTTTGCTAGATTCAAAATGATAGATATATGGTTTCATTGATAACAAAATGGTTTATAAAAATGCTTAGTTAGAATTGGTGCCGGTGAACTACCCGGTTTCGAGGGTTGTCACACTATGCTTAAGTCAATTAGAATTCTTATGGCCATATCAGCATATTACGACTATGAGATATGGCAAATAGATGTTGAATGAGGACGTATTCTGTTGGAATTATGTGCACAGTTAGTCAACCTATAATGACACATCCATGCGTACGAAACACTTAAGAGTCACACCGGTGAGTGCATGTAATACGAGCAAGATATGCAATGATACTACTAAGAGGATTGATTCATAATAGTCAGTATGAATCAGTAAGTATTAAGTTAAGTTTAACTTATTACTGGATTAGTTTAACTAACTAATTAATACAAGTATTTGTATATTTATCAGTTGAGTAAATATACAATGTGTTAATTAAAGATTATCCATGATATGATTTAAAGCTATTAAATCATATAGTGATTGGATAATATTATTGTCTAATTAATTGTTAAAGGTATAAAACACAAGTATATATATGTCATGTATATGGGTACCGAAATATATAAGTGTATAATACTAAGACATTTGATAATTAAGTGTGACAATAATTACTAGTAAAACTATAAGGGTTTAAAGTGTAAAAGATAAGTTTAATTAAGAGATTGATCTTAATTAAACTAGAAGGGCCCTAAGTGAAAGTCCTTCTATTATATATAGAAGGCTTAAGGCTCCCTTATTTGGTTACACCACATCACACGAAAAACCCTAGTCCCCTCCCTCCTCCATTCGGCCAAGATCAAGGAAGAACACAAGCTTGTGTTCTTCAGTCGTTCTTCACGTTCTTCGTGTTCTTTGAGTTTCGAAGAACAAGTTCATTGCTTAGATCAACTAGAAGGTCGCTCGATTTGTTCATCATCAGTGGACTATCTTAAGCAAGCAATAAAGTATGTTTTGGGAAATCCTTTTCTCCCTTCTCCCCTCTTTGATGAATTCGACCAAAGAACCCTAGGGTTCTTTGGTTGATGGTCGAACGAACCACACAAGGTTTGTGTGTGTTCGAGTTCTTCTTACAAGGTTTCTTTCTTGTTAATCTAATCTAGATTTCCAACATCCCAATCCTTTAGGGTTTAAGGATTAGGTTTAATCCCAGTTCCGCTTTTAGGGATTAAATCAGCTAGTTGGTTTTAACCGGTCAAGAACACCTTCATGTTCTTACCAGTATGGTCGAACCAAGCTTACCAGGAGGTCGACCCAAGTGGTCGATCAGTTTAATGAAACGCTACAGTGGTATCAGAGCGTTGGTTTAAATCTAAACTAGATTAACAACGTTTGTTTGTTTAATTTTATAAAAAGATTTCTTTATTTTGTTCCTTCTTCTTTTTGTTCCTTGTGTTTTTTGAAAAAGGGCAAGAACCTTAGACCAAGAAAATTAAACTAGTTTAGTTTAATTGGTCATAAGGATTCAACCCTAGTAATTTTCGAAAACCTTAAAGAACCCTAGGACCAAGCACATTAAACTAGTTTAGTTTAATTGGTCAAAAGGCTTCTTTCCCTAACCTTAGTATGTTCGAAATCTAGAAGAACCCTAGGATCAAGAATGTCAAAATTTTTGGTCAAAAGGATTCTTTCCTTATTCTTTGATCTTCAAACTTTAGGACCAAGTATATTAGACTAGCTTAGTTTAATTGGTCAAAAAAAGATTCTTTCCTTTCTCAAGATTTTCGAGATCTAGGAGGATACTTGGACACCAAGTTTGATTAAACTAGCTTAGTTTAATGATGCAACCGGATGGTTTTACTGATCCAAAGAATCCTAACAAAGTATGCAAATTGCTTAAATTCATTTATGGATTAAAGCAAGCATCTAGAAGTTAGAACTTATACTTTGAGAAAAGAATCAAAGAATTTGGTTTTGTCAAGAGTGAGTTCGAGGCGCGTGTCTACACAAAATTCAGTGGAAGCATAGTAATCTTCCTAGTCTTGTATGTTGATGACGTCCTGCTCATATGAAAGGATATACCAGCATTACAAGGAGTAAAATCCTAGTTAGGTAAATGTTTCCATAGGAAGGACTTGGGAGAAGCCGCGTTTATAGTAGGTATAAAGATCTACAGAGATAGATCTAGGCGGCTTATTGGACTTAGTCAAAGTGCATACATTGACAAAGTACTGAAGAGATTCAGTATGAGTGATTCCAAGAGAGGATTCATTCCAATGACACATGGCATTACACTGAGTAAGACTCAGAGTCCTACATCTAGCAAGGAAATAGCTAGAATGAGTTTGATTCCATATGCTTCGGCAATTGGATCAATCATGTATGCCATGTTATGTACTAGGCCCGATATTGCTTACTCGATTAGTCTTACGAGCAGATATCAAAAGAATCCTGGTGAGGCCCATTGGGTGGCTGTCAAGAACATTCTCAAGTATTTGAGAAGGACGAAAGTAATGTTCTTAGTCTTTGGAGGTTCGTTGGAAGAATTGCGTGTAACTGGTTACACAAATGCAAGCTTCCAAACCGACAGAGACGATTACAAATCTACATCGGGATTTGTATTCACACTAAACGGATGAGCTATATCTTGGAAGAGTCAGAAACAAGATACGATAGCAGATTCGACTACAAAGGTTGAGTACATTGCCGCAAATGATGCTGGAAAGGAAGCCATTTGGCTTAAGAATTTTATCGAGGATCTTAGAGTTATTGCCAGTATCTCTAGACCCATCGTAATATTCTGCGATAACATTGGTGCCATAGCGCAAGCTGTTGAACCAAGAGAGCATCAAAAGACCAGGCATGTATGCAGGAAATATCACCGAATACACAAGTATGCCAGAGAAGGTGATATTGTTATTAAGAAAATACCAACGGATGACAACATTGCTGACCCGTTGACAGAACCACTAGTTGGACCAAAGCATGAGAAACATTCACACGCTATAGGCATGCAATACCTAGATATTGGTAGCTAGTAATTTTGATTATGATTCATAGACATGTTTGAAATCGATACATTATGTAATAACATTTTGTGGGATTGAAATAGGAGGTTTTACATAATATTTTCACATTGTCTACTCTTAACATGTTTTAAATCTATCCTTGATACGCAAAGTATTCAGTATCTAAAATGTCTGTGGTTGCTTGAATTTAGTGGGAGCTAGATTCAAGAGTTAATACCATTATGAATATTTATCTATTTCATAGTTATTGAATAGAGAAACAAGTGTTGTTAAAATAGATATTCGTAGATGTTTACAAAGTTTGCTAAACATTTGACGTGACCAAAAGATCGAGATTACTTCATGGAGCCCAAGCATGAGTAATTTCGTGTAGATGCCCTCTAACCTGAGATGTTTGGTTTGAGACTCGATAGCTTCTGATATTTAGCGCTTATCTAACGTCACACCGTAAAAGGGTGATCATAATGAAGTTGACTAAGGCAGCGGAAGTCGTGTTCGAAAATGCAAGACAGTCAAGATGGGATTTGCACCTTCTTTAACTAGAAGAGATATTTCATGGCCGCTCGACGATTAAGACTACTAAAATGCGTGGTCACGCTCGGAGAATGATTAGATCATTCGGTAATCCGTTACTGCAGAAAGTCGAAATCAGAGTCGAGAAAATTCGAGTATATAGAACAAGATCCCTGCTCCATGTCTATTACTCAAATTAAGAAATATCATGATGCGAAAGGAAAATCTGTTAGTGTTATTCATTTTATGAATATTATCTCTGGATGTAAGAGTTCTTATAACGTGGTTATCCTAAATGTCTGGCTAGGGACCGCTTTAGGCTAAAGATGATCAGTTGGTGATGCTTAATTTGCACAAGTGGGAGTCTGTTGGATTTATGTGCACAAATAAGCACAAGTGTCATCGTGTCCAATGTTATAAGACACTAAAGGGTCACACCACTACACACCCAATAATGGACAACCGAATAAAGTAAGTTGTGTGGAATAATTAACTAGTTAAGTTAATTATAAAGAAGAGAATAAATAATAATAGTTAATTATTATTTGTGAGGATGGTTAAATATTAAGTTTAATATTTAACGGACATTTAATTAATAAGTCTATTAATTAACTACTAATAGTCCAACGTGGTCTTGCAAAGTGTTCTGGTGGTGCAGTAGAGGTAGATCATTCTTTAGCAATCTAAAGTTAATGTTCTTGTTCATCTCCTTCTTGTGATCCCATTGTATAGTAGAGATCTGGTATGTGGGGTTCAAGTTCCGCCATGTGAATCCTACAAGGTATTCCTACAATAACTAGATAACACATAATTTCTATTTTCATCTTTAACCACCAAGTTCATCCAACTTGGTGGAAATCCCAAAATCTTAGTTCCAAGGTTTCACCAACGAAACCCAAACCCAACCACAACCCAAGGTCGACATCATTAGTCTTCAATATTAGTCTCATAATACTAATTAGTCACCAACACCCTTTTCCCCAAATATTGGTGACATTCAAAACCCTAGGTTTATTCAATCTTAAGATTCTTACAAATCTTAAGCATACACTTGTTTTCTTTGTTAGAATGTCATCTATTAAGTGTATACAACCATTATTCAACCATTAATCACAAACCCAAGAACTAGGGTTGCAAACCCAAGCTTACAAATCCATGGATCTAAAGCTACAACTACATCGGAGTGAAGATTTACCTTGATCTTCAACAATGGAAGCAAAATCACTTGATTTGGACCCCAAAATCGGCTCCAAACGACCTTTTCCACTCAAAATATGTATAAGGTTCTAAAGAGAGAGAGTTGGGATGAAGAATGAACTCAAAATGGCCAAAATCACGATTTTATCCTGTTTCAGCAAAGTTAGTGCCGTGAACTAGTTCGAGATCGTGAACTATGTGCTTCGTGAACTTTTCCCGGTCGTGAACCAGCCGTGAACTCTGATCTCCGAAATCACCAAATTCTCTACCCCGAGTTACCGATCGTGAACTAGTTCGAGATCGTGAACTTCTCAATGCAGCAAGGCTGCATTTTTCGGTCCTTGCCTCGACCCGGTTTCGTCCATAACTTTCTCATACGATGTCCAAATGACACGAAACCAATTCCTACGTTCTTTAAATGATTTATCCTTATTTATCATATTTGTTTCATAATTTATTTAACACAAAATTCGGGTCGTTACATGGTAAACCCCCTTAAAACAACCAATATAGTTAAGGTCTGAATATCGTTAAATCAATGATAAACGAAAGCCTAGTTACCAATCAAAATTGACCTCTAAGCTCAGCTACCAATTAAGCCGAGTTTTAGCTACCAATCAAGCCAAGCAACAAAAAATTATGTGCACATATCCAAAATTAACATATCACAATCAATTATGTACCAAATAAGCAAGCCATACGAATTGCAACGAAATTCTGCCCAAAACGAAGTTTGCGCCGCGAATACACAGACTCGCGGTTGCGAGTCCCGTGTTCACGCCACGCGAACATTTTCACGATCGCGAAAATCGATCGATGTTCCATCGGGTCGCGTCCACTCGAAGTTCCCGTAAGAGTCAAAATCCTGCATTTTTACCAAGTATGCAAGGTTCTGACCAATTGTTACTAAACTCAAGTTGAAGGTTAAATCCACTCACCTTTTCCTTCAACTTGTCAAAACTCAGATATCTAATATTACTGAGTTTCCATCCTAGTTCCTGTAAACCAAAGTACACAGAATTAGTATTCAATACACCGAAATTATTACAATTACCAAACTCACGCAACAACACTCTTGACTCATATGAAACCAAATACTTGCAACTTCACACATATATGTTATGGTCACCATACCATTTCACATTTCAAGTTAACTAGCCATTATGCATTTTTACATCTAAACACGTCAAAACCCGACTCTAAGTACAACACATTTAATTATATTTCTTGCAATTCAATAATCATTCAAATGACTTACGTATACTATTATTCGTATTAAGTTATTTGATTCTTATTATGTATCATCACATATTTTTGAAGTCTAATATTTGTTTTTTCAGTTTATGGCACTAGTACAAAAATGAGCAACAGTCACACACAAAAAATATGACCGTATGCCTTTAGTCACACATATTTTTTCCACTATAAGTGTGACCAAAGATCATGTCATTTTAGGCAACATATGGCTACATAATGGTTATATTAACCGAAAAACAGTAGCCGAAGCATAAAAGTGTGGCTATATGTGAAAAACATTTAATGCTGTAATCATGCCTTCTATCTTATTGTGTGGCCATAAATTGTTTGTAGACACACATTTTTATACTTTTGTGTGACTATTGTGCAAGCAATAGTTACACGAATTTATTGTGATTGTAGCATTTTCTATTATATAGTCACGAAAATATAGGTTATTATGACTATTATGTACCTTCTAAACACATACAATTACTGAAACTATGACGAAAATTATTTTAAGGACATACATTTTTGTATATAACATTTCTCAGTGAATGTATATTTACATTTTTACCCTTGAGAAACTTCCTCCTTTCTTTATAGAATCTCTCCACTTTTACCCCCTCTACTTTAACGAAAGTCTTAAAATTTTTAATACTTTTTAATTTTCGGTAGTTTCAAAACAAGCGGGACTCACATCGACTAATATATTATTTAATACAGTGAAATAACTTATAATAAATTATTTTTAATTTAAAAAATCATTACACACTTTAATCCAAAATGTGTGATATTCATCACTCGCTAACTATCTAATTTAATTTAATCTAACATTCATTTATAATTTTTTGTTTCAAAAAACGTAAAACCAGAAATATATAACTTATTATGAAATGGAGAAAGTATAAAACTTACAATACATTAGTACATATAACATTTTTTAAGTTCATGTGACTATATAAAAAGTAAAATATTATATATTATTTTTATTTTTATCTTGGCATACCTAATTTTTCTTTTGATGGTAGCCGGAGTTCTGAATCACTTTACGAGCCGACTAATATCTGAGTACCACGCGCTTTGCGGATAGTACGGAGTCGACGCGGATAAACCTTTGTGGTCTTAAGAGTTTTTTTCTTCTTATATGAAATATCTTTGCACCCCCTTTTTTTAATATAAAATGACATATAAAATATATTGGAACACAAATTTTGTTTTCTTTATATAAAAAAGTCTTTTGAGTGTTATATGAATATATCAATAAACGACATTTTAGATATTATATAAAAATCCCCGCATCATCGCGCGGGTAAATTAACTATTAGTAAGTAAACCCTAGAATATTCAGATAGATAACAACCAACAAGCATGTATCCGTTAATTAAATTAATCATTTCGGTTGTTTTGAATGAAAATAAACTTGTGTTAGTGTAAGAATCTTATGTTTTAATTTGATGTGGCGGCTTAGCTAGGTATGAAAAGAAAACAACGAAAAAGAACAATAAAAAGTTTTTTTTTTTTTTTTTTTTTTTTTTTTTTTTAAAACAGCTTTCAATAAAAAAACTAGCAAAGCGCTAGAAAAAACAAATCAACAATTACAAGAAAAAACAAGCCACTCTAACCAACTCACTCTATACATCTTTTTACAATTACATATCCAATTAAACGCTACTTCTTTAATTGAATCAACTAAAATGCTTTTCCGAGTATCAAAATTTTTAAATATCACCGCAATTCTGAACCGCCAAAGAATACATATCACCGTGAGACACACCGCTTCCATTATGAGCTTAGCTTTTCTACTCACACTACTAGCATCCAATGTGAACAATAAATTATCTAAATCAGCAGCATTCATATTTAAAGATTGTAACTAAATCCCAACCGCAATCTAAACATTTTTTGCAACCTCACAAGACCAAAATATATGATCCGTGTCTTCCTCATAATTACTGCACATTGCACATAACGTATCATCTAATGGAATCCCCCTCACTAACAGATTAATTTTGGAAGGAATACGATTCAAATTAATCTTCCAAAATAAAAAATTTACCTTTCAAAGCACCAAAGGATTCCAACGAGTTTGTATAACCGAAGATGGAAGCAGTCGTCTAACCACTTTTTCTAGATCTAACTTCAAACTCACCACTTAGACCAATGTCCCACTTCCATCTATCCGGCATTTCGTTCAGAACAACCCCTTCCATCATCGAGTTTAATTGCGACAAGAATGTTTCCTGCATGCCTCCCCTAGGCTCCAGAGACCACGCTCAAACCAGAGCATTATTTAACAATCTGTCCGACACCAAACAAGTTTGATTCGTTTCTAGTCTATATAAAAGAGGCAACATCTCAGCCAAAGAAAGACTCGAGATCCAAGGCTCGTTCCAAAATAATGTGTTTTGACCATTGCCCACCGACTTAGAAAGGTGCTCCAACAAATTTAAACCTTGTGATTTAAATTTTTTAATCATCTTAATAATTTGAGCCCATGGTTGCATACTAGAATACCCCCGGGTATTAAAAATAACAAACCCGCCATCATCACCATACAATTTTCGAATAACCAAACACCACAATCTCCCCCGGTTATTGACAAATCTCCAAATCCACGTCAAAAGAAGTGCAATATTAAAAGCATAAAGGCTTCCAATATTTAACCCACCAAAATTGACCTCCATTGAACCTAATGTATTTTTTTCCGATCTTCGGAACCTCCAAAAAAAATGTGGCTCTCATCTTCTCCAAATTCCTATACACACATTTAGGCATAAAAAACATAGACAATGAATACCACTTAAACCACCCAACAAAAAGCTTTCTAAATATTATACTCCTTTTATTTTGTTTGTATTTGTCGAAGAAACTGTAGTGTTTTTCTATGTGAATATTACATATTCAATAAGAGTGCGTTTGACATGCTATAATCCTCTATAATAAAAAAGAAAGTTGTTTCCACAAAAAAATCCTCTGTAATAAAATTGAATATTATCAATTAATTGAATTTAGTTGTATTTGAATTTTATAGCGCGTTTGAATAGAAATACACACTTTTGTCTTTTTAATTTTTATTATTAATATATATATATATATATATATATATATATATATATATAAGTGGGATCCTGTGAGCACTCAAAAAACGATGAGGACTCGCGAGGACACCTCAAAAAAATTTCAAAAAATTCCGTAAAAAAATATATATAACTCCCATTGATTATAACTACATTTGACAAAAAAAAATTTGAAAAAAATTATGATCCACTTATTTTTGCGGATCATAACAATGATCCATATTTTTTTTTGGGATCAAAATTATGATCCATATTTTTTTTTTATCATTTTTGAATTTTTTTTTTTGTGGATCTTATAGGCTGCGATTTTGATATTTTTTTGAAAAAAGTTTGTTTTGGATCATTTTTAGAGTTCTTTTTTGAATCCTCGCAGTCCTCAGCGGGAAAAAAGAGTCCTCACCGGATCCGGACCATATATATATATATATATATATATATATATATATATATATATATATATATATATATATATATATATATATATATATATATACAGAACCGACAGAACCCGTCTAAGCCAATCAGAATTTAAGGAAATAGATTTTTTTTTCCTTTTTTTTTAATTTCGTGAGGGTATAATGGGAAGTTTAAAAAAGAAGTTTAAAATGGCAACAATTTAAATTTTGAATGGTTCCTACATATAAGGAAAGTCGGTTTATGTATTTAATTAATATTTAATATTCGAATTAATATCCCCGAATTCTAGGGATCCAATATTCCATTTTACATGTTATATTAGCAAGTTTTTCATACATGTTATATTTACGGTATTTCCAGAATTTTATTGATACATTAGTTTCACATATTAATTAGTTTACCTGCATATATGATAATTACAAAAAGGGAAAAATGATTTTAACCAAGAACATTCAAAAACCTATTTATTCTATAATTGCGATATACTCATATACATCGATGTTCTAAGTGAGAATTCCATGTTCAAGGATATGATCATCAATACAGAATAACACATGCACAAAAAACACCAATGTATCTTAACAACACTTATGTTAAATGCACAAAAAAACACCAAATATATCTTAACAACACTTATGTTAAATGCACAAAAATACATTTATGTTAAATGTAGAAAAATACATTCATGTATCCAAACGCAATCAAGTATATACTATCCAAACACCAATGTATTCCATGCCTCCTTTGTTGCTGAAAAGAACAAAATCTGAGATATGAAGACATTTCCTTGCGTTTTAGTTCCTATTGCCCTGTAAATCATCAAAATCATCAAGAAGTAAAATTACAACAATGTACAACATTCATGTACATGGATGTGCAAGTCATTATAGAAGTTTAATCGAGTGTCAATTTAGTTATATGAATGTAGAGGTCATTACATTAATGTACAAGTTATTAGTACTATGTACAACTTTCAATACATGAGTGTACACGTCTGGTTTATAAAACATTTATAAATGTACAACATTCATTACAACAATGTACAAGTTATTGCTACATGAAGGTATTACGTTTAGAAAACTCAAATCAATCAGAAATTCTACAACCAAAAGCCCTAATTTTGTAGTTTCAAAACTAGATCTAACAAAAATGCTGATGAAATAAACACATCCAGGCTAAAACTAAAGATCCGTACATATTGGCTAATGAAATGCGAATTACAACACATCGAGAGCAATGATTAACAACTAACAGTTCAATAATCTCACCACCACCGGAATTTCACCGTCGACAAACGCAAACATCAACAGCACCATCGTGAAATTTACGGTTTCAGAGAGACGTACGTACCTTTCAACAGCACCTTTAGTCTTTTTTCAATCGTTCGTTTAACACAACACCATCGGCGGTTTGAATTGGGTGACGCTAGTTGTTCCGGTGGTTGTTCAGAGATTTTAGAAAAAATGAAAATGATGGGTAGATAATGGGAGAGAGGGTACGTGATTATAGCATTCAACCCTATCTTTTGATTTTGACAAAATACCTAAAATGTCCTTAACAAATCTTAACCTTTTATTTTGAATCTAATGGTCTATATTTGGTTCTTACAGTTCTAACGCGAAAATTGGTTCTGATTTTAATTCTACACTATATATATATATATATATATATATATATATATATATATATATATATATATAGTGTAGAATTAGAATCAGAACCAATTAAGGCTACATAACCAGCAGAACTCAATCTAAACCATTGATTTTTGAAATGAAATGATCATGGAAGACACATTAATGTATTTGATGAGAGGCCCCTAAATATTGGTTTGCATGGATGTCATTCATGCATGTATACATATATGTCATATATATATATATGTATATGAGGACTCCTGTGAGGACTCAAAAAACGGTGAGGACTCGCGAGGACACCTCAAAAAAATTCCGAAAAAAATATATATAACTCCCCATGATTATTACTACATCTGACCAAACAAAAATTATGATCCACTTTTTTTTGTGGATCATAATAATGATCCATATGTTTTTGTGGATCAAAATTATGATCCATATTTTTTTTTTGATCATTTTTTATGTTTTTTTATTTTGTTTGGATCTTATATGCTGCGATTTTAATATTTAAAAAATAAATATTTTGAAAAAAGTTTGGTTTGGATCATTTTTGAGTTTCTTTTTGGAGTCCACACACTCGTTACCGGTTTTTGAGTCCTAACCGGATCCGGACCCTATATATATATATATATATATATATATATATATATATATATATATAGGGTCCGGATCCGGTGATGACTCTTTTCCCCGTGAGGACTGCGAGGACAATTCTCGTCCACTCATCTTAAAAAGGGCATAAATGTCATTTTCGAAACCCCCTATCCTCCTTTTGCCACTTGTCCTCTTATATTTGGAAGTGGGTTTTTCCCCCGCACTTCGTTTTTCGCCCATAACTTTTTTTTATTTGTAAAATAAAAAATATAAAAATGCCAAAAATTTTAAAATTAAATTTTCTACAAAATGAGTATAGTCATGAAAATTTGAAAAAAAAATGAGTCAAAATTGACAATGATCCATAAATAACAAAATGATCCAAAAATTAACAATAGTACAAAATAAATAAAAAGACCCTAAATGAACAAAATGATCCAAAATTATATATGATATATTATTTGACTAATTATTTATACAAAATTATGTTTATGCAAGATTAATAATGATCCAAAAATAACAAAATGATCCAAAATTAACAAAAAAAAAGATCCAAATTTAACAAAATGATCCAATATTTTATCCGGGTTTTTTTTTTCAAATTTTCATTACTATACTCATTTTGTAGAAAATTAATTATAAGAACTTTGGCATTTATAGTTTTTTGAGTAAATTAAAGTTTTTGTCCCTGTGGTTTGCCCAATTCTGCGTTTTTGTCCCTGTACTTTTTTTTTCTGTTTTTTTGTCCCTGAGGTATGCAAAATTCCGTTTTTTTGTCCTTCCGTCCACCCACCGTTTGAATTCAGCCGTTAAAGCCCTCACGTGCTGAAAATGTGAGGGTAAATTTGTCATTTTATCATTAATGTACAACAATTTATACATAAGTTACAAACATAATGTTGTACAACTAAAATTGCACAATGTACAACCAATCTCAACTCTCACTCTCTCTCTCAACTCTCTATCTTTTGACCCTCTCTCATCCCTTAAACCCCCCAAACTCCCATCATCATCTCCGACACGCTCATCACCATCATCTCCGGCACCCTCATCGCCCCCCGCCGCCAACTCCGACAGCTTCACCACCACCGCCATCTCCGACAGCCTCTTTCTCTACTTTCTTTCTCTACTCTAAAATTTATAATTGCCGTCACTCCTTCGTCAACTACAGTCTCAAAACCTTGTAATTTGAACTTCTGCAAAAAACCCTAGCATATCCACCGCCACCGTGAGCCACAATGACCACCGCCGGAGAATTCGAAGATGGATTTCCGGCAACAATACTCTTCAATCAAGGCTTCTCTTACACCTACGACGATGTTATCTTTCTCCCTCATTACATCGATTTCCCCACCGATTCCGTCCAACTAAACACAAAACTCTCCCGTAACATAAACCTCTCCGTACCTTGTGTTGCTTCTCCGATGGACACTGTAACTTAGCAGTAGAAGAAACGCCGGAGCCGCCGCCGTTGGTGGTGGTAGTGGTGGTGCTGCCACCAATGTCAGATCTGAATGAAGGAGACGACGAAGGGAAAACAACAATCGGAAAGGAAGAAGAAACCAACTTGCCTAATTTTTCTTGAAGACAAAACAGCAATCGATCTTGGAATTTTTGAGTGTGTGTTACGGTGTTTGTGTGTGAGACAGAGAGAGATGAATTTGTATGGATTTTTTGTGGTTTTGTGGGTTTTGTGAGACAGAGAGAGATACGATCTTCTTTTATGTTTATTTTTTGATTTTGTGGGTTTTGTATGGATTTTTTGAAATCACAGATCTACAACTTTAATCTTTGATTTTGTGATTTGTTTTAATCTTTGAAATCACAGATCTAAGACTTTATTTTTTTATGAATTTGTATGGATTTTTTGTGTGGAATTGTATGAAATTTTGAAGAAGATAATGGTGTTCTTGATGCAAAGAAGATGAACATAAAAATACAACTTTGAAAGCATTATGTACAAGTAGTTCGCGAAAAAGACCAAAATGCCCTCACGTTTTCAGCACGTGAGGGCTTTAACGGCTGAATTCAAACGGAAGGTGGACGGAAGGACAAAAAAATGGAATTTTGCATACCTCAGGGACAAAAAAAACAGAAAAAAAAGTACAGGGACAAAAACGCAGAATCGGGCAAACCACAGGGACAAAAACTGTAATTTACTCTAGTTTTTTCTTACAAAGAAAAAACAAAGTTATGGCCGAAATACGAACTTTGGGGTAAAAATAAAACCCACCAATGAGATAATGCCATGTGTCACTAGGAGAAACTGAATGTTTGTAGATGACCATTTTAACCCTTTGTATTTTGGTTTTTCCCCCTCTACTTTGTTAAACTTTACATAAACCCCCCCTAAACTTGTACCAATGTTTCATTTCTTCACATTTAATCATAACCATTTATTTTGTTAGATTAAAGGCTAGCTAGGATTATATATATATATATATATATATATATATATATATATATATATATATATATATATATATATATATATATATATATATATATATATAAAAAGGTTAATAGAAATTTATTTTTTAATTTCTTTATATATTTATTTCTATTTGATTTATTTATTTAATTTATAGATTTGTTTGAAATTTTAAAATTTTTTAGTAAACTTTTTAAAATTTTCTAATATATTTGAACGATTTACAACTCTGAAACATATACAACATTCAAATTTGTTAGTTTATTAAAAAACGTAACTGAATTCAAAACATTTGCTAAGGATTTCAATTACGATGAACAAAGTAATTTGACAATTACGTAGGAAACATCCCTTCGTAATGAAATTGAATTTTAGTTACGAAGGATTGCGGATGATTATGTCAACACAAACGAGGCCTAATCATTTAAGTTCGATTTTAAATTTTGTAGATACTACCATAATACATGTTGTTCAGTTATTTAAATGTAAATTTAAATGTTGCTTTTATTACGTAATGTTAAATCAGATTCGAATAAACTTAACGTTTGTAGTCTAGTGATTTTGATATTTGATGTAAAGTCTATTCCATCGAGCATGAGTTCATATTCCGTTGCAGATAAACTGAAGTAAATTAAGTACCGTTAAAAAAATGTCAGATTCTAATAAAGGATTAGGCAACTTAGATGTTTTATTTTATCAATGCATCATCTTTAATTGCAATGGATCAATTCACATATTTTATTATCCTGCCTCGGTAGTTTAAAACAACACTTTACACACAATAAGGCTATAATCCATACATGGGGAGACTAAGAAGTAAAAAAAGCATTTTCTATTAAGTCAAGATGGGCATCTGATTTATTATATTGATTTTATGGGCAACCATTATCTCCTTGGAGCTGTTGGATGTTGTTAAGTAATACTATAACTTAGTTTAACGCCATTGGTTTAATGTGATTTTTATTTTGATATGGAATGAATTGGATTCATATACGCGAAGGTGTTAAAGATTTGTTTGGAGATGAAATGGACGAGCTAGTCTTCAACTTTTGAAGGGTTGGTAAATGGATATGCATCGTTTCATATATCATATCATTATGTAATTTTGGCCGATAGTAATTGGGTATGCATTTGGTTTAATGTCTTTCGTTCGATTTGTATATAAATTAATGTAATTGATGCATCCACTTGTTTTTTTCCAGAAAATATGAAACCTACTCTCAAATTAAAGGAGATTAAAATATGAAATTAGTGAGATGATCAAGATTTAAGGGGATTTAAAGTTAAAGAAAATTCTAAAGAGTATAATTGTGATTACAATAAAGAGATTTGTTAATGATAATCTTTTAAATGCATAAAAAATTGTACATTAATTGTGAGGTCTTTTAGATCTCTTACTTTACGAGCGTTGTTACATGTTTTGTTTTCTTGAACCCATAGGGTTTCGGTAGTGTTGTGCCGTTCTTATTCAATTAGGGTTTTGGTCTTTATTTTCTTTTCGATTACGGTTTCGTAATAAGCATGGTGAAATCTAAGCTAAAGTATGATGCTGATGGATGGGTACGGAAAATTGGGGGAAAAAGGTCTCGAGAGGATCGTAAGCAGCCGATAAACAATCCATATGAGAGATCAGTCGATAAAATTGCCTCTTCGTTCTATATAACCAATTTCCCAAAAGATTTGGTTGCCAAGGAATTATGGACTTGGTGTAAGAAGTTTGGCAACATTGTTGATGTCTTCATTCATAATTAAACATCAAAAATGGGGAAAATGTTTGGTTTCTTACGATTTCTGGGAATTGAAGATGAGTCTGGATTTGCTAATAATCTCTCAAAAGAATGGATGGGGTCTTATCATCTCGATGTATCGGTTGCAAGGTATTCCAGGCCTAAATCAGTGCAGCGATCAATACCAACAAAATGTATCTTTGAAAATAGTTTTGGTGCAAAGTCTTTTGCTTCTGTGGTGGCGGGGAACAAAGTCTCTTCGAAACTTGTTCAAAAGAAAAATGCTAATACTCCTGTTCCTCCGAGCTGCAAAAAGTTGGTCCTTGAGGAAAAAGATCTGTTAAATATAGAGGACGCCAACTCGATTGTTCTAGCCAAGGTTAAAGAGGTGGAGCTCCTGCTCAACCTGTTTGGGCACTTAGAGAATGAAGGGTTCGAGGAGGTTGAAATCCATCATGTGGGAGGTCCATGGGTATGGATTGATTTCAAGTCGGAGAAAACGTGTTTGCGTTTTAAAAACTTGGATCTCCATAATATCTTTTCGGAAGTTAAGCAAGTGTTGAAAAACTTTGTAGTTGATGAAATGTTAGTGTGGATCGAAATAGATGGCCTTCAGTTATGTGCTTGGAGCTCGGAAGTTTCTAAGAAAGTGGGCAATTTATGGGGGAAGTTTATGTTATTTGATGATGACTCAAATGAAGATCCTAGTTGTGGAAAAATGTGCTTCAGCACAAAACAGTCAAACTTTATACACGAGGTTATTTTAGTGGAAGTGGCGGATAAAGAATATTCAGTTCGAATTCGTGAGAAACAAGGCTGGAAGGCAAGTATCAAGAGATATAGATAAGAGTGATAATTCTGATTCAGATGATAGGGTTGATGAGTTTGCTCCATCTTTGGTTAGTTCTTCTAATGAAGAATCGGAAGAGGAAGAGGATAATGATTTTGTGCAACAAAAAAAAAAAATTTATTTCTGATAATGCATCTCCTTTGGTTAACGTATATGTAGAGAACCATGTGGACCCAATTATGATGAATCAAGATGATAGTTGTCAAATCGCTAGGCTAGTTCATCAGAATCTTTAAGTCATCCTCCGGGTTTTGAGTCAAAGCAAGAAATGTTGCTCATATGTGGCGATCTAAACATGAAAAGTAAGGTGTGAGTCATTGTGATGATAAATGTTCTCTCATTAAATGCTAAAGGGATTGGATCGGGTTGGAAAGGAAAGTGGATCAAAGATCTTTGCTTTCTTAATAGTGTTTCTTTTCTTGGAGTGCAAGAGACGTTGATGACACAAGTTAATCTCTTTCATGTTAAAGCTTTATGGGGTAACTATAAATTTGATTTTGCTTGCAGTTCTTCTCGAAGTCACTCGGGAGGTATTATCTCTATTTGGGATTCGGCGGTTTTTGTAAAATCGAATATAGTAAGTGTTAGTCCCGTAATAAGTGAAATACAACACCTATACGCTTACGCTGACCAATTTAAAGTTAATGGAGACACTCAACACATTTTAAACTTTTCTTTATTAATCAATAATGATACAATAAAGATGCAAGCAGTTTGCGGAATAGCTAAGTACAAATCCTAACTAAACTGCTTGCATGTGATAGACAACAACAAATATTATCTAAGACAAGTTTATGATCAATAAATGATCAAGCACAAGACCAGACACTTTCGTTATACAGATTCAATTCTCGAATCAGATAACTAGAGTTAACTGGCGGTTTACACTCTGCTCGAAGGAATAATGTTCTGGAGTAATTTTAGCAGCGTGTAACCTTGTTGGGTGCACATAGGAATTGATCACTCAAGTCTTCAATCTATAGCATTGGAAAACGTAGAGGCAAAGGAATGATCGATCGATTCCACGTGTAAGAATTCCGTTGGTGCAGAGGATATTTCATGGGACGAGCACGACTAACGGAATTCTGACAGTACTTTCTGTCGTCTTGTGATCGCCGATATCTTTTAGAAGATTTGCAAGATATTCTCATAGTCAGCGATGCACAAACTTGTGCTTTACTTGTGTCTTTCTGTGACACTGAAACTCCCAGCCAATGTACACTTTTGGCAGCCATGAGTCTTCGGATACTCATTCTTCTTCAGATGGCCTTCTGCTTCAGTGACCTTCACTAAGAGTTTTGCTTAGAGAAGTATATGTTCAGTGGTTCAGCGTTTTGTCCAATGCGCTGAACCTGTTACACTATCTGATCTGTTAACTAGTATCTGATTCCGCAGGGGGAACTGATCGTTGTTTCAGATAGTGATCAGATAGTGCAACTAGCTAACTAAATCCGAACTGATCAGATTCAGTTACAATCTGAGGAACTAATCCTCTGATTGTCTTCTAACTATTTGCCTTTTTGTCTTCATTAAATCTCTTCAGTGGGGGATGCTTTTCAGCGACCCAACAATCTCCCCCTATTTGATATAGTTAAATAGTTAGGCAACACCCCCTGAATATGTGAAGGTTTTATATAAAACCTTGAGTATTTTTCACAATTCAAAGGGTCTTCGATATAAACATAAATTAATTTCTTCAAGTACCGGCCTTTCATCACCGGTAGCTCCCATCATTTTCCAGCCAATCACTCCTTCCTTCCCTTGTGGCTTCCTAGGCCCCTTCTCCTGCACTCTTCCTCCTTGGCCTCAGCTACCTCTTCTACAGACATCCCAGAGGTCTGGCCGTTCTTCTGAGTTCCTCCTCTCTAGGAGTCATTTGGAATTTTCTCTTTTTCATCTTTGGGGGAGAAGCTACAGGACCTTTACCCTTGTCAAGGGGAAGGTTTTGGATTTTTCCCACGGGAGCTTGTGCAGAAGCCCTGACAAGGGGATCTGAGGATGGAACTATAGGGATCCTGGTTGTACCCCCAAGGTGAGTGATGGTGATTTCCGGAAATTCTTCGAACCTAATACCTGACCTCCTAAAACGTTCTGAGGTCATCTGACTGAATTTTCCACCCTGAACACTTTCACCAGCTACATGATTTGAACCCATGCCAACATCACGAACTCTACTATCTCCAACAACTCTCTTTCCACTGCTCCGGTCCTCACATCCTATTCCGGCCGGTCTACTAGCGACCCTCTCCGCTGTGCCTTGATGAGACACAGATTTCTCCCCCTGAAAATGAGGGGTGGGAGTGACACCTTGAGCATTTTCTGTATTTATCAATGGCTCAACAAGGTTAGGGGCTGTTTGGTTGGTTGGAAAGTGATGGAATTAGAAGGAATTGGAATCCAATTCAATCACATTCCATTGTTTGGTCAAAAAAAAATGAGGGAATTGGATTCCTAAATGGAATAAGGATTCCTAAATGGAATGAAGATTCCATCAAATGAGGGAAACCTCATTCCTTCCAAATGATGGAATTAAAATCATTCGATGGGTTGAAAGTGTATATTTCATATATACCCTTTCTCAAACTAGAAAAGCCCCTAGCTTAAAATCAAACGACTCATTCATCACTCTGCTAGTCGAACCGTCATCCTCCCCAACGAACATACGCATATCTTATCCGGTGAACAGGTGCTTATCTTCTCCGGCGAACACTGTGGGTAATCGATCTTTTCCATCTCTCTCTCCATCTCTCTCTCTCTCTCTCTCTCTCTCTCTCTCTCTCTCTCTCTCTCTCTCTCTCTCTCTCTCTCTCTCTCTCTCTCTCTCTCTCTCTCTCTCTCTCTCTCTCTCTCTCTCTCTCTCTCTCTCTCTCTCTCTCTCTCTCTCTTCGTGGCTAACACATAGAATTCGTTTTTGTCTCTATTGTTACTTGATGTCGATTAGGGTGTAGAACGTTATTCTGTGCCAACTTTGTAATCGAAAATTCTAAGTAGTATACTGATTAATCGAACATTTTCAAAAGCATCAAGCCCTTTTCCTTTATGTCCTTTTCATTTGATTTTTAGCGGATGTGTTTGCAAACTTATGTGTATCTCACAATATGGAAGCTTGAAATTAAAAACTTCCCACATAACGTGAATATTTTATAATAACCCAATTTGGGGAAAAAGCATTTAAGCTACTGTGATTATGAAGGAGCTTTTATTTATATGCAATTCTAGTAACACAAACATATAATCAAGATTAAAATGAAGATTGTTGTTCGATTTAAGCTACTGTGATTGTGAAAGGCGTTGTTCCATTTTATATACAATTTCCATTTAAGTTAGTGTGATTTGTTGTTTTACTAATCAATTGTTTAACATTATATTTATAGGATGACAACTCAAATTAGAAATTTTAGGCCATGGACAACTAATGAAGAGGTGAAACTAGTTGAGGCAATGGTGAATATGACAAATGCTGGAGGATATAAAGCCGACAATGGTTTTAAATCTGGTTATTTACTCCACCTTGATCAAGCATTGAAACAAACACTTCCGAACGCGGGTCTTTTAGGTAAGCCACATATTGAATCAAAGATAAAAACCATGAAGAAAGATTGGCAATGTGTCTATTGTAATGACCCGAATTTTGTGTTAAATAAATTATGAAAAAATATGATAAATAAGGATAAATCATTTAAAGAACGTAGGATTTGGTTTCGTATCATTTGGACATCGTATGAGAAAGTTATGAACGAAACCGTGTCGAAGCAAAGGTCGAAAAATGCAGCCTAGGCTGCATAGCCCAAGATAGCGGCGCTCTCTGGGGATAGCGACGCGATTTCTGGCTTTTCCAACAGAAATTCGAAATAGCGTTCGAGAATAGCGACGCGATTTAACGCGGGCATTAAATAGCGACGCGATTCTTCGATAGCGTCGCGATTTCTTGTTTGATCAGTATTAAAGTCGGGATTTGGCTCATTTAATGACAACACAAACCCTAGTTCTTCTCTCTACAAGTGAGTATACGTTTTTGAGTGGAAAAGGTCGTTTGGAGCCGATTTTGGGGTCAAAATCAAGTGATTTTGCTTCCATTGTTGAAGATCAAGGTACATCTTCACTCCTTTGTAGTTGTAGCTTTAGATCTATGGATGGGTAAGCTTGGGTTTGAAAGCCTAGTTCTTGGGTTTGTGATTAATGGTTGAATAAGGGTTTATACACTTAATAGATGGTATTTTAACAAAGAAAACAAGTGTATGCTTAAGATTTGTAAGAATATTATGATTGATTAAACTTAGAGTTTTGAATGTCACCAAAATTTGGGGAAAAGGGTGTTGGTGACTAATTCGTGTCATGAGGCTAATAATGGAGACTAATGATGTCGACCTTGGGTTGTGATTGGGTTTGGGTTTTGTTGGTGAAACTTTGGAACTAAGATTTTGGGATTTCCACCAAGTTGGATGAACTTGGTGGTTAAAGATGATAATAGAAATTATGTGTTATCTAGTTATTAAGGATAACTAGAAATGTGATTATTATGTTGATAGGTTGAAAGGACCTAAAAATTGGAGATATTCCAAAGGCGGGAAGCAAGGATTTGTGTTGATAAACACGATATGGATTTAGCTATCGCTAAGGTGAGTACATGAGACTATTAAAACTGGGTACAAAGTAAATGGTTTTTGAAAATACATATGATGTTTTATGGGAAAGGGGTAAATCGTAGACTATCTAAGTATGTCTAAAACGATTGATGATTTTGAAAGAAATCATGATAATGAAAAGTAATTAATAACTAATTATTGATATGATGTAAAAAGAGTATGCTTTTATAATATGTGATTACTAATGATGAAACTAGTTGATTTGATTATGTGAATGCTAATTAAGATTAGTATGTGGATAGATTGTATGCTGACCTTACAACATTGTTGATAGATGTGACATATAGGCACATGTAATAGTTATGACGGGTAGACTGAAATAGGACAGGTACATGATAGATTCGGAGGCATTCTGGATTATCACGATATCTTTAAACTGATGGATTGGAGGCATTCCGATCACCCAACAAGATGTTGGATCTTACTGAATTGGAGGCATTCTGATTAGTAAGATAAGATGGGTCACCTTGCTTGGACAAGGTGACAAAGGGGTTTCTACTGAATCGGAGGCATTCTGGTTAGTAGGACAAAAATGGGGTCTCGTTGGATTGGAGGCATTCCGAACAACTTGACGGGTCGAATAGGCTATGAATGAATGTGATAGGATTACCGAGGAGGTAACTAATGTATATAAATATATATGTATATATATATATATATATATATTTAATATGTGTGATTATTTATATATTAATGTCGGGTCTAAACCCATGTATCTCACGAGACTATTTTGTCTCACGTACTACTTTGTTTTTGGCTATGTACTCAGGTTCGAGATTGAAGGTTTAGAAGGTCGCGATAGAAGTGGCCTAGAGATGTTTAGCTCGAGAGCCTATAGGTAGATCCGCTTGCCTATGGTTTTGATATACTTGGTGACACCGTATTTTTGTAAACTCTGATAAAGGTTTTGAAGTTTTTGTTAAACTGTATTTTGGACAACATGATAATGTTGGAAATTGTATTTTATATGTTTTAAACAATGTTTTAAAAATACGGGTGTTACAACTTTGTATCAGAGCTATAGTTTAAGTGAATTAGGTTGGATTTCCATCCTAGTCTTAGACTGTAGCAATAGGAATGTAAGATTCCTTGAGATCGATAGGTTGACCTTGAGACTTTATGTTAAGTTTAGGGTTGAACCTAGGGGACCTATATAAGTTGTTATGAAATGTGCAATGTGAAGTCTTTTGAGACCGTAGGGCATTAGTATGATAGGGTCGGCCCCTATGAGAAATTGCATGTTTTGATCTAGTTGTGTTGTTTTCGACTGTTGAGTTGACCGCTTGAATCTTGTTTGATAGGTACGTTGGTATGGTGAAAGAATGAATGTGAGAAGTGGATGAGCTCCACTAAATTGGGATGAGTTATGAATGAGGATATGAACCAGATTTTGGATAATCGAAGGAATGAGGGTAGACAGAATGATTCTAATACCCGTGTGAAGAAGAGTTATCGAATGGCGAAGTGCGTAGTGAGAAGTATCTACATAAAAAGGTATTAAGACCTAGTCGGAAGAAATGGAGGGATGTTGTATAAGGCCTTCATAGCGTGTAAAATCGTAGGGTAATTCGAAAATTCTGAATCGGACGTCACGATTTTGTGGATCTGGTGGATTGAGCAAGTGCTAGAGAGTAGCAATCGAAGGAAGAACGGTATGGTGACTTTGGCATCACCATTACTGAAGGATGAGGCGTTGACACGGTGGAATGTGTTGGATGAAAATTTGGGAAAGAGAGCACGGTACAAGATGTTGTGAGAGAAACTCACGAGTGAGTTGAAAGGGGAAGTCTGTCCGGAAGAAAATCTAGAGGGGGGTTCATGATACAACCCCGGAGATCTTAGGTAAAATGGATGTTATGTGATTATGGTTTAATTGTTTGATTGTTGCACGAATTGGTGCCTACAGAAATTGGAAATGAGCCGTATGATGCGGAGATTTATTTTGAGAATAGTCTTCCCGGTTAGTTATGTCTATGGAAACATGTGTTGCAAAAGATTATAGACAGATGCGTCGCATGTAGTAAGTATATAAGGGTCGATGCTATTGTGTAGTATCAAAGGACAAACCACGAGGATGGTAAATGTTTTCAACGAGAGGATAGTAGTACAATGAAGTACTAAGTTTGAGTAAGAATTGTTGGTATGGATAGGAATCATAGAAATAGAAACTTGAGAATTGGAACTTAGATATTCGGCGGGAATCCGGATGAATAATGTAATATGATTATACGTGAGCGGTAAAGGAAAGGATGACTAAGGTATTGTGATGTCTTAGAACTCGTAAATGGAAAATATGTGGAAAAGGATAAGTGTCGGGAGTGTCGAATTTTGATTGTTGAAAATGGTTGAGTATAAGTTGGCGTATAGCCATAGCAACGTTTTGTGTCGGGGATGATGGATTCGATATTAAGGGTAAAAAGACAATTGTTGGTAAAATGTCATAGTAATGGTATGACGATATATGACATGGGGTAGTGTGAGACTACGGTTGGGAAAGGGATATCTCTAAGTCTCACGATGTATAAAGAGTAGAACATCGAGTGTTGGGAAATTGGGTGGTAAGTCATGGGTTACAAGTGGAGACCGGAGCCGATTGTTTGACTCAAGGATGATTGGATTGGTCGGTGAATTATGGTTAATGGAGTGTAGTGGTAGTTACTCCGGTGGTGACAAAGGACTTAGAAATTGTTAAGGAAATGAACCGGTTAAGGATGGTTAATGTGTAAGTGAAACGGTAAATAGAAATTGGAGATGCTATTAGTTTACCCGCGGGGTACAATGCATGTGAGCTAGGTGATGGCCTTCGAAGGCATATGACAATGGAAAGGTAATGTCATGTGGATCGTGTTGAGTAATATGTCAAATGAGAAATATGTTAGATATGAAAGAAAATGATAATGTGATATTATGGGAAATGTGCTAGAATGCATGATGAATAGATAGACGATTGAATGAGCGAGAAAGGTTGAAAGCTACGTGCTGCGAAAAGATGAGTACTAGATGATATTGGCGTGACATATACATATTTTGTATATGTGCATAATAGAGGTGTATAGGTGGTATTGGCGTGGGATATACATATGTTTGTATATGTGCACAATAGAGGTGTTTAGGTTGAATTGGCGTGATACATATGTAAATATATAGGTATATGTATGACGAATGAAGAACCATGTGGTTAATGAGTATTGCTATTATGTTATGGTAAATGAGAATTTGGTTTGAAATGCGGGTTGCATTTAGGTCATGTATGAGTAAGAGATGCCTACGATTTATAGTATAGGAGGAAAGAGAAACTCCTAGTGAGCAAATTACTATTTGGTAACCAAGATATAGTAAACTTGTATAATATTGTGGAATCTGTTGCGGTAGAGGATCTAATACCGATAACTGAGATTAAAAAAGTTATGAAATTGATCGATGTGGTAGAAAGATGGGTGAAAGAATATTAAGTGATGGTATGAGTGACCAAATGAAGGTCAAGAAACGGTAAGGTCAATGTGACCTTAAGTAAAGGTGCGGAAACTGAAAGTTTGGAAAAATGGGAACGATTGTTAAGGAAACAATAATGAGTGTTCCGAAAGTGATAAGTTGAGAAATTTTTTTCCCTTGAGTACGGAACGTATTAGTTTGGAAAAGTATGGTTGACTTTATGCAAAAGTCAAGGTTAGTCAACTTGTGATCGGTTGACTTGGTCAAAGATGGGCTTTGACTCTCGTTCGGAATGACTAGTGAATGATGAGAGCATAATGTATCGATAGTGTGTATGTGAAAAGGTTAATGGAATAATTAAAAGTGTTATAGTCGGATTATGCGACTTTGACCCGTTGGGTGTTTTGAAGATTGAATTTGGGAATCGGGTACATGTTGGTTGATGAATCATAGTTAAAAGTCGATGGTAAAAGAAAGAATGATTAATGGAACCTTTAGCAAGTAAAAGAATTGTTAAAGAATAGTTGACTTTTTGCTTAAGTCAAGGATTAGACAATGTTGGCTTATTTCGACTTGGTCGAAGCTAGATTTTGATATCCGCGTGAATCAAGTAGCTAATTGTAATGATTGGGTCATATCATTCCTATTTGTATAGCGGGATTGGTTGAAGGATTGAAAGTGTTATGATTAAATTGTGAAATTTTGACCCGTTTAAATAATATGAGTTTAAGATTGATTTTTGACCCGTTCGGGCCTAACGGGGTTAAGTGAATGTTTAAATACATATTGTTGACTAAATTGGAATGGGAAAAGTTTGATGGTAATGACCACAAGGGAATGAGAACGAAATGCTCGGTCGAAAGTGGGTTGAAAAATTTCTAGTGATTTCGAGGACAAAATTCTTTTAAGTGGTAGATAGTTGTAACGACCCGAATTTTGTGTTAAATAAATTATGAAAAAAATATGATAAATAAGGATAAATCATTTGAAGAACGTAGGAATTGGTTTCATGTCATTTGGACATCGTATGAGAAAGTTATGAACGAAACCGTGTCGAAGCAAAGGTCAAAAAATGCAGCCTGGGCTGCATAGCCCAAGATAGCGACGCTATCTGGGGATAGCGACGCGATTTCTGGATTTTCCAACAGAAACTCGAAATAGCGTTCGAGAATAGAGACGCGATTTAACGCGGGCATTAGATAGCGACGCGATTCTTCGATAGCGGCGCGATTTCTTGTCTGATCAGTATTAAAGTCGGGATTTGGCTCATTTAATGCCAACACAAATCAAGTGATTTTTCTTGCATTGATGAAGATCAAGGTAAATCTTCACTCCTTTGTAGTTGTAACTTTAGATCTATGGATGGGTAAGCTTGGGTTTGAAACCCTAGTTCTTGGGTTTGAGATTAATGGTTGAATAAATGTTGTATACACTTAATAGATGGTATTTTAACAAAGAAAACAAGTGTATGCTTAAGATTTGTAAGAATGTTATGATTGATTAAACTTAGGGTTTTGAATGTCACCAAAATTTGGGGAAAAGGGTGTTGGTGACTAATTAGTGTCATGAGACTAATATTGGAGACTAATGATGTCGACCTTGGGTTGTGATTTGGTTTGGGTTTCGTTGGTGAAACCTTGGAACTAAGATTTTGGGATTTCCACCAAGTTGGATGAACTTGGTGGTTAAAGATGATAATAGAAATTATGTGTTATCTAGTTATTAAGGATAACTAGAAATGTGATTATTATGTTGATAGGTTGCAAGGACCTTAAAATTGGAGATATTCCAAAGGCGGGAAGCAAGGATTTGTGTTGATAAACACGATATGGATTTAGCTATCGCTAAGGTGAGTACATGAGACTATTAAAACTGGGTACAAAGTAAATGGTTTTTGAAAATACATATGATGTTTTATGGGAAAGGGGTAAATCGTAGACTATCTAAGTATGTCTAAAACGATTGATGATTTTGAAAGAAATCATGATAATGAAAAGTAATTAATAAGTGATTATTGATATGATGTAAAAAGAGTATGCTTTTATAATATGTGATTACTAATGATGAAACTAGTTGATTTGATTATGTGATTGCTAATTAGGATTAGTATGTGGATAGACTGTATGATGACCTTACGACATTGTTTATAGATGTGACATATAGTCACATGTAATAGTTATGACGGGTAGACTGAAATAGGGACAGGTACGTGATAGATTCGGAGGCATTCTGGATTATCACGGTATCTTTAAACTGATGGATTGGAGGCATTCCGATCACCCAACAAGATGTTGGATATTACTAAATTGGAGGCATTCTGATTATAAGATAAGATGGGTCACCTTGCTTGGACAAGGTGACAAAGGGGGTTCTACTGAATCGGAGGCATTCTGGTTACTAGGGAAAAAATGGAGGCATTCTGGTCTCGTTGAATTGGAGGCATTCCGAACACCTTGATGGGTCGAATAGGCTATGAATGAATGTGATAGGATTATCGAGGAGGTGATCGATGTATATGAATGTGTTAGGGTTACCGCGGTGGTAACTAAAGTATATAAATATATATGTATATATATATATTTAATATGTGTGATTATTTATATATTAATGTCGGGTCTAAACCCATGTATCTAATGAGACTATTTTGTCTCACGTACTACTTTGTTTTTGGCTATTTACTCAGGTTCGAGATTGAAGGTTTAGAAGGTCGCGATAGAAGTGGCCTAGAGATGTTTAGCTCGGGAGTCTATATGTAGATCCTGCTTGCCTATGGTTTTGATATACTTGGTGACACCGTATTTTTGTAAACTCTGATAAAGGACTCTCATAAAGGTTTTGAAGTTTTTGTTAAACTGTATTTTGGACAACATGATAATGTTGGAAATTGTATTTTATATGTTTTAAACAATGTTTTAAAAATACGGGTGTTACAACTTGGTATCAGAGCTATAGTTTAAGTGAATTAGGTTGGATTTCCATCCTAGTCTTAGACTGCAGCAATAGTAATGTAAGATTCCTTGAGATCGATAGGTTGAACTTGAGACTTTATGTTAAGTTTAGGGTTGAACCTAGGGGACCTATATAAGTTGTTATGAAATGTGCAATGTGAAGTCTTTTGAGACCGTAGGGCATTCGTATGATAGGGTCGGCCCCTATGAGAAATGTCATGTTTTGATCTAGTTGTGTTGTTTTCGACTGTTGAGTTGACCGCTTGAATCTTGTTTGATGGGTACGTTGGTATGGCGATAGAATGAATGTGAGAAGTGGACGAGCTCCACTAAATTGGGATGAGTTATGAATGAGGATATGAACCAGATTTTGGATAATCGAAGGAATGAGGGTAGACATGATGTGAACTCTGATAAAGGTTTTGAAGTTTTTGTTAAACTGTATTTTGGACAACATGATAATGTTGGAAATTGTATTTTATATGTTTTAAACAATGTTTTAAAAATACGGATGTTACATCTATGATATGGTAAATGGTAGAAACACTAGCGGGTTTGGCTTTGACTCCGAAAAGAATTGTGTTGCCGCCGAGGATCCGGTTTGGGAGGCGTACCTCCAAGTACGTGTTATTCAATCATATTTGATTATTTTTTTTGTTTTGGTTTTTATAATGTTTATATTTTATAGGTTCATAAAGAAGCTACTAGATGGAAAAACAAGACATTTCCTTACTATGAAGATCTATGCATCGTTTTTGGAAAAGATCGGGCTAAAGGAAATAGAGCTAGAGATTTTGTTGAGATTGAAGAGGAGGTGAACTTAGAAGGGGAAATGCAAGAGTCGGATGATGATTTTCTCGAACCAGATGAGGGTAGCCCCAATATAACTGTGCCACATGAGGAAACTTTACCAAGTCTTCGTTCTAAGAAGAGGAAAAGTAGAAGCGATGACGGACTCAACAATGTAGTTGGGTTGATTACAGAAAGTCTTAAAGAAATATCAAAAAACTTGAGTCCAGGTATTACATTTGACATGAAGATCAACGAATTGGGTCAGAAGATCCTTCGAGAGATTCTAAAGATGAACTCACTAACTCAAGTTGAGAAGTTTAAAGCTTTGACCAAGATAAGAAGTGATCCTATAAATATACAAAACTTTTGGCAATTTGAAGAAGGTGATAGAGAGGCTTGGGTCAAATACATTTTGGAAGGGTAGTGTTTAAAATTAAGATGTTTTAAGATGTTGATCGGTATTTTGGGTTTTAATTTTTTTTTGGTAACTTCGATCAGGATGTATCGAAAGATTGTTATGCTTTTTTGTAACTTCGATCAGGATGTATCGAAACATTGTTATGCTTTTTGGTAACTTTGATGAGGATGTATCGAAACATTGTTATGCTTTTTGGTAACATTATTTTGTGTATTCGAATGGTTTTAAGGTATGAAATTTATTAACTTGGTTAATCATTAAATGAAATTTTACTATTTTTATAATTTATATACTAAATGTTTACATATAATTTATAAAAAAATTAATTTAAGAAAAAATAATAATAAGGGTAAATTTGTCATTTTACAGCATTCCAATTCCTTTTCTTGTCAACCAAACAGAATATTGAATTGGATTCCAATTCCGTTTCCTGCCAACCAAACAGAATATGGAATTGGAATCCAATTCCTGACAGATTCCAATTCCATCAAAAACATTCTGCGAACCAAACAGCACCTTAGAGATGCGAGATAATAGATTTTCAATCCTTTCACCAATGGATCTTTAGAGATGATTGAACTTAGATGAGAGATCAACGTTACTAGACGTGAGATTTTGAATTGCAGAGATAAGATTATCAATCAGCCCGTTTTGTGCATTCACGTTTCTTTTGAGATTTTCCTGATTGTTGGCCAGGAAATCTTGGACACTGTCTGACATAGTCTTGTGATTGGAGATGTTCTTAATGTTGGTATTTTATAACCCCACAAAAACTTCTAATCAGAGCAAGTTGTTTGAATGTTTCGTTAATGTTTTCCACCAGGCCAGGGAGATTTCTCGTAGCTGGCACACCCCGGTCCATCGGACCCTCTGGTGTGGCAGCTCTCCTGGGAGGTGGAACTTGCTCGGTTGTGGGGACGGGTTCTTCATCGGAGCTATCAGTCCAGCTGACTGGTAGCGTGTACTGATGTTCAAGTTCAGCATCAGGATTCGTTTGAGTGGGGACACTCGTGTGCTCCACTGATTGATTTATATCAGCATTTTCTTCTTCTACAAACTCATCAATGAGTCTGTTAACATCATCAAGTTCATCATCTAACCTGGAATCCTGATGGAACGGAGAATGGTCTGCATCAACATTTTCTGTCCTCAGAGGGACTGGTGAAGGGGAGGATGAAATTTACCTTATCTCAATTAGAGTTGGATTGGGCACAACTCTGGGATTGGAACTCCTGGTTCTATATCGGCAGGATTGGTTTGATGGATTTGAAGGTGCTGGTGGTGGTGAATGATCAGAAGAAGATTGGTTGTCATCATCATCAGACTCATCATCATCCTCTTGAGAGGAGGCAAATTGTGCAAATTGAGTAAATGTCAGCATACCTTCAGGAAGTTTAGGATCATATTTCTCTTCTTGGCCTGTGAAGTTTGAGCTACCCACCATACCAGCTTTAAATGAGGAACCAACATTCTCATAAAATACTTGTTCCCCCAGGGAGTGAAGAAAGATCATACAAAGGAATCGAGGAAAAGGAATCAACTTATCTTTTCTTTTAGCAGCAACTTTCTTTATTAATTGATCAAAAATAAGTGAACCAAAATCAGCCCTAACATCAGAAAACAGGGCAGCTCCTATGATCATTTTGTGTCCAGATACAGAATCGAACCCTCCTGTCTTACAAGATAGGCATTGATAGATGGTCATGAAGAATGCTGACCATAACGAACCCATCTTCGTCCTTGATATGCCTCTGGAGTGGTCTCCCTGATATTTAATGTATGGCAGGACGGCTGATTTTGCTTCTTCTAACGACGAGGTTGGTTCATGAAATTGTGGGGGTCTCACATAATCGAGTTTAACAGCTTCCCTGAATGTGGTAAGGTTGAAAGAGACGGTGTGTTTACCTTGTAATATTCTTCTGGTTATAACATCTTCTCTGGATTCTTTGGAAGTGGTGCAGGTATACCAGAACTCGAGCAACATAGGTTTTGATAAGGGAATATTATTGAGTTGTTCTTTGTATAAAATATGTTGCTATACGGGTAAGACACATTTGGAGACAGACGAATGTATGCTGGAAGGGAATATTCTTCTCTGAGATAAATGTTGAAGTATAGAGTAATATGGGGAAGATCGTGGGAGACGATTTTGATCAACGGTTAAAATTTGAACCGATTGATTGTGTGGTCGAGATTGGAGGTTATTTGTAGGTAGTCTAGGAATGATGAAAGAAGTGAATCAAATGGCAGGGTAGTGTGGCGGGAAAGGACATCGTGTAGTCGCATTAAATGTCAGCGAGACAGACGTGTCCAATGGAAATTTAGTGTCAGTTATGAAGATATTGTTAAGGCAAAAAGCCTTACCCCTTTGGATCTTAAGATAACAAAACAACCTAGACTAGCTTTGTTTAATATGTAAGCTAAGTTTAGGTCTGATACTGAGTGGTCAGTATTGGAACTCAGTATCAGAGCTCAGTATCAGATAGTGATACTGAGTACAAGGACTGAGTAGAAGGACTGAGTAAACATTTCCATGTTTACCTTGCCAGATCAAATCCCTTTGATCTCGGCCAGTTTCCTAATTTTAGTCCTTGCATTACTCCTTGCCTAACTTGTAAGATCTCTATAACATTATAAATAGATTTCATTTGGCAAAGGAGTATTCACCAATTCACTTTACACTTTCATATCTACTGTAATTGATCAGTGGTCTTGTTATTCCGCAACAAGCCACACTTAGTGGAATTATACATTTGACTCATATCTTGTTCTTATACAATATTTGTCTTGAGTTATAATTATCCAATCAATTAACCATCTAAACCAGGGAGTTGTGACCTAACAACTGGTATCAGAGCAGGCTAAATAAACTCTTATTTAGTCGATCTATAACCCTGGCAGCCATCCCTTATACTTATCCTTCACATACTCTAAAATAAAAAATGTCTACTATTGTTGCACCAATTATGTCTGGAAAGGGAGTACCCATCTTTGATGGTAAAGACTTCCATCTTGGAAGCTAAAAGCTCAGTGGTATCTTGAATCCATTCATCATGAAATGCTCACTGTGCTAAATGATGGTCCTATCATCCCACAAACTGTGGAACCCGTTGCTGCTACTGATAATGCTCCTGAGAGCTTAAGAACTATACCTAAACTAAGGCACAACTGGACTGATACTGACTGTCAGTTGTATGCTTTAGACTCCAGGGCTAAAAGGGGTGATTGGTAATGCTCTTACCAAAGAAATTCTCAATGCAATCATGGAATTGCCAACAGCAAAGGCTATGTTGGATAGCCTATCAGTCTTATGAAGGCACACCAAAAGTGAAGTTGCAAAGAAAGAGCAACATGAGAAGAAAGTATGAAAACTTCTTCTCAAATCCAAATAAAGACATCACCTCTCTTTACAACAGGTTTAATACTGTTGTTCATGGTCTAATTAGTGTTGGCATTGTAAAAGAGGAAGGGGAACTTGTCCAAAAGTTCCTGGACAGTCTTCCTCAACAATTTCTTGACATGTCAAATTCTGTCAATGCTGCTAACAACATTGAGTCATATACTCTTCAAACTTTGTATGGCCTAATGTTGAATCATGAGGAGAATACTGCTTCAAGACTGATCAACTGGAAGAAAACTGACCAATCTTCAAATGGAATGGCTCTCATTATGCAACAAGCATATACTGTGACTGAGCCTGAAGAACCTGTAATTGATCTTGCTGATGCCGAGGCAGAAGAGCTTGAGACTCAAATGGCTCTTATGTCGATGAAGCTGGATCAGTTGAAAAAGAAGAGGCTTGGTGTTAGCTCTTCTAATACTGACCCAAGATCAGGTCTTTGCTATAGGTGTGGAAAGCCTGGACATATTGCTGCAAATTGTCATACCAAGTCTTCTGAGACTGATCAGAATGACAAGATTGCATACCGACCAAAGAGGTATAGAGACAAGTATGTCAAACTGAAGAACTGGAGCAAGGGCAAGAGGGCAGAAGGGAATGGACCACCTCATCAAGCACTGTACTCTGAAGCTTGGATGGATGAGGACATAAGTGATGATGAGGAAGAGGTTGAGAATAAAGCCTTTATGGCTTTCACTGAAGATGATTTAAAGAGCTCCTTTGAAAAGGATATCAAAGAGGCTGAGAGGATGAGTGTTCATACTGATTGGGATTCCACTCAGTTGTACAAGATAAGTTCCTCTCAAACTTATTCAGTGAATGAAAAAACTAAGATTTTTGAGTATATGATTGTTGATCTTAAAACTTCTGTACAAAAAGAAAAAGCTTTAAAATTAACAATTCAAGAACTTGAAAGGGTAAATAATGAAAACTTAGATATATTAGCAAAGTATAAAGATTTAGAACTAAACTTTTCAGAATTAAAGGACATTAACCAAAGATTAGCTGATAAAGCTCATTTACACAAACTTGAAAAAGAAAAATTTGAAAAACAGTGTAAATCTTGGGGAAATGCTTCAATAAAATTAAATAAATGTTTAAATCAACAATTCCCAGAAAATGTGAGGGCTGCACTTGGTGTTGATCCTCAATTTAAAATTAGAAATAATTTTGCTGATTTATTTGAAGAGTTTTCAAATATGAACCCTATTAAATTTATAAAAGCTAAAACCTTTTGTGAAGTTGGATGTCAAACTGAGTCAGATGATGAGGAAAATGAAATTTTAGAAAAACCTATTAGTCCCTCCATCTGCTCGAAGTGCTATACTGAGCTATAAGAACTCGGTATTGAATTTCCTGTAAAAGAAATTTCTGATACTGAGCTCCCAATAGTTCAGTATGACACTTCTGCTATTCCACCTTTTGAATTATTATTTAATACAACAACTTTTGAATTATATAATGATAATAAGACTACTTCTATCTCAAATGTTTCATCTAATACAGAAGTTGCAGGAACAGGAACATCATATACTGAGACATCTAAAGAACCTGTTAAAGTTGTTTCTTCAAAACACGATAAACAAAAAACAACTTCAACTAGGTCCACAGTTGGCAGAAACAAGAAGTCTTACACTAATAATATTAGAAAGACTTCTCTGCCAAATAAAAAGAAGCAACCAGATCCACCACCCTTTAAACCAGTAAAAAAAATTGTTAAAACACCTATTAAAAATGACAAAAATAACATTTTAAAAACACTGGGTGACCAGGTTAAATTTTTAAGTAAAAAATTTGCAAAACTTACTCATACTGATCTACCAAAAGTGCAACAGTTTTCTAAAATACCTTATGAAAATATGTTTAGAAATAGACCTAGAAAATGTTATAGGTGTCATCATACTGGTCATAAGGGAGATGAATGCTGGACTGATCTCTCAAGTCCTAGGTACTCAGTACCAAAGAAAAGGACAGAATCTAAGTCAGTATCACCAAAGAAAACCTCTAAAGTTTCCCCTGAAGTGTTACTGACCTCTCCATATAAAGAGATCAGGTCAAAATCTGTTTATTCCACCAAAGGTCCCATTCAAAAATGGGTTCCTAAAAGGAACTAATTCTTTTTTGTGTCTTGTGCAGGGTGACAGAAAATGGTACTTAGATAGTGGCTGCTCAAGACACATGACTGGCAGTATGGAGTACCTTCTCAATTATACTCAAGAGAAGGGTCCTTCTGTTAAGTTTGGAGACGACTCGGTGGGAAAGACAAGAGGTTATGGTGTGATCAAGGCAGGCAACATAACTTTTAAAAGAGTTGCCTATGTGGAGGGTCTTAAACACAATCTGCTCAGTATCAGCCAGATGTGTGATGATGACAATGAAGCTCGATTCAGGAAGGTTGCAGGAATCATCTACAATGATAAAGGGCAGCCTGTACTCATTGCTAGAAGAGAAAAAGATGTATATGTGGTCAACCTAACTGAAATAGACCCAACTATTCGAGTATGCCTGCTTTCTAAAGTCAAGCCAGAATTGCATTGGCTATGGCACAAGAAACTCTCTCACATCAACTTTAGAAATATCAACAAGCTAAGTATGAAGAAACTGGTGAGAGGGTTGCCCACTATTACTTATTCAAAAGATAAATTATGCTCAGCATGTGAAATGGGCAAGCAGAAGAAGAGTTCATTCAAGTCAAAGGTCAATCATTCCATTAATGAACCTCTTACTAGATACATATGGATCTTGTTGGCCCCATCAGCACACCATCTTTGGCCAAAAAGATCTATACCCTAGTCTTGGTTGATGAATTCTCAAGATATACATGGGTCATCTTCCTCAAGACTAAGTTAGATGCAACAACATAAATCATAGCCTTTATAAAAAGAGAGGAACTTCAAAAAGGCAACAAGGTCAAGCAACTTAGAAGTGACCATGGTACTGAGTTTAAGAACTCAGTATTAGCCGATTTCTGTGAAGAAAAAGGAATCATTCAAAACTTCTCTGCAGCTTACACACCACAACAAAATGGTGTTGTAGAAAGAAAGAATAGAACATTAATTGAAGCTGCAAGAACTTTGTTATGCCATGCTGGACTGGCACTGAGTTTCTGGGCTGAAGCTGTAAATTGTGCAAACTTCACTAAGAATAGAGCCACTATAGTCCAGAGACATCTGAAGACTCCATATGAGTTATACAATGGCAAGATTCCTAATGTGGAATACTTCCACATCTTTGGAAGTAAATGCTTTGTACTCAGTACAAAACAAAATCTCAACAAATTTGCTCCCAAAGCAAATGAAGGTGTGTTCATGGGCTACTCTCCACACTCTAAATCCTTCAGAGTGTATATCATCTCAACCAAGATGATTGTAGAATCCATTCATGTTACCTTTGATGAAGATCAGAATGAGCATTCTACCTCAGCAAGTGAAGACATAAGTGGCATAGATATTATATGCAATCCAAAAAACTCCATTGCTGAAGAGCCCAAGTTTCATCCACACTTTATTCCTAATAAGTTTAATGAAACTGATCAAATTCGAACTCAGTCTCACTCAACTGCGACTAATACTGAGGCTCCCATAACAGAGAACCCTTACACTGAGTTTCCAACTAATGATCTGCACCACTCTACCTATGAAGAAGGTGAAACATCCAACACTTCACAAGAATCCACATCAACTCTGCAAAATGAAGATGAACAGCAACCTCCGCTGTCTAATACTGACCAGAATTCCACTCAGTATCAGACACACAACACACCTAATCAACAAGATAGTGTTGATCCTACTTCAAATGCTTCCTTAGGAAACAATTTAAGGGAACACAGAGACCATCCACACTCAAACATTATTGGTCCTATTGAAGAAGGTGTCCAAACAAGAAGAAAAATAGAGTTTCAACCCCAAGCAACTGCAAATTTTTGTTTCTTCTCAAGCTTTCTATCTACCATTGAACCAAAGAAAGCTGATGAAGCTTTATTAGATGAAGATTGGGTAGAGGCTATGCAAGAAGATCTCACAGAGTTTGAGAGAAACAAAGTTTGGAACTTAGTACCACCTCCTACTGGCAAAACTATTATTGGTACTAAGTGGGTATTCAGAAACAAGATGGACAAGGATGGTGTTGTCATCAGAAACAAAGCAAGGTTGGTTGCTCAAGGTTACATGCAAGAAGAAGGCATTGACTATGATGAAACTTTTGCACCAGTTGCAAGAATTGAAGCTATTAGGTTGTATCTTGCATATGCAGCTTTTAAGAACTTCAAAGTTTATCAGATGGATGTCAAGAGTGCTTTTCTAAATGGAAAACTACAAGAGGAAGTTTATGTTAAACAACCACCAGGTTTTGTTGATCCTAAATTTCGTAATTATGTTTTCAAGCTTGATAAAGCTCTATATGGGCTCAAACAAGCTCCAAGAGCCTGGTATGATACCCTGTCTGAGTACCTTATTGAAAATAAATTTACAAGAGGTAAAATTGATAAAACATTATTTTCAAAACGGAAAGGTTCTGACATCTTACTCATTCAGATATATGTAGATGATATTATATTTGGCTCCACTAACAAGTCAATGTGTGACTGGTTTGCTAAGATAATGTTAACTCAGTATCAGATGAGTATGATAGGAGAACTTACTTATTTTCTTGGTTTACAAATTGAACAAAAGCCTGATGACACTTTTATAAATCAAAGTAAGTATGTGCATGACATGTTAAAGAAATACAAATTTGAAAATTTATCTTCCATGCACACTCCTATGGGTACTCAGGATAAGATAAGTAAGGATGAAACTGGTAAACCAGTTTGTCAATCCACATACCGAGGTATGATTGGTTCCTTACTTTACTTAACTGCTAGCAGGCCTGATATCATGTTTGCAACATGTTTGTGTGCTCGGTATCAGGCTGATCCTATAGAATCACACATGAAAGCAGTTAAGCGCATCTTTAGATATCTTACAGGTACTCCTAGCCTGGGTCTTTGGTATCCCAAAGATTCAAACTTTGACCTTGAAGGGTACACAGATGCAGATTTTGCAGGTTGTAGATTGGATAGAAAAAGCACAAGTGGAGGATGTCAATTCCTAGGTGGAAGACTAGTAGGTTGGTCATCCAAGAAGCAAAATTCGGTAGCAACTTCCACAGCAGAAGCAGAGTATGTTGCTGCAGGAAGTTGCTGTGCTCAATTATTATGGATGCAGTATCAACTATTGGACTATGGGTTCAACTTTCAAAAGACTCCAATTCATTGTGATAACAAGAGTGCTATTGCTATCACAGAGAACCCAGTCTATCATTCCAAAACTAAGCACATTGATATCAGACACCACTTTATTCGGGATAATGTGGAAAAAGGTAAGGTTGAGGTAGATTATGTACCAACAGATGAACAATTGGCAGATGTGTTTACTAAATCTCTCCCTGAGGAAAGGTTTATGTATCTACTAGGGCAATTAGGTATGCTGAATCCTTGATCTTTCTTAATTTTCTTTAAAACTGAGCGCTCAGTATCACTCCTGTTGATACTGACCACTCAGTATCACTAGTCTGTTATCATCAAAATTTAAAATTTTTATTTTTTTTATTAATTTCAAGAGTAAATTAATTGTTTTTATATTTTTACAATTTTTTTAAATTAATTTTTTTTTCTCTCAGTATTGGGGTATGACGGCGCTCACACCGAGCTTAATCCTCATACTGCCCAACGGTAACCTTTCTTAATAGAAAGTTACCGTTGGCACATGATAAGGCAGTCAAATCAGCCAGTTTTATTTCCCAATACCTTAATTATCTTTCAATCACCTATAAATAACCGTTCTTTTTCCTTCAAATATTTTTTTAACAGTTATTTCATTCTTTCTCTTTAAATTCTATCCGCGATTAACAATTTCACTCTCTCTTAGCAAGCAAAAACTCTTAAATCAAAATCACAGATGGCGAACTACACTTTCGTCGCTCCAGAGGTTGAATTGGAAATCAAATTCCGAAATGATGAACTGCCCAGGTTTGCGAGGAACAACATCACAGCTAATTTCACTATTCCTCAAGCCTGGGTATGCCAAGAATTCACAAACATTGTGACTTTTTTGAAAAATTGCCCAATTGCTCGTGCACTGACTTTGTCTCCTCGAGCAATTTACCTAGAAATGCTATGCGAGTTTTGGTACTCTGCCACACTCGATTCTCCAGATATGATTGCTGGGTGGGTAATTAGGGATCAAAGAAGGGCATTTGTTTCTATTGCCATCATTCGTGAAACACTGAGGCTTCCTGCCCAAGCTCAGTATGACCCATTCATTGATAGAACAGAGGCACGCTTAGTATTGCCATTTTTTGGTCGCAGAGGAACAACGGGCATAATCAAAAGGAACGAATTTGGTCCTATGTGGGGTATTCTCATTACAATGATTATTCAGTGTATGACCCACAAGACGGGTGCTTTGGACCAAATAAATGAATTTGGGATGCAAATAGTACATGCTTTGTACTATGGAAGAAACATTGATTATGCAAGGCTCATTTTCAATGAATTAGCTGCTTTGGTTCGGGCTAACACAAGGGAATGTAATGTCCCTTTCTGCAGATTCTTATCACTCATCTTTCAATACTCAATGCCCACACATACTTATGATGAGTTTCACAGTCCAATGGTTGATCTTCCTCCTCTTAGTGAGAAGATCTTCTTTTACAGGCCAAGAGAAGGAGAGCCTCTACTGAGTCCTTATATGTGGGCCATTGTTCAAGAACACATAAATGAGGAAGAAGACATGTCTGATACTGAATCAGACAATGATGATGATGATTATAATGATGATAATAGTGGTAATGGAGGACATGCTGGTCAAGATGTTGAGATGCAAGATGTTCCACAAGTTCAAGAACCGACTCAACAACATATCTCTCATACTGAGTCATCCGAAGCCTCACCGCTTGTCCTAAAAAGAAGAAGAAGAAACCTCTCACCAGTCCTTATGGGCGTGTTATCATCTGAGAAGGTGCAGCCTGCAAATGTTCCATCATTAACTGCCTCTCTTCAAGCCCAAAGCCTAGTTGCAGCCACCGCTGACCTTCCAGGTCCAGAACTAGTCCCAACTGCTCAACCAATTGAGGAACCTCATGTTCCTCTTGATGTGGAGAATCAATATGAGCAAACTACACTGGAAGGTGCTCAGCAAGACAGACAGGTCGGTATTGAAGCTGTTGGTGCTGCAAATCAACAATCACATGATCCTGCACCGACCTCTGCCGATGCTAGAAGGGAATCTGACAGAGTCTCAGGTATGAATTTCTAAAAAGCCCTTAAACTTATATATATATATATATATATATATATTTCATTCCCAAATAGAGACTAAGTATTGGCCAGTACCAACTCAATACTGACCAAAGTCTCACACGATCTTTCAAATATATATCCGTTTATGGCCAACATAGCTAGCCCACTGCTGCTATGCAAAATTCATATACTGAGCACCCAATTGATCATTGTCAGTCTACAGTTGTCTCAACATTTAAAGAGACAATGGTGGTTGATGTCATACTGACACCCACTGGTGCTGCTTGAATAATGTCCAACTTATTTTTGAGTTGGGTAGCATAATTCAAGAAATGATCACAAACCCTTAAGCCACAAAATCCAAAAACTTTCCATGGGGTTTAGCCACATTTTCTGTTATCACTCTAATACCGAGTGATAAACATTGAAAATAACAAGAAGCACATCCCAGGCTTCGAATTCCCAAACCCAGACCTTTTAGTAAATGTGACTTATCCTATATTGAGCTACTTAAATTTACACACTCACTTTTACTAAAACCTTCTTACACATGCTATGCACAAGTCCACAATATTTCATCATAAACCAGATGAAATACAGACTTCATAAACTCTGTTTATATGATTATAGAGTTAAACAACACCACAATTCTATTTGATAAACCTTTATTTTTAACCAGTTTTATATTTTTTTGTTTCTTTAGCACCATCTGTGCAGGGCATTCAGGCATCACATGCTGCAGGAGAGCAAGTGACTCTGCAAGCAATCATGCAGCATATTCTGGCCATCCAACATACTCAGACTATCATACTGGCCAGAATGGGCACTATGAGTAGTGATATTGACTCAATAAAAAAGTCAGTCTCACTACTTCAAGAACCACATCAGCCTCCACCAACTCCACCATCTTCACATGGTGGACACAATGAAGAAGGAGAAGGAGATGATGATCCTGAGCAAATGAAATCACCCTACAATGCAGATTCTGAGGGTGATACTGATGCTGCCACTGAGCCCATGCCCTCCCCTACTCTTGAAGAACCTGAAGGGGACATGGGTGGTGATACTGATCCTCTTCCCTCCCCATCCAATGATAACAATAAGGGGGAGAAGAGACAAAGAGATACTGAGGTTGATCAAACTGAGCCATCTGCTCAGGGGGAGAAAAGAAGAAGATTGAATGAAGATCAACCTCCACAACAAGAACAACAACATCAGCAAAGCCCTCACACTGAGCCACCTCGGTTTCAGTATGAGAGAAGAAGACAAAGAACTAGGTCAGCATTACAAGTTGAAGACCCACTTGACCCATCTGCTCAGGGGGGGACTCATACTGACCAACCACAGCAAACTTATTCTGAGCCACCTGCTCGTGAGGAGAATGATTTGCAAATTGTGATCTATAGGCCTTTCATCTGGCCTATTGCTGATGATGAAGATGAAGAACCAGATTTAGTGAACTATGCACTAAATCTGGTAGAACAAGAAAGTTCTTCATCATCATCCTCGGATGATGAAGAACCAGAAAATCTGGTGATTAGAAGAAGGAGTTCCTTATCAAGAAGACCTATCAATGCAGTTCTCACTTCTTTTGAATCAAGTGAAGAACCTGCTCCTTTGGTATCAAGACAAAGAAGACCTGTCCATACATTGGACAGTGATAGCGAGCAGGCTCCAAGACTGACTTCTCAACAACTCTGTGCAGAACAAGAGAGATTTTTATATGAGCAAGAGTTGGGAATCAAAGCTGAACCAGAATCTGACCCAGATACTGATACTCCTGGTCCTTCACATAGAATCTCAAGAAAGGGTCCAGACCATATTCAACATTATTGGAATATGGTTGCTGCTAGGACTTAGTATAAGGAGGGAAGGAAGGAGTTCTTGAAGACCAAAACATTTCCAAATGTAAGGGGGATACATTGGTTGAATCTGGATGTCAATAAAGTAAAAGTGAAGCTCAAAGAAGGAAGAATCACTAGCACTTGTACTGGCTTAACCAGTCCTCCCATGAAGATATTTCTTCATGATATTCAAAGAATTGGTCTTTAAGCCTGGGTGAGGATCACAAGACTGATCAAAGAGCTTCCAAAGAAATCAACTTATGATCAAATAGTCTTGGATGAGATCTGTGCAGTAGCTACTGTATGCTATGAGAAGGGCTTGCTTCATGAGATAGAGTATAGAATACTCAGTGTGATGACTGAAGCTTACTCAAACAACAGACCAGAACGCCTTCATACATACAAGTATCTTAATAAGTACCCTCTTCCTCCTAACCTTGTTTTTCAGGATCAAAAGAGTGTCATATATCCAACTTCTGGATATATGTATACTGACTCAGAGGATAGAGAGTGCTTCATTTCTGAAGAAGATCTGCCAAGAGCTCAAACCAGTCACCTTGTTGGACTGAAATGGATGATCACCAAGAAAGAAGACTCTTGGTTCAGAAAGAAGATTGTTGCAGTTCTTAATTGTAGAAGGGATGAACTCAAGAGCAGAGAAGAGTTTGTCCACATCAAACAAGAAGTCTTCTATGAGAATGAAGCCATCAACAGCAGATGAAGAAGAAGATTTTGCTACCTATGCTGTTGTATTTTTTATTTCTTTTTATGTCTTTGTAATTGTTTTGTTATCATTAGATAGGGGGAGATTGTTAAGGCAAAAAGCCTTACCCCTTTGGATCTTAAGATAACAAAACAACCTAGAGTAGCTTTGTTTAATATGTAGAATAAAATAGCTAAGTTTAGGTCTGGTACTGAGTGGTCAGTATTGGAACTCAGTATCAGAGCTCAGTATCAGATAGTGATACTGAGTAGAAGGACTGAGTAAACATTTCCATGTTTACCTTGCCAGATCAAATCCCTTTGATCTCGGCCACTTTCCTTATTCTAGTCCTTGCATTACTCCTTGCCTAACTTGTAAGATCTCTATAACATTATAAATAGAGATCATTTGGCAAAGGAGTATTCACCAATTCACTTTACACTTTCATATCTATTGTAATTGATCAGTGGTCTTGTTATTCCGCAACAAACCACACTTAGTGGAATTATACATTTGACTCATATCTTGTTCTTATACAATATTTGTCTTGAGTTATAATTATCCAATCAAATAACCATCTAAACCAGGGAGTTATGACCTAACAGATATGTCCAATGAGATTGCTCCACCTAATGATTATCTGATAAAGTCTAGCAACTGATCCTTTATCAGATGGTCATTACCGTCAGATAGTCAAGCACGAATTATGACTATCTGAAATCATTTGACTATCTGAATCACTGAGCTTCGAAGCGGTGTCTGAAGTGTATGGTATCTGAAGTGTTTTTCTTTTAACTGATAGAGTGTCTTATATCCGAATTTAATGAGATACTAAGATATGGCTGATAAATCAGGTAATATGTTTGTATTTCATAAAAATGTACTAATATAATCGTAATATACGAACTTTAAACGAACCATCTAAGAGAAACGTCTTGTATGATAGTAAATAGTTAAACAAAATGGAAAAAACAACTCATACCCAGAACAAAATTTGTCCTCAGACTTGGTAAGAGAAGAAAAGAAACAGCTTCATAAGAGGAAAAATATTTGCAACGGTGGTTGGTGATGAGCGGGATCTGATGATAAAACTTTCACTATGCCTTATTGATGATGGTAGATTTGCAGGGGCTTACAGCAGATCATAAATCAGATGTCATTATGTTGTTTGCCCTGCACCGTGCTTCAGCTCATGCTTGGATTTTTGAGTACCCATCGCTGAAGAATGGATATTGGTTGTCATTTAAAATAGCCAACCTTTTTGAAGCAAACCTTTCAGTTTCTGATGACCTTTTTGAGCTAGATGTTATATCTTCTTTATAGATGAGATTGTAATAATCTTTGTTTTTGTGAAAGCTACATCCCTTTTTGCCATTTTTGAGTTTATTGTTTTGATTTGAATGGCTTTCATCAACCTCCATCTCTTCAGTTACTTCCAAAATAATATTCTGTCTTGCATATTGTTCCTTTGATAGACTCTGAATATCTGGATCAGCTTGAATTTCATCGACCTCCATTTCATTAACTCCTTCAAAAATGACATTTTGGTTGATGTAGTTTTCTATTGAGATATTTCTGGATTGGTTAAGGTCATCCATCTGATCAAAGAATGTCAACAGATAGTCATCAGGGACTGATTCGTCTGATATTTCCCTTCGATGAAACGAGAGATGTTGAAAAGGTTAGCTTGCAAAATCTCTTGAAGTGACTGGTGGAGTGGCACTGTTTTCTAGTTGTTTGAAAAATGTTTGCAGTTGATTGTTAATTTTTGTGAACCCTTCATTCATCTCAGCCCTGATTTCAGATGTGAATTTTGCAAGGCCAACTTTTGTATTAGCTACTGATGATGTTAGCAAACTGATATGAGCGGTGAGGTTTACTAACCTTTGGTCGTCAGAACAATCAACTTCAGTGGTTCTTGCTTTTCTCTGGTGACACGTGGGTTTTATTTTTTCATGTGGAGTAGTAGCCTGAGACATCTCTTTACACTGGATCTTGAAATCCTCTGATGAATAATCTCTGGTGATGATCAGATTTCCTGGGAAACTTCTCTGAAAAACTTCTCTTTCAAAGCGGACTTCTTAGGATTTAGACAATCTGGATTTTTGGTTTTTAACATTTAATATTCCAGATGTAGGAGTTTTGCAGATTGGATATTGCTCATACTTCTCAAAAAGGTCTTGAGTGGAATTCTGTTCTTCTAGGACTTGTTTGATGAGGCCAGATGATTTGCTCCATGAGTTGCACGATTTCTGAAGAGCTTCGTTTTTCTAACATAATGACAGGTTATCTTCTCTCAGGATATTGTTGAAGCATTGAAGCCTGACTGCCTCAAGTTTGAGTTTTCAGCTTCTAAGGATTCTTGAGTGACTTTTTCTAATCTTTCATTCACCGTGGATAGAGCGGTTTCTAACTGGGCATTTCTATCGTGAGTGAGCGTCAGATCTTTAACAAGTAAATTGACTAACGATGGATAATCTTCTGGAGAAACTGTGTTAGGCACGTTTCGCTTGTTTGGAAGTTTGTCTTCCCATTCCCTTGAAACATGGGACATTGGAGTATCGGATTCCAGAGTTCCTTTTTCTCCCTGATGATATTCAGTTTCTTCAAACCTTGCCATCAGACACATACAGTTTTTTAGATCTTCAGAGTTTGTCTCAGATTCTTCTTCTATTTTTGCGAATAGACCTTTTGTGTTGCAAGTAATTACTTCTTATTTACTTGTCTCTGAGTCACTTAACCAAGCTTCAACAGTTGCCTTTAATGCTTTCGCAACTTCTCAGCCTTGGCTAGCTGAGCTTTCAGCTCCTGGTACTTCTTCTCAGTATCTTCATATTTCTTTTTGTAGTTTGACGAAGAGCTTGAGCTTGATTTTTCAGATCCAAAGTTCTCTTTAACTCTGCAATCAGCTTTAATGTGACCCGGTCTTCCACACTTAAAGCCTACCATCTCTCCTCTATCGTTTTAACCTGCTGATCTGTTTCGATTTAAGAATCTTTTGTATCTTGTGGCTAGTAGAGCCATACTTTCAGAGAGTTCTTTTATATCATCATTGTCACCTTCTCCTGGATTGGATTCATGCTCTTCGAAATCACCATCTTCAGCATCCTCAAATCTTTCATCATCGGCATCATTTGGATCGACAATGTTTTCCACTTTTGCTTTTAGTGCTCTTCGAGATGACTTTGAAGAGCTTGCAATGAGGGAAGAATAGGTAGGAGTTTCATTCAGATCATCGTACATCTTGTTTTCATTTTCAAAGTTCATCAATATATTGTAGAGACTGCTCATATTCATGTCTCTCATCTGACCAGAGGTTCTTAATACCGTGGACATAACAACCCAATCTTTTGGAAGAATTTACAAAAACTTGTACATTAATTCTTGAACATCTTTGTGAATGCCGAACTCCCTTAATTCATTCATGAGGATGGTGAATCTTCTGTAGGACATCTTGAGTGTTTCACCTTTGATGACCTTGAATGCTTCATACTTTCGATTTAACATCGCTTTTCTGCTAGCCTTAACTTCATCGGTTCCTTCATAAGATGTTGTAAGGATATCTCATATCTCTTTGGCAGTTTTACATTCTTTTACTGTAATGAGAATGTGATTTGAGAGGGATGTTGGAAGGAGGAACCTGATTTTAGCATCTAAACCCGCTAGCTTTTTGTGTGTCTCTGACCATTGATCTTTTGGTTTGGGTTCATCAGAAAGGTCTTCTTCTTCTTCGTCTTTATCGTCACCCTCATTATCTTCTTCTTAGAAATAGTTGTACTTGGAACGAACATTTTTGGAATGTGTGGACCATTGATAAGAATATCTGGTCCCATGTCATTTTGATGTTCGACATGTCCTAGAATACGGATTTTTCACATACCAAAATCGTCATCAGTAAAAACACAGGGGCATTTGTCTTCGAACCAAGATTCATTTGAGATAGCTTTTCACACATTTTTTTATCAGTAAGTAAGCAGATCAACAATTATGAATTAATTGTTCCGCTCTGATACCAATTGTTAGTCCCATAATAAGTGAAATACAACACCTATACGCTTTCACTGACCAATTTAAAGTTAATGGAGACACTCAACATTTTTTGTAATCAATAATGATACAATAAAGATGCAAGCAGTTTGCGGAATAGCTAAGAACAAATCCTAACTAAACTGCTTGCATGTGATAACCAACAACCTATATTATTTTAGACAAGTTTATGATCAACAAATGATCAAGCACAAGACCAGATACTTTCTTTATACATATTCAATTCTCGAATCAGATAACTAGAGTTAACTGGTGGTTTACACTCTGCTCGAAGGAATAAAGTGTTAGTCCCTAGACTAAATAAATAAGATTTGATGATCGATAGCTAAGACGAATAATATCAGCTGAAGTATGTATCTCAGCTGAAGCAAGTATATGCAATAAACCTTCAGCTGAGTACATACTTAACTCTAGGAGACAAGTCAAATCAGCAGCTATATAAGAGAGTTCATTCGAAGTCTATGGCCAAAGGACAGAGACAAGAAGAAGAAGACCATCCACCTGATTGTGGAATCAGCTGATGGTACCTGCTGCAGATAAAGACTTAGTGGAAATGTTCTTGACACTTTGAACATTTCCCTTTTCCGCTCAAAGAAGAAGAAAACGATGAAGATCTTCTATTTTGGAATAGAAGATGATATGTCAGTACATCATCGTTTGTCCCTCCAAGCATGTAAACGGAAAGTCAACTACTTTTTTTACTATCATAGTACACCTTTTCACGGTGCGTCAGAAAAGGTAGCAAAAGGAGTTGACACAAAGCACACCTTTTAGAATTCATAGCACAAGAATATTCTCTGAGAGTTTGTTGTTGTCTGATATTAACTCCTTCGTAGTTATTACTCAGGCATTCAATATCAGCTGTTAGTATCAGCTGATATAAACTCTCCTTGCATTCTCTTCTAGTTTGAGCGAACAAAAGTGTCATTTCAAGTATAGAGTTTTAGTTAGTGTGTACTATCTATTCCCACAAACTTTGTACTGTATTAAGTTGTTTTAATAAACTCTTAATCATTGAAATCCTGTGTGTTCTTTATCTTATCGTCTTTACTTGTCATAACGCAACACATTTGTGTTGTTGGGATCCAACAACTGGTATCAGAGCAAGTGTCAAATTTGTTTTCCATCAACTTTGAGCATCTGTTATGGCTGAACCTACAACGTCAGATCTTCCATCATCTGGAAAACCCCCCAAACTCACTCTAACCAACTACCCCATGTGGAAAACTCGCATGTTATCCCACATGGTTACCTATCACCCAAAACATCAAGACAACATAACGATATGAAAATACATTCCCAAAACCCTTATACCTGGTACCCCCGAAATACCAGAACACTATGTTGTGAAATCTGAAGCTCAATGGACAGACGGTGAAAAACGTCTTGTTCATCTTGAGAACAAAGGAAGGGATATGCTTTTTCAAGCAGTTGGTGATGAACTGTATCACAATATTCAATTTTGTGACTCAGTCAAAGAGATGTAGGAAAGGTTGCCTGAAGTGTATGAAGGCACATCAGTCGAGCGTGAACACAACAAAAACATGCTCATTCATCACTACGAGCTATTTAAAGCCAAACCTAGTGAGACAATAGCTCAAACATTCACCCGTTATAACACTCTGTTAAACGAGCTAAAGTCTCATGGGGTTGAAAAGGACGATATGTCCAAGATGTGTAAGTTTATGGCAGCTCTTCCTTCTAAATGGGCTACCATTATAACTTGCATGAGTACATCTCCCACGTTAAAAGATTACACTATTTCCTCTCTCTATGGCATGTTTCTAAGTCATGAGAGAACTGTACTCAACAAATTTCAACCTCCAAAGGACTCTAAAGTGAGCTCCTCAGGATCCTCAACTACTCTTGTTTCTCTAAACAAACCCAGCAGAATTGAATATCCTCCCTCAGATGATGAAGCTGACAAAACCTCAGTTGTTGATCTGTTCAACATACCTGAGGTTAGCATCGAAGAGATCGATGAAGACGAATATAATGAAGCCCTTATAACTGAGCTAGCCCTACTTGTCAAAAATAGAAAAAATTTCAAAGGCAAATCTGGCTCCTCAGCTAGAGGCTCAAGTAGCAGACCTATCTCATCAGTCGTACCTTCCAGATCCTCTGGAAATACACCTGATATCTCTGAGATAACATGCTACAACTGCAACAAGAAGGGACACTATGCTAACGACTGCAAGCAAAAGAAAGCTAGTTCATCCTCTTCAAGTGGTGAGTCCATTGAAGAAAAGTACAAAAAGCTACAAGCCTTCACCAAAAAGATCCTAGAACAAAAGAAGGCACTTGAAGGAAAAATTGTTGACAAGGGTCTTGTAGCTGAAACTCACGACTGGGCTGACTCTGGTGACAGCTCATCTGATGATGATGAACCAATGGCCACAATGTTTTTGATGGCTCGTGCTGATGAAAGTATTAGAGCTGATGATGCTGGTTCATATCAATGGGTCAACATAGTTCACAAAAAGGTATCATCTCTAACCTCTGCCGAGGCTTCTGAAGCCAACGATATTGTTGATTCCATTATCTGTGACTTGCACTTCATTGATCAGCTGAAAGGTGAATGTTTGGATAAACACAGTGCTATTCTTCGTGAAAACGCATTTTTACAAGAAAGACTAATTGATCACAAAACTTTAAAAGAAGAACTTTCTGAAACAAAATTTATAAACTCAGTTCTTCAACATGATCTTAATGAAAAAGTTAAAGAATTGGAAGCAATTAAAAAGATTTGTGAATCATGGTCTCGATCATCCAAACGTGTGAGTGAATGTGTCAACTCACAGATTCCTAGTCAAGTACAAGCTGTATGAGGAGGAGATTTCCTTGCTGCAGTTGTTGTACCTGACAGCAGTACGGATGATCCGTATTACTCAACAGGTGATGCGTCTGTTCCAGCTGAAGAGTTGGTTTTTGGTTGCTTTATTAAGTCTACCAAAACCTATGCTACTGAGATGTCCACAAAAGAACCTTCTGAAACTACTGGAGAAGAGTCATCAGCTGACTCTTCTGCCATAGTTGTTAGGACTCCCACAGTAGTCATTGTTGAACCAAGTAAGTCTATCTTGGGTTCAGCGCCTGCTTCTTCTGCTAGACCTCAGAAGAAGACTAGCAAGACAGCAGGAAAGAAAGTTGTTCTTACACCCTTCAAGGGTGAGCCAGTTGGAGTTCGTACTCGAGCTGCAAAGAACAAAGGTAAGAGTGTTTCTAAAAAACACTCCAAGTTCTACTTCAGCTGTGTCTGTCAAACGGCTGAAAGGAAAGGTCAGCAATATGACATCACTCGTGCAGACTCTGACTATCTCAGATAGTCGGAAAGGGATTTTAGGTCCTGTACCTAGCCCCTCTGCCTCGCCTTCCATTACACTACAAAAAAACAGAAAATGTTGTAAGTGTGGAGATCGTGGACATATGGCAAGCGAGTGTGATAACACAAGCTTAAGACCCTCTCCAACTTCAGCTTGTGTGTCCATTAAGAACCCAACCCCTGTGAGTTCCAGCAAGAAATCTCAAGGACCCACAGAGGCGTGGGTTCCCAAAAGGAACTAACTCTTTTAAACTTATGTGCAGGGTGATCAAAGCAAACATGTCTGGTACCTAGACAGTGGTTGCTCAAGACACATGACTGGATACAAATCCCTGCTTGAAGAGTTCGAAGTGTGTGCTGGTCCTCCAGTAATTTTTGGTGATAATGGTAGAGGCTCAACTGAAGGCTATGGATCCATCTCTAATGGATCTATAAAGATCACAAGAGTTGGTTATCTGAACGGGCTGAAACATAATTTAATCAGCATTAGCCAACTATGTGATGCAGAGTTCTCAGTGAACTTTAATATGTACAGAGGAACGGTGACAGATAAAAGTGGAAAAGTAGTGCTAATAGCACCAAGAAACAACCATGTATTTACACTTGACATGAATCCTCAAAACAAAGAAGTTTGTCTATTCTCTCACTCCACTGAAGATCTGAATTGGTTGTGGCATAAAAGGCTATCTCACTTAAACTTTAAAAACATATCTAAGTTGTCCCGAGGACAACTAGTGAATGGCTTGCCACAGATCAAGTATGAAAAAGATAAGCTTTGTTCAGCTTGTGAACAAGGTAAACAACATAAAAGTTCCTTCAAATCAAAGCAATGTTTTTCCATCGCCAACTGCCTACACATGCTTCATATGGACCTCTTTGGTCCTATGAGCACTAAAAGTCTAGGTGGAAAGAAGTATACACTCGTTATCGTTGATGAATACAAACGATATACTTGGGTTATATTTCTTCGTGACAAAAGTGATGCAACTGATGAAATCATCAAATTCATCAAAAAGATGGAACTTATAAATGGGTCAAGAGTAAAGTAGCTGGGATCAGACAATGATACTGAATTCAGAAATCGTACATTGGAAGACTTCTCAGAAGTTGGGATCTCACAAAATTTTTCAGCCGCTAGAGCACCTCAACAGAATGGTGTTGCTGAAAGAAGAAATAGAACCCTAATAGAAGCTGCAAGAACAATGCTTGCTGAGTCAAACATGCTAATGCAATTTTGGGCAGACGCTGTTAACACAGCTTGTTTTACTCAAAACATGTCTCTCTATGTGAAGAGACACAGGAAAACTTCTTATGAGATTCTCTGTCAAAGGAAACCTTACATCGGTTTCTTTCATGTCTTTGGTTGTGTATGTTTTGTGTTAAACACACGAGATCAGCTGAGTAAGTTCGACTCTAAAGCTGATGAAACTATTTTCTTGGGGTACTCCACTATATCTAAGGCATACAGAGTTTTCAACAAAAGAAGACAAACATTGGAAGAATCTATAAATGTTACTTTTGAAGAACACTCTAAAGCCTTAAGTCCCACCTCTGCTGATCCATCTGATGCATTTCAGAGATCAGATGTACCACGAACTGATGCTGCTGCTGAAGCATTCTCCGATGCTTTAAACCTCTTTGATGTTCCCATAAATGAATCAGATGAGACATTTCATGATGCTCCTACATATCTTGTAGATATTGCAGCTGTTCAACAAGAAATAACAACAGCTAGAGCATCATCCAAGGCTATCTCTAAGCCACCACTTCATACTTCAAGAAGATTAGTTCAAAATGAAATACTCAATCCTGCTGAGCATTCATATGTTGGAATATGCTTCACATGTATAACATATAGTTATATGGCTAGTTGTTTGTGAGCCTAAAGGGTCACACACTTAAACACTAAACACCATTATATAATTAGTGTAATTAGTGTAATTACATTAATTATTAATATATATAAGCTATGAGCTTGTCTATCATAAGTTTAATATTAAAAGTTAATATTGAAACTTTCTTGTGGGCAAACTAGAAGAAACAAAAGATAGGGACTTGTGGGCAAATAAGACTAATGATTTATGGAAATCATTAAAGGATTGTAATGGCACCATTAAGAGATATAATGGTCCATAAACTCCTTTCTTTGACCACACTTGGCCGTCCCCTCTCACACACACTTTGAAGGTGTTTTGTTTTCTCTCTTTTGCTCTCAAGACTCTAGGACTAGCATCCATTACATTGGTGTTCTTGGAAGTGTTGTGTGGACTTGCTTTAGAGGTATTCCCCATTGGAATCCTTGGTTTCGGTTGCTCACAATATCCATCCGAATTCATCATTGATCAAAGGCAACTAGGGTATGATTCTTATACCATTCTCTTTGATTTTTCTTTTAGTTTAATTGTATGATTGATATCAAGATCCTTTCATGGTGATAAATACTTTCCGCTGCGTTTTGTTAATTGTTTTAACCGAAAATCACCATTAGTGGTATCACGAGTCATTATATTAATCATATAATTAGCTAGATTTTGTAAAAAGTGGCAAAAATCAATCGGTTTTGATGTATAAAAATCCCGATCGGAAAGAAAAAAAAAAAAACCCTACGGTTTTTTGTTTTTTTTTTTTTTTTTTTCGGTTTTTTTTTAATTTAAAAGATGGGTTAAAACATGTATTTTTGGAACCCTATTGTCACTTGTTACAAAATCAAATCAAAAAGTTAATCTAGTTTATTGAATTTTTTGATTATTTGGCTTGGAATTCTTGTTTAATTATGTTTTTTGATATGGCAAAACATGTATTTTTGCCATATCCCAAGCCAAAGCCTTGTCAAATTGTTGATTGTTTGTGCAAACCGATGAAAGCCTAGACCGTTTGTGAATGAATGTGGTTGATGTTTGGTTGTTTGTTTATTTCGGGAAAAGCCGTGTTTTTTTTGGCTTAATTGTTGTAATTTGTTTCATTTTTTTTCTTTTATTTTTGGTGCCATTTTTGGGGCAATTTGTAATGTAAAAGTAATAGAATAGATAGTATTTATTTTATCTTTTTATTGTAAATTGTTTGACAAAAATATTGAAGACTTATGAAGAAAACAACAAATTTCCGTCACAAAAGCGAGGGCTGTACGAAAACAGGTTTTCCAGAGGCATACGGACTCCTTTTTGGGCGATTCAAAAGCCCAAAATGCTTGCAAAGTCGTGGGCTACAACTTTCCAGAAGGCCGGGAAGACCAGCGAAGACTCCTTCAGTGACTTTTCGGGCTTCAAAGTCTGCTGGAATTTTCTGGCAGATTACACTTTTTCACAATTTTGGGTTCTACTTGCTCAAGAATGTCTTGGAGCAAGTGGGAGCCCATTGGGTTTATGTAGGCCCGTTTGGGTTCATGTTGGCCCGTCCCCTAGTTTGACCCTTCGGTCCGTCGTGATGACTCACGTGACCGAACCTAGGATTTCATCGGTCGAGGTTTGCACAAAATTATGTTGCATGTTTTATTCTTTGTTTGTGGTTGTTTTTCTTTTCTATTAGATACAAATAGTAAAACAAATTAAAAATGGTTTTTTGACACAAACATTAAAACATTCAAACCCTTAATCATCGATGACTACTAGTTAATCATTGATGATTAAACCTTTAATCTAAAATCGTTTTGAGATTAAACTAAGTTTAAATATGATTTGAAACTCATCACTTAATAATCGCTAAAAGTTTTTACCGTTTATTACAAGACTTATGAAGTGGTATGAATGAAGTACATGATTCATTCATATCTTAAATAAAATTTTATTAAATTACAATTTAAACATACCTAAAATTTAAGTCACGCCGTCCAATCGGTTGTAAATCACTTGCTTCTATTTTTGAATTCACGTGAGACGTGGTTTGAATTTAAATCCGAGGTCATTATTCTCTACGGTGAGACCTAGATCTATTTTGACATGATTTCACATTGGATGACTTAATCAAGTTAACGGTGAGACCTTGACTCGAGGCGACGATGCGACAAACATGCCACTTGACCCTAGATGCTTGTTCACTAGGTGCCATGAAGTCCCATACCTCTAAGAGTTGCACTTGTAATGCAATTGTTGAACGTCACCTACCTATTGGATCTATCATCTCTAGCAGATCAACTGATGCGATGATAGAAGCTCAATGGGATCTTAGCTTTTAATTAAAATTAATTGGGTAGTTAATTTATTAAAAGAAATTATTATTAAAAATACTAATTAATGAACTTTGTAATTTTGTAGATGACTTCAAACAATCAAACCCTAACACATACCACCATTCGTTCCGTTCTCGAAAAAGAGAAACTTGATGGAACGAACTTTGTGGACTGGTCTCGTAACCTAAGGATTGTCCTTAGGGCCGAGCATAAGTACCACCATTTGGAGGAGGCGCTGCCCCCTGCCCCTGCTGCTACCGCCACTGCTGCTGTTCGTACAGCCTATACCAAAAGGTTTAACGAACAACAGGAAGTCGCCGCGCTTATGCTAGTGAGCATGATTCCCGATATTCAAAAGAATCTCGTGGACCTCACTGCATTTGATATGATGCGTGAACTAACGACCATGTATCAAAAGCAAGCCGAGCAGGAACTCTTTGACACTGTCAAAGCCTTCCACGCTTGTAAGCAGGAGGAGGGACAGTCTGTTAGCTCTTATCTCTTGAAGATGAAGAGCTACTTAGACCAAATGGAGAGGCTTGGTTACGCTATGCCGCACATCCTTGGGATTAGCTTGATTCTAACGTCCTTAAACAAGGATTTTGCACCGTTTGTCATGACTTATCATATGCATAGTATGGGGAAGACATTCGCCGAATTACATGCTATGCTGAAACAAACGGAAGAAAGCCTACCCAAGAAAACTCCGGCCCCTACTGTCCTTGCTATAAGGCAAGGAAAGATCCAAAAACCAAAACCGCAAGTAGTTGCAAAGGGCCAAGGCAAGGGAAAGCAAGTTTACAAGCCCAAGCCAAAGGTTCCCCCACCTACTCGTAAGGAGCATCCCGCTAAGGATCTTGCTTGCCATCACTGCGGTGAACCAGGCCATTGGAGGAGGAATTGTCCTGCCTACCTGGCAGAGTTGATGAAGAACAAAGCCAACAAGGTTGGCACATCAGGTATCTTCACAATAGAACTATATGCTTTCCCTAAGAAATCATGGGTATATGACACTGGTTGTGGAACTCACATTTGTAATACCATGCAGGGTCTAAGGGGAAGTAGAAAGCTAAACCATGGAGCTTTGGACTTGTACGTGGGCAATGGCAATCGTGCACCGGTCGAAGCTATAGGAAGCTATGATTTAATCCTTCCTAGTGGTTTAATTATTGTATTAGACAATTGTCACTATGCGCCTAGTATTACTAGGGGTATAGTATCGCTTTCTTGTTTGTGGAATAATGGTTTTATTCATACGTTTACGGATTATGGTATTTCAGTTTCAAAGGATAATGTTTTTTACTTTAATGCTATTCCTCGTGATGGTATCTTTGAGATTGACATGCATAATCGTATCACAAACAGTAGTTCTATTTATACATGTAGCAATAAGAAATCCAAGAAGAATTTGGATTCTACTTACCTATGGCATTGTCGCCTTTGCCATGTTAACAAGAAACGCGTTTTGAAATTACAAAAGGATGGACTTATAAAATCAGATGATTCTGAATCATTTGATAAATGTGTTTCTTGCATATCTGGTAAAATGGCGCGCAAGCCTTTCTCCCATGTAGGCGAAAGGGCCAACGATCTACTTGGACTCATACATACTGATGTATGTGGCCCTTTTAGAACTCGAACTAGGGAAGGTGCTACCTATTTCATTACTTTCACTGACGACTTTAGTCGTTATGGTTATGTTTACTTGATTAAACATAAACATGAAACCTTTGAAACGTTCAAAGCTTTCCAAAATGAAGTAGAAAATCAACTCGGCAAGAAGATAAAGGCTCTTCGTTCTGATCGAGGAGGAGAGTACATGAGCCATGAGTTCCAAGATCATCTTAAGAATTGTGGGATTGTCTCACAATTCACTCCCCCTTATACACCACAGCATAATGGTGTATCAGAGAGGAGAAATCGCACCTTGCTTGACATGGTTCGATCGATGATGAGTCCTACCACTCTGCCTCTATCTTTTTGGGGTTATGCACTCAAATCGGCTGCTCGCATACTAAATATGGTTCCCACCAAGAAGGTTGAAAAGACACCATATGAGATATGGCATGGGAAAGTCCCTAACTTGTCTTACTTGAAGGTCTGGGGTTGTGAGGCTCTCGTGAAACGAGACACGCCAAACAAACTTGAACCCAGAGCTGTCAAGTGCATCTTTATAGGATACCCTGAGGAAACGATGGGTTACTATTTCTACTACCCACCTGAGCAAAAAGTAATTATTGCTCGTTATGCTGAGTTTCTTGAGAGCAATCTCATTTCACAAGAAGCAAGTGGGAGTACCATCGACTTTGACGAGATTCCAAGCGATGAAGATGCACAACCTATTGTAGAGACTAGCGAACATCAAGATGAGGCTGAACACGAAACTGTTCCTGTTGCACCTCAAAATGATGTAATCCCTGTTCGAAGGTCCGCAAGGACACCTCATGCACCTGAACGATATGGTTTCCATGTCGATGCTGAGGAGCTGAGTTTAGGGGATCATAATGAACCCCCTAACTATCGAGCTGCATTATCAGATTCTGAATCTGACAAATGGCTTGATGCTATGAACGCGGAAATGCAATCCATGAAAGATAACCAAGTATGGACTTTGGTTGATCTTCCTCCTAACAGTAAGACTGTTGGTAGCAAGTGGCTCTTCAAGAAGAAGACCGACATGGATGGCAATGTACACACCTATAAAGCTCGATTGGTAGCAAAAGGTTATACTCAAACCTACGGGATTGACTATGATGAAACCTTCTCGCCTGTTGCCGACGTTAGAGCTATTAGGATTGTCATAGCCATAGCAGCGTACTATGACTATGAGATTTGGCAAATGGATGTTAAAACTGCTTTCTTAAATGGACATCTTGATGAAGATGTTTATATGGTTCAACCTAAGAAAGTATGTAAGCTTCAAAGGTCCATTTATGGACTAAAGCAAGCATCCAGAAGTTGGAACAAAAGATTCGATGAGGAAGTCAAATCGTTTGGCTTTACTCAGAATCCCGACGAGCCATGTGTATATGTAAGAGCTAGTGGGAGCATTGTCGTCTTTCTAATCCTATATGTCGATGACATACTACTCATAGGAAATAACATTCCAATGCTACAAGATGTAAAATCCTGGCTTGGGAAGTGCTTCGCTATGAAGGATCTTGGGGAAGCGGCATATATACTTGGTATAAAGATCTATCGAGATCGATCAAAGCGGTTAATCGGACTAAGTCAAAGTGCGTACATTGATAAGATTCTAAAACGGTTTAGAATGGATGCTTCCAAACGTGGAAGTCTCCCTATGCAACACAATGTACACTTGAGTAAGACTCAAGGACCGTCCTCACCTGATGAGATGAAACGTATGCGTGATGTCCCCTATGCCTCGGCAGTAGGATCTATCATGTATGCTGTGCGGTGCACAAGACCTGATGTAGCGTTCTCTCAGAACCTTACAAGCCGATATCAACAGAATCCAGGTGAGAGTCACTGGACTGCTGTTAAGAACATACTGAAGTATCTTAGGAATACTAAAGATATGTTTCTTGTTTATGGTGGTGAAAGTCAAGATGAACTGAGCGTCACTTGTTATTCTGATGCTAGTTTTGAGACTGATAGAGATGATTCCAAATCTCAAACGGGGTATGTTTTCGTTTTGAACGGAGGCGCTGTTGATTGGAAAAGTGCAAAGCAGAGCACTATCGCTATGTCTTCTACAGAAGCTGAATACATTGCAACTACTGAAGCTGCAATGGAAGCTGTTTGGATGAGGAAATTCATTTCTGGGCTTGGTGTTGTCCCCAGTAATGAAAAACCTATGGATATGTTCTGTGATAACACAGGTGCTATCATCATTGCCAACGAACCTGGTGTTCAGAAAGGTGCCAGACATTATCGGAGGAAGCTTCACTACATTAGAGATGCGATCCTAATGGGAGATGTACGCTTGCTCAAAGTTCATACAGATGACAACTTAGCTGATCCCTTCACGAAGCCAATGTCATGTACCAAACATATTGAACATGCTAGAAGCATTGGACTTCGACCAGCTAATAGTTTCATGTAATCTGTTTTAGTATTTGGATAATGGAACATTGAGCAGTTTTTATTGGAATAAATTGATATATTTGATATGATCGTTTTTATATGAATATCTACTGTGTTCTATATTTGCATGTTTATATCCATGAATATTTACTGCGTTTTATATTCTAAATTGTCCATTGTCATAATTAATAATATGGGAATATTATTAAGACAAATCTGAGGGCATTGATGACATTATCTTAGTATGACTAAGGATGATGAAATCAAACTCACATGTTGTCCATAATGATGCACAATTGGACTGACCCAACCTATGAGAAATCACTTCATGGATTTATGTCACAAGTGAATCTCACAAAGGCTTTGTCACTTATCCTCTGACTTGAGATGCAAGTTGGTTTGTGTATGTAGAGGGGCAAACTTTGATATGGTTAAACGTTGACCTGAACAAGGCTGCTATAACAACCATTATCGGGTTTGTCATTAAGCATATGACAGACACGTGCAGTCAATAAAGAATTTGTTCCTCCACACATGTGGATTAGATACTACTGGGCCCCTCGATGATTTGAATAGATGTATGTGTGGCCACACCCAAAAGGTAATCAAGATGAATCTTGATTGGTTTTGGTAATCTACTTCAATATATAGATCGAGAAACAGAATCGTTGAAATTTTAGATTGACATTTATCCTTGTCTAAAATTCAACATAGTATCAGTAACAAAAGGATAACTGCTTGAAAAACCTTGAACAAAGATTTTATGAAACTCCTCATGTACTTCTAGGGGCATTGGCGGGTTGCTAGACTCTAACCTTTGCTTGTATAACTACTTGATGTTATCACGTGCGCAAGTGGGAGCTGTTGGAATATGCTTCACATGTATAACATATAGTTATATGGCTAGTTGTTTGTGAGCCTAAAGGGTCACACACTTAAACACTAAACACCATTATATAATTAGTGTAATTAGTGTAATTACATTAATTATTAATATATATAAGCTATGAGCTTGTCTATCATAAGTTTAATATTAAAAGTTAATATTGAAACTTTCTTGTGGGCAAACTAGAAGAAACAAAAGATAGGGACTTGTGGGCAAATAAGACTAATGATTTATGGAAATCATTAAAGGATTGTAATGGCACCATTAAGAGATATAATGGTCCATAAACTCCTTTCTTTGACCACACTTGGCCGTCCCCTCTCACACACACTTTGAAGGTGTTTTGTTTTCTCTCTTTTGCTCTCAAGACTCTAGGACTAGCATCCATTACATTGGTGTTCTTGGAAGTGTTGTGTGGACTTGCTTTAGAGGTATTCCCCATTGGAATCCTTGGTTTCGGTTGCTCACAATATCCATCCGAATTCATCATTGATCAAAGGCAACTAGGGTATGATTCTTATACCATTCTCTTTGATTTTTCTTTTAGTTTAATTGTATGATTGATATCAAGATCCTTTCATGGTGATAAATACTTTCCGCTGCGTTTTGTTAATTGTTTTAACCGAAAATCACCATTATCATAATGGGCAAAGGAGTAACCGAAGCACTGAACTAGGAAAATGACTAAGATCAAGGGATTTGATCTTAGTCCGTTACAAGACTGACTGTAACTCTGTCCTTCTACTCAGTATTGGATTTCCAATACTGAGTGATGATACTGAGTGGCCAATACTGGCCAAACTCAGTATCACTCCTAAACTTAGCTATTTATATCTACTATTTATTCTAAGCTAGTCTAGGTTGTTTTGTTATCCTAAGATTCTAAAGGGGTAAGGCTTTTTTCCTTAACAATCTCCCCCTATCTAATGATAACAAAACAATTTACAACGAGAATGATACAAAACAAAAACTCAGGCAGCATAGTCTTCTTTTTCACTGTTTGTTGATTGATTCAAACTCATAGAAGACTTCTTTCTATATGTGGATGAACTCTTCTCTTTTCTTCAGTTCATCCTGGCTCTTATTCAGTACAACAACTATCTTCTTTCTGAACCAAGAGTCCTCCTTCTTGGTTATCATCCATTTTAAGCCCACCAGATGACTAATAGGGGCCTTTGGCAAATCTGCTTCAGTAATGAGGCATTCCCTATCTTCTGAGTCAGTGTACATATATCCAGAGGTTGGATATATGGTGCTCTTTTGATCCTGAAAGATTAAATTTGAAGGAACAGAGTATGAGTTAAAAATCCTGAAAGTATTAAGGCACTCAGGCTTGTTGTTTTTTACATCCTCAGTCATTACACTGAGTGCCCTATAGTCTGATTGATACAAGATGCCTTGTTCAAAGCAAACAGTGGAAACAACCCAGATTTCATCCATCATTCCATGGGCTTCTGAGGATCTTGATGGTAACTCCTTAATTAATCTGGCAATCCTCACCCAGTCTTGGAGTCCCATATTCTGAATGTCAAGAAGAAAGATCTTCATAGGAGGACTGCTGGTCCAGTGCAGACTGCAACTATTGACTTGTCAACGGTTTTAACTTTGATTTTGTTGACATACATGTTCAGCCAGCATACCTCCTTCACATTTGGGAATAACGTATTCTTCAGCATACTGATTCTGCTCTCCCTGTATCTTGTTCTTTGAGCAACAATGTTCCAGTACTGTTGAAGAACTTCATCTCCTGTTCTTCTTATAGTGTGAGGTTTCCATGGAACTTCTGCATTAGAATCAGTATCAGGATCCTCTTCCTTAACAGGAAAGAATCTTTGGGCCTCAATCTCATCCTCAGCATCACTCTTTTCCTCAGTATACTGAACAGATCTTCTTGGTCTAGAGATCAGAGGAGCTGGATCTGGTTCTTCACTTGATTCTTAGGACATAACCACACTTGACATTCTTCTGGTTATTGGTCTTCTAGGAATTCTAGAAGTTCCTTCAACTTGAGGAGAGATTGGCTTTCTTGGAGGCTCTTCATTATCTGAGGATGATGATGAAGAGCTTTCTTTATTTGCCACATCCAGTGCAAAGTTTAAGTTTTGAGATGGCACTGGATGTTCTTCATCATCATCAGCAATAGGCCAGACAAACGGCCTATAAACTATAATATGCAAGTTGTTTGGATCTTGAGTAGAAGGCTCAGTATCAACTTGCTGTGGTTGGTCGGTATCAGTCTCCCCCTGAGCAGTTGGCTTAGATAATTCTTCAAGTTGTTCCAGAACTGACCTTCCTCTTTGTCTTCTTCTTTCATACTGAAACCTAAGTGGTTCAGTATGAGGAATTTGTTGATGTTGTTGTTGTTGTTGCTATGGAGGTTGATCTTCATTTAATTTTCTTCTTTTCTCCCCTGAGCAGGTGGCTCAGGTTGATCAACCTCTTCTTCTCTTTGTCTCTTCTCCCCCTTATTGTTATCATTTGATGGGGAGGGAAGAGGTTCAGTATCACCACCTATGTCCCCCTGTTGATCATCAGGTGTTGGGGAGGGCATAGGTTCAGTAGCAGCATCATGTGCACCCTCAGTATTGGCATGGGACGATGATCTTCTGGGCTCAGTATCAGGGCCTTCTTCATCATTATTTCCACCAAGTGGAGACTGTGGAGGTGGTGGAGGCTGTTGTTGTTGTTGAAGGAGTGCCACTGACTGTTTTAATGAGTCTATCTCATTACTCATTGCATCCATCCTGGCCAGAATTTTATTCTGAGTTGTCTACATGGCCAGGATCTGGTTGAGAATTGTTTGTAGAGCCCCTTGCACTTCCTGAGACTGAGTGGCTGGTGCTCTCTGACCCTGCACAGATGGTGCTAAAGAAAGCAAAATGTAAAGTGGTTAGAATGAAAGGTTTATCAAATAGAATTGTGGTGTTGTTAAATTCTATAATCATGTAAACAGAATTTATAAGTCTGTATTTCATCTGGTTCATGATGAAATATTGTGAACTTGTGCATAGCATGTGTAAGAAGTATTTAGTAAAAGTGAATGTGAATATTTGAGTTGCTCAGTATAGGATAGGTCACATTTTCTAAATGGTTTTGGTTTTGGGAAATCGAAGCCTGGGATGTGCTTCTTGTTATTTTTAATGTTTATCACTCGGTATCAGAGTGATAACAGAAATGTGGCTTAAACCCATGGAAATTTTGGCTTATGTGGCTTAAAAGGTTTGTGATCATTTCTTGAATGATGGGACCCTACTCAAAATAAGTAGGACATCATTCAAGCAGCACCAGTAGGTGTCAGTATGACATCACCACCATTGTCTCTTAAAATGTTGAGACAACTGTAGACTGACAATGATCATTTAAGTGCTCAGTGTATGAATTTTGCATAGCAGCAGTGGGCTTACTATGTTGGCCATAATTGGATATATATATTTGAAAGTTCGGTTGAGACTTTGGTCAGTATTGAGTTGGTACTGGCCAATACTTAGTCTCTATTTGGGAAAGATGTATATATATATATATATATATATATATATATATATATATATATATATATATATATATATATATATATATATATATATATATATATATGTATGTATATATATATATATATATCAGTTTAAGAGCATTTTAGAAATTCATACCTGAGACTTTGTCAGATTCCCTTCGAGCATCTGCAGAGGTCGGTGCTGGATCATCTGAATGTTGATTTGAGGCACCAGCACCTTCAGGAACCTCTTCTCTTCGATCATGTGCACCTTCCAGTCTGTTTTGCTCAAACAGAATCTCCACATCAAGAGGATCATGAGGTTCCTCCATTTGTTGAGCATTGGGTTCTGGTTCAGGACCTGGAAGGTCAGCGGTGGCTGCAACAAGACTCTGTGGTTGAAGAGATGCAGTTAAAGATGGAACATGTGTGGGTGGCATTTCTTTTGATGGTAACCCCCCATTATCACGGGAGATAAATTTCTTCTTCTTCTTCTTCGGAGGACACCAGGTGTGTCTTCTGTGGACTCAGTATCAGGATCTGATGCAGTATGAGGAGCATCATGATCCTGTTCAAATTGAGGAATGTGTGGTGGTTCTTGTGTCGGTTCTGGTTGAGCATCCACCATCTCAACATCTTGATCAGCATTTCCCCCATCACCACTATCATCATCATTATCATCATCATCATTTTCTGATAAAGTATCAGAATGTTCTTCACCATTAGTGTGTGCCTGTACAATAGCCCACATGGAGTGACTCAGTACAGGCTCTCCTTCCCTTGGCCTGTAAAAATATATCTTCTCATGGAAGTGAGGAAGATCTGCTCTTGGACTATTGAATTCATCATATACAAGAGCAGGCATAGAATTCTGAAAAATGAGAGATAAAAATCTGCAAAAAGGAACATTAATTTCTCTGATTTGAGCTTGAACCAGAGAAGCAAGTTCATTAAATATGAGTCTGGCATAATCAATGTCCCGACCATGGTACATGGCATGGACAATTTGCATCCCGAAGTCATTGATTTGATCCAAAGCTCCTGTCTTGTGAGTCATACACCGAATGAGTGTAGAAATTAAAACACCGCACATTGGGCCAAACTCGTTCCTTTTAATTATGCTTGTTGTTCCTATTCGTCCAATTAATGGTAACACTGATCGAGCCTCTGTTCGATCAACAAAGGGTTTATACTGAGCGTGAGCGGGAAGACTCAGTGTTTCCCGAATGATAGCAGTTGAAACAAAAGCTCGAGGTTGATCTCGGATAATCCAACCAGTAATCATGTCTGGTGAATCGAGTTGTGCAGAGTACCAAAATTCACACAACATCTCTGGATATATCGCTCGAGGAGATAGAATCAACGCTCGAGTGATAGGACAGTGCTTCAAATAAGTTACGATGTGAGTGAATTCAGGACAAGCCCACGCCTGAGGATTGTTGAAATTAGCGGTTATGTTGTTCCTCGCAAACTTGGGTAATTCGTCCTTTCTAAATTGAGTCGCCGGTGCAACCTCCGGTGCAAAGAATTTGTAATTTGCCATCTGCAATTTTGATTAAGTAATTGCTTGGTAAGAGAAAGTAGAATCGTTAATCGCAGAGAGAATTGAAATAAAAAGTATAAAATAACTGTTAGAAGATTTTAAAAAAAGAAAATAGACGGTTATTTATACTTTAATTAGAGATAATTACGGTATTGGGAAGTAAAACCGGCTGATTTGACAGCCTTATCCTGTTCCAACGGTAACTTTCTTATTAAGAAAGGTTACCATTGGGGAGTATGAAGATTAAAAGTCAGTTTTTCCACTCCAGGACTTCAATACCGAGTAAAAAATCATTGAATTAAAAAAATATTAAAAATTATAAAAACATTTAATTTAATCCATAAACTAATAAAAGATAAAAATTATTAACATTTGATAAATCAGACGAGTGATACTGAGTGGGTCAGTATTGGAACCAATACTGAGAGATCAGTATCAGAAAATTTTAAGGACAATTAAGGATTCAACATACCCAATTGTCCTACTAAGTACATAAACCTTTCCTCAGAGAGAGGTTTAGTAAACACATCGGCCAATTGGTCATCTATAGGAACAAAATCTACCTTAACCTTTCCCTTTTCCACATTATCTCGAATAAAGTGGTGTCTGATATCAATGTGCTTTGTTCTTGAGTGATGGACTGGGTTTTCAGTGATAGCAATAGCACTCTTGTTATCACAATAAATAGGAGTTTTCTAGAAATTGAACCCATAGTCCTTAGTTGATACTGCATCCATAAGAGTTGAGCACAACAACTTCCTGCAGCCACATATTCTGCTTATGCAGTGGAAGTTGCTACTGAGTTTTGCTTCTTGGATGACCAACCAACTAGTCTACCACCGAGGAATTGACATCCTCCACTTGTACTTTTCCTGTCCAACCTACAACCTGCAAAATCTGCATCTGTATACCCTTCAAGGTCAAAGTGTGAGTCATTGAGATACCAAAGACCCATGTTAGGAGTACCTGAAAGATATCTAAAAATGCGCTTAACAACTTTCATATGTGATTCTTTAGGATCAGCCTGATACCGAGCACACAAACAAGTTGCAAACATGATATCAGGCCTGCTAGCTATTAAGTAAAGTAAAGAACCAATCATACCTCGGTATGTGGATTGACATACTGGTTTACTAGTTTCATCTTTACTTATTTTATCATGAGTACCCATAGGAGTGTGCATGGAAAATAAATTTTCAAATTTATATTTCTTTAGCATGTCATGCACATATTTACTTTGATTTATAAAAGTGCCATCAGGCTTTTGATCAACTTGTAACCAAGAAAGTAAGTAAGTTCACCCATCATACTCATCTGATACTGAGATGACATTATCTTAGCAAACCAGTCACACATTGACTTGTCAGTGGAGCCAAAGATAATATCATCTACATATATCTGAATAAGTAAGAGGTCAGAACCTTTCCTTTTTGAAAATAGTGTTTTGTCAATTTTACCTCTTATAAATTTATTTTCAATTAAGTACTCAGACAGGGTATCATATCAGGCTCTTGGACCTTGTTTGAGCCCATATAAAGCTTTATCAAGCTTGAAAACATAATTAGGAAATTTAGGATCAACAAAACCTGGTGGTTGTTTACCATAAACTTCCTCTTGTAGTTTTCCATTGAGGAAGGCACTTTTGACATCCATCTGATAAACTTTGAAGTGCTTGAAAGCTGCATATGCAAGATACATCCTAATAGCTTCAATTCTTGCAACTGGTGCAAACGTTTCATCATAGTCAATGCCTTCTTCTTGCCTGTATCCCTGAGCAACCAGTCTAGCTTTGTTTCTAATGACAACACCATCCTTGTCTATCTTATTTCTGAACACCCACTTAGTACCAATAATAGTTTTGCCAGCAGGAGGTGGCACTAAGTTCCAAACTTTGTTTCTTTCAAACTCTGTCAGTTCTTCTTGCATAGCTTCTACCCATTCTTCATCTAATAAAGCTTCATCAGCTTTCTTTGGTTCCATGGTAGATAGAAAGCTTGAAAAGATGTAAAAGTTTGCAGTTGCTTGGGGTTCAAAGTCTAACTTTCTTCTTGTTTGGACACCTTGTTCAATGGGACCACTAATATTTGAATGAGGATGATCTCTGTGTTCCCTTAGATTGTTTCCCAATGAAGCATTTGAAGCAATGTCAACAATATCTTGTTGAACTGATGTGTTGTCTGCCTGATACTGAGCTGAATTCTGGTCAGTATTAGACACTTCGGGTTGCTGTTCTTCTTGATTTTGCAGTTCTGAGGTGGATTCTTGAAATGTACTGGAAGATTCACCTTCTTCATAGGTAGAATTGTTCAGATCAATGATTGGGAACTCAGTATTGGGGTTCTCAGATATGGGAACCTCAGTATTTGATGCATTCGAGTTATACTGAGTTCTTTCTTGATCAGTGTCACTCATACCATGATCAACATAGTATGGGTGAGACTTGGGCTGTTCAGCAATTGAGTTTTCTGGATAACATAGAATGTCTATGCCACTTATGTCTTCTTTTGCTGAGGTAGAATACTCATTCTGATATTCATCAAACGTGACATGAATGGATTCTACAATCATCTTAGTTGAGATGTTATACACTCTGAAAGCTTTAGAGCATGGAGAATAGCCCATGAACACACCTTCATTTGCTTTGGGAGCAAATTTGTTGAGATTTTGTTTAGTACTGAGTACAAAATATTTACTCCCAAAGATGTGGAAGAACTCCACATTAGGAACCTTGCCATTGTACAACTCATAAGGAGTCTTTTGATGTCACTGGACTATTGTAGCTCTGTTCTGAGTAAAGTTTGCATAGTTGACAGCTTCTGCCCAGAAGCTCAGTGCCAGTCCAGCATGGCATAACAAAGTTCTTGCAGCTTCAATTAATGTTCTATTCTTTCTTTCTACAACACCATTTTGTTGTGGTGTGTATGCTGCAGAGAAGTTTTGAACGATTCCTTTTTCTTCACAGAAATCTGCTAATACTGAGTTCTTAAACTCAGTACCATGGTCACTTCTTAGTTGCTTGACCTTGTTGCCTTTCTGTAGTTCTTCACTTTTGATAAAGGCAAAGATTTCTGTTGTTGCATCTGATTTGGTCTTGAGAAAGATGACCCAAGTATATCTTGAGAATTCATCAACGAAGACTAAAGTATAGATCTTTTTGGTCAATGATGGTGTGCTGGTGGGGCCAAAAAGATCCATATGTATCTTTGTAAGAGGTTCATTAATGGAATGATTGATCTTTGACTTGAATGAACTCTTCTTCTGCTTGCCCATTTCACATGTTGAGCATAACTCATCTTTTGAATAAGTAATTGTGGGCAACCCTCTCACCAGTTTTTTTCATATTGAGTTCATTAATATTTCTGAAGTTTATGTGAGAGAGTTTCTTGTGCCATAACCACTTCAGTTCTGGCTTGACTTTAGATAGCAGGCAAATTCGAATAGTAGGGTCTATTTCAGATAGGTTAACCACATAGACATCTTTTTCTCTTCTGGCAATGAGTACAGGTTTCCCTTTATCATTGTAGATGATTCCTGCAACCTTCCTGAAACGAGCTTCATTGTCATCATCACACATCTGACTGATACTGAGCAGACTATGTTTGAGACCCTCTACATAGGCAACTCTTTTAAAAGTTATGTTTCCTGCCTTGATTACTCCATACCCTCTTGTTTTACCAATTGAATCATCTCCAAACTTGACAGAAGGACCCTTCTCTGGTGTATAGTTTAGAAGGTATTCCATACTGCCAGTCATGTGTCTTGAGCAGCCACTATCTAAGTACCATTTTCTGTCACCCTGCACAAGACACAAAAATAAGGATTAGTTCCATTTAGGAACCCATTTTTGAATGGGACCTTTGATAGGAGAAACATGGGTAGACTTGATCTCTTTTGTTGGAGAGGTCAGTATCACTTCAGGAGAAACCTTGGAGGTTTTCTTTGGTGATACTGACTTGGTTTCTCTATTTTTCTTTGGTACTGAGTACCTAGGATTTGAGAGATCAGTCCAGCATTCATCTCCTTTATGTCCAGTATGATGATATCTATAACATTTTCTAGGTCTGTTTCTGAACATATTTTCGTAAGGAATTTTAGAAAATTGTTTGAATTTTGGTTGATCAGTATGAGTAAATTTAGCAAACTTTTGACTTAAAACTTTGATCTGATCACCAATAGATTTTAAAATGTTATTTTTGTCATTTTTTATTTGTGTTTTAATGTTATGTTTGACTGGTTTAGAAGGAGATGGATCTGGTGTCTTCTTTTTATTTGGCAGACAAGTCTTTTTAGTATTAGACTTCTTGCTTTTGCCACTAGAAGATCCTGTTGAAGTTGATTTCTGGTTATCATGTTTTAGAATGACAACTTTAACAGGTTCTTTAGATTCTTGAGTAGTTGACTTTTCTGTTCCTGCAACCTCAGTATTAGATAGAACATTTTGAGTAGAAGTAGAAGTGGTTTTATTTTGATTATATATCTCAAAAGTGGTTGTCTTAAATAATATTTCAAATGGAGGAACAGCAGATGTATCATACTGAACAATTTCGAGGTTAGTATCAGGAATTTCCTTTTCAGGAAATTCAATACTGAGCTCTTGTAGTTCAGTATAACACTTAGAACAGATGGAAGGACCAATTGGTTTTTCACAAATAATTTTATCCTCGTCATCTGACTCAGTTTGATATCCAACTTCACAAAAAGTTTTTGCTTTTACAAACTGAATAAGGTTCATATCAGAAAATTCTTCAAATAAATCAGCAAAATTATTTCTGTTTTTTAACTGAGGATCAACACCAAGTGCAACCCTCACATTTTCTGGAAATTGTTGATTTAGACATTTATTTAATTTAATAGATGCATTTCCCCAAGATTTACACTGATTTTCAAATTCTTCTTTTGCTAATTTGTGTAAATGAGCTTTATCAGCTAATCTTTGGTTAATGTCTTGTAAGTTTAAAAAATTTAATTCTAAATCCTTAAATTTTGCTAATTTATCTAAATGTTCATTATTTACCCTTTTAAGTTCAAGAATTGTTAATTTTAAAGCTTTTTCTCTCTGTACTAAAGTTTTAAGATCAACAATCATATACTCAAAAATCTTTTCTTTTTCATTCACTGATTAAGTTTGAAAGGAAGTCACCTTGTACAACTGAGTGGAATCCCAATCAGTATGAACACTCATCCTCTCAGCTTCTTTGATGTCCTTTCCAAAGGAGCTCTTCAAATCATCTTCAGTGAAAGCCATAAAGGCTTTGTTTTCAACCTCTTCCTCATCAACACTAAGCTCTTCATCCATCCAAGCTTCAGAGTAAAGTGCTTGATGAGGAGCTCCATTCCCTGCTGCATTCTTGCCCTTGCTCCAGTTCATTAGCTTGACATACTTGTCTCTATACCGTTTGGCACGGTATGCAATCTTATCATTCTTATCAGTTTCAGTGGACTTAGTATGACAATTAGCAGCAATGTGCCCAGGCTTTCCACACCTATAGCAAAGACCTGATCTTGGGTCAGTATTGGAAGAGCTAACACTAAGCCTCTTCTTTTTCAACTGATCCAGATTCATAGACATAAGAGCCATTTGAGTTTCAAGCTCTTCTGCCTCAGCATCAGCAAGATCAACTTCTGGTTCTTCAGGCTCAATCACAGTATATGCCTGTTGCATAACTAGAGCCATGCCAGTGGAAGACTTGTAAGTTTTCTTCCAGTTGATCAGTCTTGCAGCATTATTCTCCTCATGATTCAACATCAGGCCATACAAGGTTTGAAGATTGTATGACTCAATGTTGTTAGCAGCATTGACAGAATTTGTCATAACAAGAAAATGTTGAGGAAGACTATCCAAGAACTTTTGAACAAACTCTCCTTCCTCCTTCACAATGCCAACACTGATTAAATCATGGATAACAGTATTAAGCCTCTTATAGAGAGTAGTGATGTCTTCATTTGGATTTCGGAAGAAGTTTTCATACTTCCTCCTCATGTTGCTTTTCCTCTGCAACTTCACCTTTGGTGTGCCTTCATAGGTGACTGACAGGCTATCCCACATAGCCTTTGTTGTTGGCAATTTCATAACTGCATTGAGTATTTCTTTGGTAACAGCATTACCAATCACCCCCTTTGCTCTGGAGTCTAAACTGTATAACTGACGGTCAGTATCAGTCCATGTGTGTCTCAGTTTAGGAACTGTTCTTGTGCTCTCAGGAGCATCATCAGTAGCAGCAACGGGTTCCACGGTTTGTGGAATGATAGGACCATCGTTCAGCACAGTGAGCATCTCATGATGAATAGATTCAAGATACCACTGAGCCTTAAGCTTCCAATATTGGAAGTCTTTTCCATCAAAGATGGGCACTCCCTTTCCAGACATAACAGGTGCAATGATTGTAGACATTTTGGATTTTTGAGTGTTTGAGGGATAGATATAGGGAATGGCTGCCAGGGTAATAGATCGACTAAATAAGGATTTATTTAGCCTGCTACTCAGTATTGGATTTCCAATACTGAGTGCTGATATTGGAAGTCTAGGTTGTTTTGTTATCCTAAGATTCCAAAGGGGTAAGGCTTTTTGCCTTAACATAGGCTTGAGGCTATTATATGGGAAGCTGAAAGAGGAAGTCTACGTGAAACAACCCCAGGTTTTGAAAATCCTAAATACTTAGACTACGTGTATAAGTTGGATAAGGCGTTGTATGGGTTGAAACAAGCTCCTCGTGCATGGTATGAAACTCTCTCCACGTTCCTTCTAGCAAATGACTTCACCAGGGGAACGATTGATAAAACCTTATTCATTCGTAAAATCAAAGGTGATATCATTCTTGTTCAAATTTATGTGGATTACATAATATTTGGTGCTACTGATGAAAAGCTTTGTAGATGTTTCGCAAAACTTATGTCTACAAAGTATGAGATGAGTGTGATGGGTGAATTAACATATTTTCTTGGCTTACAAGTTAAGCAATCTAAAAATGGAATTTTCATAAATCAAGAAAAATACATCAACGATCTTTTAAAGAAATTTAATATGAATTCATCATCATCCATGAAAACTCCAATGGCTCCTCCAAATAATCTAGATGTTGATACAACTAGGAAATCAGTTGATATCACATTCTACAGAGGAATCATTGGGTCTTTGCTCTATCTCACTGCCAGTAGACCAGATATTATGTTTGGTACGTGCATGTGTGCTAGGTATCAAGCTGATCCTAGAGAGTCTCATTTAATAGCCGCTAAAAGAATTTTGAGGTACCTTAAAGGTACTCCAAGCCTAGGTCTTTGGTATGCCAAAGACTCTGGGTTTGATCTAATTGGCTATTCAGATTCAGACTTTGCAGGTTGCAAGATGGATAGAAAGAGCACCACTGGAGGATGTCAGCTGCTTGGTGGGAAGCTAGTCAGCTGGACTAACAAGAAACAAAATACTGTTTCTACCTCCACAGCTGAAGCAGTTAATGTTGTTGCTGGAAGCTGTTGTGCTCAAGTCCTTTGGATGAAGAATCAGCTGGTTGATTTTGATATGAACTTTTGCAAAGTTCCTATCTACTGCGATAACACAAGTGCTATTGCAATCAGCAACAACCCAGTTCTTCATTCCAGAACCAAACATATTGATATAAGGTATCATTTCATTAGAGATCACATTGAACAAGGTGACGTTGAACTTCATTTCATTTCAACAGACCTTCAACTGCTGATTTATTTACTAAGCCATTAGATGAAAAATGCTTCAACTTTTTAATCAGTGAGCCGGGTATGCTAAATGCCTAAATCAACTGCTGAAGTACTATCAGCAGCTGATAAGTTCACCTTGTCACTTAGTACATTCAGCTGACTAAAAACGTTTCAATTTAATCAGTCAGCCGAATAAAACATCTCAAAATGATAACTTATCGAGTTTTATAAGTTAAAACGTTGGGTTTTCCTTGAAAAGGTATCTTTTTATCCCTATCCACACGTTCTCTGGGGCAAATATTTCCACTTGAGTGATAATATTTGGCATTTATGAGGGATTGACACCTCTGACACCGAAACGGCTCCACTAACCCCTCTCTATCACATCCAACCTTCTTTTTCGCACAGATACCAACATTTCCATAGTTGGATTGTAACTATCCATTTATAGTCCGGTTTAATTTCAAATGTTTACCCAAACCGTCCCATAATTCCCTATAAATACCCATCCATTCCCTCACTTCATCTTCATCACTCCCAAATTTCTCTCTCAAATTTCCTCTCAAAAACCCCTTTTCTTCAAGCTTTTATCTTTCTTCCCTCTACCAAAAATGTCGAAGAAATCCTCAAAAGTTGTTCTTTCTAGAGCTGCCATCGAGTTCACTCAGAACTTGAACCTGGTAGGAAACACCTCTCCACCGGAAAAACTAATCGATGTATATCGACCGGTCGGAAAATTCTTGCGTCACTGTCCTATTAGTGGTGCATTCTTTCGATTCACCAAGAGTTTTTACGAACTCTTGCGTGATTTCTGGATTTCTGCCTCCATCTCTGGAGACGACATTGTTGCGCAGGAAGACGGTCATCAAATCACCCATCACTGTTGATGATTTCCGAACTGCTTGCGGGTTCGACTACTTGCTCCCCGTCCAACTCTATCAGGAGACGAAGTCTACTGATGATGCTAAAGAGAGTCTAATCCGTATCTTCGGATATCGATTAGAAAGTGATGATGACAGGGTGCAGATCTTCAAGAAGTCTCAGCCGTCGAGACCCTGGGCCTACTTCTTCACGCACATCATTCAGTGCATAGGCGGCAACTCTGGGTCTCACAACCAGTGCAACTCCAGCTTGCAAGTCTTTGTTGAAGCCCTAATCACCGGTCAGCAGATTGATTATGGGAGACTGGTTTACGAGGAGGTCAAGGCCAAGCTCAAGGCAAAGGGAAATCACATTCCATGTCTTCGCTTCTTCACATTGTGCATCGCTCATGTGATGGTTGAAAAGCTGAAGATTGATTATGACGACCTTCAAGGGGAATGGATTGAGGAAGTACCTTATCCAACACCATCTTCAACTCCAAGAATGAAGCTGGTAAGGATTTTCCCCTCTCCTCGTACATGTTGAAGATCATTAAAGATCGGACCAGATCCAAAAAGGATCAAACAAAGGGCGCAACAATGGAGGAATCTGCGCTACAAGAAGGTATGTCCTTTCCTCATCTGAAGTGTTTTCCCTCAACTGGACGTCCACAAACTGTTGACGGAAATACCACCACCTCAACAGGGATCTCAATGCCCATTGATGTTGAAACTGAGGATGTGGATCATATTCCACTGGTGGTGAAGAAGCGAGTTCAGCGACCTGCTTATCGCTCTCCTTTTTCCTCTTCATTCACTCCGCCATCTTCTCACACTTCACGTTCTCCTTCTTCTCCTCAGCTGAGGGTAAGAGGGTCTGCTACCCGTGGAGAAAGTGTGGTGGCTGATGATGCTGACCTGGCGACAGCAGCATCATCAGGATTCAGCCAGGATCCTCTGGGTACTCACTCGAGTCCCAGATTGGAAGGATTACGATCAGAAGCTATGCCTGCATCTGAGAATAGTCCTTCTCATTTTCACTCTTACAGTGTTTTTCCAAGAACTCCACCAACAATCGGAGCTCCTAGTCAAACACTCATGGCTGATCCTCTTTTTATCTCTTTTGCTCTTCAACCTCCATCTGTTGATTTCTCAACAAGTCATCAGACTTCAATACGGCAATTTCGTTCTTCAGGAGTTAGTGCCGGCTCCAACCTTCTGCGTAGCTCCACGACTGATTCATTATCAATTGTTGTAGCCAGGGAACAAACTCCACAAGCAACCTCAGTCTCTCAACAGACTGCTGGTGAAGTTTTTGAGTCAGCTACACACACCACCACCACCAACTTCTTCATCACTTTCTGAGTCAGCAGTTGACGACAGATTGACTGGAAGCCAAGTCAATCTTGAAACTGTTCTTTCTGTTTCCCACAACGTCACCAGCACACACCAGCTGGTGGTCGAGGAAACCACCACCGCCGATGAAGAGACAACTGTAGACCCAATTTTTACTGAGGCATCCACCCAAGCTTCCAGTGATCGCGAACGTATTCGCCAACTGAGCTGCGAGGCAGCTGACACACCACCCAGCGGAACTCTTCCTCCAGTCTCTATACCAGTTTCGCTGGCTGGTGAGACCGAAGCACAAGGTAATCAAACAGCATTCCATGTGATGTTTCATTCTGCTGATAAGCCCCTTCAGCCCTACTATTCGTCTGCTGACGAAGAAGTAGATGCTTGGCTTCGAACTGATTTGACAGCTGATGTCGGCACTTCTGATAGAAACCCAGAAGTTTCAGCTGGACCCAACTCACCCCCCATAGTTTCTGAGCATCCCATAGGAGCGATTCCTCCTAACTCAGGAACACCCTCTTCCACAGCTGAGGTTACGCCTCCAGCTGGAGACATACCGGACCTTTCCCCCAAAGCGTCCAAGTGTCCCATGCCGAATCCAGCAAAGCTGGAGGAAGCATTCCCATCAGAGCCGCTGCTTCTCTGATGTCTAGAGTTGTAGCATCCCAGATTCGACCTGGGATGGCCATGCTGAGTAAGCAGATGGACACCCTTCGCAGGGATGTTCCAAAGAAGTTTGCTAAAAAACTGCTGAGAATCTCTCTTCCAGCATAACTTCTCTGCACACTGAGGTTACACACTCAGACTTCTCAGCTGGTTCTTCTTTCTGAACAGATTCGGCTCAACACCACCGAGTTCAACACTCTCAAAATGTATATTCATCGAGATTTGAACTCCATTCGCGAATCTGACAAAGTCGAGAGAGCCAAGCTTTTCTCCAAAGCTCGGGCATCTGAAGCAAAAGTCGAAAGACAGCTGAATACCTTGTCCACCAAGGTATCTCCCCTCCAACCAGCTGTCGATCGCCTGGCTCTTGCACAGTCAAAGCATGAGTCTCTGCTGACCAACACTCATAGCCATCTCTCTAAGACTATTGAGGAGTCTGCTTCTGCTGTGTCCACAAGAATGGAAAAATTGGAGACTGAGGTCAGCTCGCAGACTTCCCAAGTCGCTGGTCTCCAAGGCACCCTCAACCTCATTCTTCAAAAGAATGAGGGTGCCGCTGTTGTCCATCCCGCATCAGCATCAGAGAGTACCTTACTTCTTCAGGCACTCTCTGATGGGAGAAAGATCAAGCTACTTCAGCATGTGAACAACAAGGTGAACAAAATGTTTCACAATCCGTAATCACCTCTGCTGTTGGAGCCAATGTAGAAGACATTCCAGCAGGTGAAACCCCAAGATCTCCACCTATCATCTCTGCTGGGATACCAGGAGAAGAAGACATTTCAGTAGACGAGACACAAATTCCAACATCACTCGTCACTACTGAAACACCTGAGGTAACTGCTTCAGCAGGTGAGACAACCATGCAATCAACACTCACCGCTGCTGAAGGCCTCAGGTCAAAAGACCCCTCAACTGGTGTTAAAATCGTTGATTCCTTTGAATCAGTTGAGGGCCCACAAGTCCAAGCCCCGCAAATCCAAATCCCTCAGCCCATTCAATAGGTGAATCCTCAACCTGCTGAGGGGGAGCCCACTTCTGCCACGGTAAAATTTCTTCTCTTAAAGGAAGCTGGAACCACTGCTGATCTTGAAACAGCTATTGCCCTTCAAAGAAAAACTCAAGAAGAGCTGTATCAAAGAGCTGAAGCAGACAGAGCCGAGAACATTAGGTTGTTCAACAAGGTTCTTTACAAGCTTAGGCAAGAAGCAAAGATCGCCAGCGTAAGGGCTCCCAAGTCATCATCCAGCTCTCCACAAGAAGTCATAATATATAGAGCTGGAGGACTTGTTGTTTCTGAAAGGGTTCCTCTGAACAAGATCAGCACTCAACTCAACTATGCTGAATGGAATGAGTTGCTTGCAGCTTCCAGATCTGCAAAACCATCTCTTACAATAACAGATCTGGAAAGCGAGATAAAAGTCGCAATCTTCTCCTTCGGGACTCTATGCGATAAGATCAAGAACACTCTCCTGACTTGGCAAATCGCATACCAACTGAATTGCGTGAGTCTCAAGCTGTTGCTGTCAGAGAACCTGCTGGTGAAAGCTCCTCAGCAAGAGGGGAGAAACGTAAGTCCATTTTCCCCGAGCCCTTTGCTGAACCCAGAACACTTGATATTGGGTCTTCAATAATATTTCCAAAACGACCAAGAATCAATATCACAAAAGCCGTCCCCATGGGAGTAAATTTTGTCCCTGGGCTGATCGTCAAAGAACCAATCTACGACTTTTGCTATCTGGAGAAGAAGGTGCCTTGCTTTCATCGAGTTGATGAGTTAGATCTATGTGATGTTGATCAACTTATGATCTATCACAAGCTGTTGAGTTCCTCCACTGAAGAGGGAAGAGAAATGAAGAAATTCATCGACTCAGCCATCAGCTCACTATATCACAGTGTCGTTGGGGAAGTAATGCCCAAGACATTGTAATTTATTTATTTTCCTTATATTTTATCAGCTTCAATTAATAGAAAATCAAATTTTGTAATATACTTGTAAAAATTGTATAAAGATAAACAAATACAAAAGAACCCAAAGGGTCAAAGCACATAAACATTCAGATGATCCAAACAGCTGAATCATTACAGGTTCATACTTATACAGCTATTCGATTGCATCAAATAGGTGGAGATCGTTAGTCCCTAGACTAAGTAAATAATATTTGATGATCGATAGCTAAGAAGAATAATATCAGTTGAAGTATGTATCTCAGCTGAAGCAAGTATATGCAATAAACCTTCAGCTGAGTACGTACCTAGCTCTAGGAAAACAAGTCAAATCAAGAGCTATAGAAGAGTGTTCATTCGAAGTCTATGGCCAAAGGACAAAGACAAGAAGAAGAACATCCAGCTGATTGTGGAATCAACTGATGGTACCTGCTGCAGATAAAGACTTAGTGGAAATGTTCTTGACACCTTGAACATTTCCCTTTCCCGCTCAAAGAAGAAGAAAACGATGAAGATCTTGTATTTTGGAATAGAAGATAATATGTCAGTACATCATCGTTTGTCCCTCCAAGCATGTAAACGGAAAGCCAACTACTTTTGTACTATCATAGTTCACATTTTCACTGTGCGTCAGAAAAGGTAGCAAAAGGAGTTGACACAAAGTACACTTGGGACTATAACCTATGCAGGTGCATTAAATGTTGTCGTGGACAAGTCTACATCGACGAATGATATGTTTACACGTCGATTAACTTGTGCAAAAAGGACACGGATCTTGGGCTATATATAGAGACGTAAATGCTTGCATTTACACTCACCTTTTAGAATTCATAGCACAAGAACATTCTCTGAGAGTTTTTTATTGTCTGATATTAATTCCTTCGTAGTTATTACTCAGGCATTCAATATCAGCTGTTAGTATCAGCTGATATAAACTCTCCCTGCATTGTCTTCTAGTTTGAGCGAACAAAAATGTCATTTCAAGTATAGAGTTTTAGTTAGTGTGCACTATCTATTTCCGCAAACTCTGTACTGTATTAAGTTGTTTTAATAAACTCTTAATCATTGAAATCTTGTGTGTTCTTTATCTTATCGTCTTACTTGTCATAACGCAACACATTTGTGTTGTTGGGATCCAACATTAAGTTTTGGAGTAATTTCAGCAGCGTGTAACCTTTTTAGGTGCACACAGGAATCGATCTCTCAACTCTTCAATTTCTAGAATTGGGAAACGTAGAGCCAAAGGAATGATCACGACTAATGGAATCCACGTGTAAGAATTCCGTTGGTGCAGAGGATATTTCATGGGACGAGCACGACTAATGGAATTCTGACAGTTATTTCTGTCGTCTTCTGATAGCCGATATCTTCTAGAAGATTTTCAAGACATTCTCATAATCAGCGATGCACAAACTTGTGCTTTACTTGTGTCTTTCTGTGACACTGAAACTCCCAGCCAATGTACACTTTTGGCAGCCACGAGTCTTCGGATACTCATGCTTCTTCAGATGGCCTTCAGCTTCAGTGACCTTAACTAAGAGTTTTACTTAGAGAAGTATGTTCAATGGTTCAGCGTTTTGTCCAATGCGCTGAACCTGTTGCACTATCTGATCTGTTAAACAGTATATGATTCCGCACGGGGAACTGATCGTTGTTTCAAATAGTGATCAGATAGTGCAACTGGATAAGTGAAATCTGAACTGATCAGATTCAATCACCCACAATCTGAGGAACTAATCCTCAGACTGTCTTCTAACTATTTACCTTTTGTCTTCATTAAAATCTTTTCAGTGGGGGATGCTTTTCAGCGACTCAACAGTAAGTGGTAAAAATAGTTTTTGATAAGACAAATATGTAAAACTACATGACCACCACCACCACCAAAAATCTTTATTTAGATATTGATAGTTATTGTCTTTTTGGCTGGTAATTGTTTAGTAATTAAATTGGCTAGTTGTAAGGGAAAATCATTACCCGAGTTACCGTCGTCGGTGACTCGGCAATAGCAAGATGCAAGTTGGGAAAATCATGAAGATGTTAAAAAACCATGCTCTGATACCATCTTCACAAATATTCGGAGAATTGAAATTGTATTTAACTGATATTCTTAAATTGATTGATTACGATTGATTACATAAATCCAAGCTCTAAAATACGGAAAATAATAAATGGGATTGCTGGAGTTATGATGAAATTATGATGGTAAAAAAAACGTGTGTATATCTTCAATATTCGAAGGTGATATTTGGAATATTTGAGTCATCCCATAAATATTGTAATTCAGAACATTCTTGTTTCTAACAATTTGAAGTGGCTACATTTTTGAATATGTATGATTTCTTTCTCCCAATATAACCGATTTTTTAGGCTTATAAACAACATCTACTAAAATCCTATTTGTATTTGTGGATATATGCTTCAATTCCTTGATGTAATTACAAAATACATGTTCTACCTTCTATGGATAGTGTACAAGAAGCATCACCCACCAATGCTTGAAGACGATGTGTGGCCCTTAAACACTACTAGAAAAAGGCCCCTGGTCCTACATATTTTTTCCTAGGGGTAATTTTCCTCAGAAATTCCTACACATTTTCGAGGGATTTCCTAGGCAATTCGAATAAATAAACTTCCTCGAAATTTCCTAGGAATTTCCGAGGGATTTTCGAGGGAATTCAAAAATTGGTGTTTGAAAAAATGTTCCTCGGAAATCCCTCATAAATTTCCTAGGGAACTCAAAACATTACGTTTGAAAAAAGATTTCCTCGGAAAGCCCTCGGAAGTTCCGAGGTAATTCCTAGCAAAGTTTAAAAACATTACCTCCCTAGGAAATCCCTAGGAAATGTTCAATAATATTATTATTTTTTCACTTTACATACTTCATTCTATACTTTGTATAAAACAAATGTCCTTCATTAATAATGATGTTGTGAAAAGTATGGAACAAAATAATGTACAAACCTTAAAAAGGAAAAACTAATTCCATTTATTACAAATTTGTAGGAAATGTGTAGGAAATTGCGAGGGATTTCCTATGGAATTTCGAATCCCTAGGAAATGTGTAGGAAGTTCCAAGGGATTTCCTAGAAAATATTTTGTTTTTTTTTTTCCTTTTTTAAGGTTCAAATGTCATTTTTTTCTCAATATTTTTTGAAACTTGGTGACATACTAAATTATTTTATACCACTAGCTTATACATGTGTACATACATATACATATACATACATATACATTGATTTGTATTAGAATGAGATAAATATGGTTAGAGTTCGTTTCAACAATAGATATGCAACCACGTATGTATATATCATTTATAACATTATATAATGAATGTGCTTCATGTATAATAATATTGTGAAAAGTGTGGAACAAAAAAAAAATATGTATAAACCTTAAAAAATGAAAAACTAATTCTAGTTGTTGGAATCCCTAGGAAATGTGTAGGAAGTTCCAAGGAATTTCCTATGGAGTTTTGAAATCCCTAGGAAATGTGTAGGAATTTCTGAGGGATTTCCTAGGGAATATTTTATTTTTTTTCCTTTTTTAATGTTCAAATGACATTTTTTTCTCAATATTTTTTGAAACTTGGTTACATACTAAATTATTCTACTAACTTATACATGTATACATACATATACATATACACACATATACATCGATTTGTATTAGAATGAGATAAATACGATTAAAGTTCGTTTCACAATAGATATGCAACCACGTATGTATATATAACTTGTATCATTATATAATGAATGTGCTTCATGTATAATAATATTGTGAAAAGTGTGGACAAAAAAAAAATATGTATAAACCTTAAAAAATGAAAAACTAATTCTAGTTGTTGGAATCCCTAGGAAATGTGTAGGAAGTTCCGAGGGATTTCCTAGAAAATATTTTGTTTTTTTTTTCCCTTTTTAAGGTTCAAATGTCATTTTTTTCTCAATATTTTTTGAAACTTGGTGACATACTAAGTTATTATATACCACTAGCTTATACATGTGTACATACATATACATATACATACATATACATTGATTTGTATTAGAATGAGATAAATATGGTTAGAGTTCGTTTCAACAATGGATATTCAACAATAGATATGCAACCACGTATGTATATATCACTTGTAACATTATATAATGAATGTGCTTCATTTATAATAATATTGTGAAAAGTTTGGAACAAAAAAAATATCTATAAACCTTAAAAAATGAAAAACTAATTCTAGTTGTTGGAATCCCTAGGAAATGTGTAGGAAGTTCCGAGGGATTTCCTAGGGAGTTTCGAAATCCCTAGGAAATGTGTAGGAATTTCCGAGGGATTTCCTAGGGAATATTTTTTGTTTTTTTCCTTTTTTAAGGTTCAAATGTCATTTTTTTCTCAATATTTTTTGAAACTTGGTTACATACTAAATTATTCTACTAACTTATACATGTATACATACATATACATATACGCACATATACATCAATTTGTATTAGAATGAGATAAATACGATTAAAGTTCGTTTCACAATAGATATGCAACCACGTATGTATATATAACTTGTATCATTATATAATGAATGTGCTTCATGTATAATAATATTGTGAAAAGTGTGGAACAAAAAAAAATGTATAAACCTTAAAAAATGATAAACTAATTCTAGTTGTTGGACCCCCTAGGAAATGTGTAGGAAGTTCCGAGGGATTTCCTAGAAAATATTTTGTTTTTTTTCCTTTTTTAAGGTTCAAATGTCATTTTTTTCTCAATATTTTTTGAAATTTGGTGACATACTAAATTATTCTATACCACTAGCTTATACATGTGTACATACATATACATATACGTACATATACATATACATACATATACATTGATTTGTATTAGAATGAGATAAATATGGTTAGAGATCGTTTCAACAATAGATATGCAACCACGTATGTATATATCACTTGTAACATTATATAATGAATGTGCTTCATGTATATTAATATTGTGAAAAGTGTGGAACAAAAAAAAATATGTATTAACCTTAAAAAATGAAAAACTAATTCTAGTTGTTGGAATCCCTAGGAAATGTGTAGGAAGTTCCGAGGGATTTCCTAGGGAGTTTCGAAATCCCTAGGAAATGTGTAGGAATTTCCGAGGGATTTCCTAGGGAATATTTTATTTTATTTTTTCCTTTTTTAAGGTTCAAATGTCATTTTTTTCTCAATATTTGTTGAAACTTGGTTACATACTAAATTATTCTACTAACTTATACATGTATACATACATATACATATACACACGTATACATCGATTTGTATTAGAATGAGACAAATATGATTAAAGTTCGTTTCGGAATAGATATGCAACCACGTATGTATATATAACTTGTATCATTATATAATTAATGTGCTTCATGTATAATAATATTGTGAAAAGTGTGGAATAAAAAAAAATATGTATAAATCTTAAAAAATGATAAACTAATTCTAGTTGTTGGAATCCCTAGGAAATGCGTAGGAAGTTCCGAGGGATTTCCTAGAAAATATTTTGTTTTTTTTTCCTTTTTTAAGGTTCAAATGTCATGTTTTTCTCAATATTTTTTGAAACTTGGTGACATACTAAACTATTCTATACCACTAGCTTATACATGTGTACATACATATACATATACATACATATACATTGATTTGTATTAGAATCAGATAAATATGGTTAGAGTTCGTTTCAACAATAGATATGCAACCACGTATGTATATATCACTTGTAACATTATATAATGAATGTTCTTCATGTATAATAATATTGTGAAAAGTGTGGAACAAAAAAAAATATGTATAAACCTTAAAAAAATGAAAAACTAATTCTAGTTGTTGGAATCCCTAGGAAATGTGTAGGAAGTTCCGAGGGACTTCCTAGAGAGTTTCGAAATCCCTAGGAAATGTGTAGGAATTTCCGAGGGATTTCCTAGGGAATATTTTATTTTTTTTTTCCTTTTTTAAGGTTCAAATGTCATTTTTTCTCAATATTTTTTGAAACTTGGTTACATACTAAATTATTCTACTAACTTATACATGTATACATACATATACATATACACACATATACATCGATTTTTATTAGAATGAGATAAATACGATTAAAGTTCGTTTCACAATAGATATGCAACCACGTATGTATATATAACTTGTATCATTATATAATTAATGTGCTTCATGTATAATAATATTGTGAAAAGTGTGGAATAAAAAAAATATGTATAAACCTTAAAAAATGATAAACTAATTCTAGTTGTTGGAATCCCTAGGAAATGCTTAGGAAGTTCCGAGGGATTTCCTAGAAAATATTTTGTTTTTTTTTTTCCTTTTTTAAGGTTCAAATGTCATGTTTTTCTCAATATGTTTTGAAACTTGGTGACATACTAAACTATTCTATACCACTAGCTTATACATGTGTACATACATATACATATACATACATATACATTGATTTGTATTAGAATCAGATAAATATGGTTAGAGTTCGTTTCAACAATAGATATGCAACCACGTATGTATATATCACTTGTAACATTATATAATGAATGTTCTTCATGTATAATAATATTGTGAAAAGTGAGGAACAAAAAAAAAATATGTATAAACCTAAAAAAATGAAAAACTAATTCTAGTTGTTGGAATCCCTAGGAAATGTGTAGGAAGTTCCGAGGGATTTCCTAGAGAGTTTCGAAATCCCTAGGAAATGTGTAGGAATTTCCGAGGGATTACCTAGGGAATATTTTATTTTTTTTCCTTTTTTAAGGTTCAAATGTCATTTTTTTCTCAATATTTTTTGAAACTTGGTTACATACTAAATTATTCAACTAACTTATACATGTATACATACATATACATATACACACATATACATCGATTTTTATTAGAATGAGATAAATACGATTAAAGTTCGTTTCACAATAGATATGCAACCACGTATGTATATATAACTTGTATCATTATATAATGAATGTGCTTCATGAATAATAATATTGTGAAAAGTGTGGAACAAAAAAAAATATGTATAAACCTAAAAAAATGAAAAACTAATTCTAGTTGTTGGAATCCCTAGGAAATGTGTAGGAAGTTCCGAGGAATTTGCTATGGAGTTTTGAAATCCCTAGGAAATGTGTAGGAATTTCCGAGGGATTTCCTAGGGAATATTTTATTTTTTTCCTTTTTTAATGTTCAAATGACATTTTTTTCTCAATATTTTTTGAAACTTGGTTACATACTAAATTATTCTACTAACTTATACATGTATACATACATATACGTATACACATATACATCGATTTGTATTAGAATGAGATAAATACGATTAAAGTTCGTTTCACAATAGATATGCAACCACATATGTATATATAACTTGTATCATTATATAATGAATGTGCTTCATGTATAATAATATTGTGAAAAGTGTGGAACAAAAAAAAATATGTATAAACCTAAAAAAATAAAAAACTAATTCTAGTTGTTGGAATCCCTAGGAAATGTGTAGGAAGTTCCGAGGAATTTCCTATGGAGTTTTGAAATCCCTAGGAAATGTGTAGGAATTTCCGAGGGATTTCCTAGGGAATATTTTATTTTTTTCCTTTTTTAATGTTCAAATGACATTTTTTTCTCAATATTTTTTGAAACTTGGTCACATACTAAATTATTCTACTAACTTATACATGTATACATACATATACGTATACACATATACATCGATTTGTATTAGAATGAGATAAATACGATTAAAGTTCGTTTCACAATAGATATGCAACCACATATGTATATATAACTTGTATCATTATATAATGAATGTGCTTCATGTATAATAATATTGTGAAAAGTGTGGACAAAAAAAAAATATGTATAAACCTTAAAAAATGAAAAACTAATTCTAGTTGTTGGAATCCCTAGGAAATGTGTAGGAAGTTCCGAGGGATTTCCTAGAAAATATTTTGTTTTTTTATTTACTTTTTTAAGGTTCAAATGTCATTTTTTTCTCAATATTTTTTGAAACTTGGTGACATACTAAGTTATTCTATACCACTAGCTTATACATGTGTACATACATATACATATACATACATATACATTGATTTGTATTAGAATGAGATAAATATGGTTAGAGTTCGTTTCAACAATGGATATTCAACAATAGATATGCAACCACGTATGTATATATCACTCGTAACATTATATAATGAATGTGCTTCATGTATTAGAATATTGTGAAAAGTTTGGAACAAAAAAAATATCTATAAACCTTAAAAAATGAAAAACTAATTCTAGTTGTTGGAATCCCTAGGAAATGTGTAGGAAGTTCCGAGGGATTTCCTAGGGAGTTTCGAAATCCCTAGGAAATGTGTAGGAATTTCCGAGGGATTTCCTAGGGAATATTTTATTTTTTCCCTTTTTTAAGGTTCAAATGTCATTTTTTTCTCAATATTTTTTGAAACTTGGTTACATACTAAATTATTCTACTAACTTATACATGTATACATACATATACATATACACACATATACATCAATTTGTATTAGAATGAGATAAATACGATTAAAGTTCGTTTCACAATAGATATGCAACCACGTATGTATATATAACTTGTATCATTATATAATGAATGTGCTTCATGTATAATAATATTGTGAAAAGTGTGGAACAAAAAAAAAATGTATAAACCTTAAAAAATGATAAACTAATTCTAGTTGTTGGACCGCCTAGGAAATGTGTAGGAAGTTCCGAGGGATTTCCTAGAAAATATTTTGTTTTTTTTTTTTCCTTTTTTAAGGTTCAAATGTCATTTTTTTTCTCAATATTTATTGAAACTTGGTGACATACTAAATTATTCTATACCACTAGCTTATACATGTTTACATACATATACATATACATACATATACATTGATTTGTATTAGAATGAGATAAATATGGTTAGAGTTCGTTTCAACAATAGATATGCAACCACGTATGTATATATCACTTGTAACATTATATAATGAATGTGCTTCATGTATAATAATATTGTGAAAAGTGTGGAACAAAAAAAAAAATATGTATTAACCTTAAAAAATGAAAAACTAATTCTAGTTGTTGGAATCCCTAGGAAATGTGTAGGAAGTTCCGAGGGATTTCCTAGGGAGTTTCGAAATCCCTAGGAAATGTGTAGAAATTTCCGAGGGATTTCCTAGGGAATATTTTATTTTTTCCCTTTTTTAAGGTTCAAATGTCATTTTTTTCTCAATATTTTTTGAAACTTGGTTACATACTAAATTATTCTACTAACTTATACATGTATACATACATATACGTATACACATATACATCGATTTGTATTAGAATGAGATAAATACGATTAAAGTTCGTTTCACAATAGATATGCAACCACATATGTATATATAACTTGTATCATTATATAATGAATGTGCTTCATGTATAATAATATTGTGAAAAGTGTGGAACAAAAAAAAATATGTATAAACCTAAAAAAATAAAAAACTAATTCTAGTTGTTGGAATCCCTAGGAAATGTGTAGGAAGTTCCGAGGAATTTCCTATGGAGTTTTGAAATCCCTAGGAAATGTGTAGGAATTTCCGAGGGATTTCCTAGGGAATATTTTATTTTTTTCCTTTTTTAATGTTCAAATGACATTTTTTTCTCAATATTTTTTGAAACTTGGTTACATACTAAATTATTCTACTAACTTATACATGTATACATACATATACGTATACACATATACATCGATTTGTATTAGAATGAGATAAATACGATTAAAGTTCGTTTCACAATAGATATGCAACCACATATGTATATATAACTTGTATCATTATATAATGAATGTGCTTCATGTATAATAATATTGTGAAAAGTGTGGACAAAAAAAAAATATGTATAAACCTTAAAAAATGAAAAACTAATTCTAGTTGTTGGAATCCCTAGGAAATGTGTAGGAAGTTCCGAGGGATTTCCTAGAAAATATTTTGTTTTTTTATTTACTTTTTTAAGGTTCAAATGTCATTTTTTTCTCAATATTTTTTGAAACTTGGTGACATACTAAGTTATTCTATACCACTAGCTTATACATGTGTACATACATATACATATACATACATATACATTGATTTGTATTAGAATGAGATAAATATGGTTAGAGTTCGTTTCAACAATGGATATTCAACAATAGATATGCAACCACGTATGTATATATCACTCGTAACATTATATAATGAATGTGCTTCATGTATTAGAATATTGTGAAAAGTTTGGAACAAAAAAAATATCTATAAACCTTAAAAAATGAAAAACTAATTCTAGTTGTTGGAATCCCTAGGAAATGTGTAGGAAGTTCCGAGGGATTTCCTAGGGAGTTTCGAAATCCCTAGGAAATGTGTAGGAATTTCCGAGGGATTTCCTAGGGAATATTTTATTTTTTCCCTTTTTTAAGGTTCAAATGTCATTTTTTTCTCAATATTTTTTGAAACTTGGTTACATACTAAATTATTCTACTAACTTATACATGTATACATACATATACATATACACACATACATCAATTTGTATTAGAATGAGATAAATACGATTAAAGTTCGTTTCACAATAGATATGCAACCACGTATGTATATATAACTTGTATCATTACATAATGAATGTGCTTCATGTATAATAATATTGTGAAAAGTGTGGAACAAAAAAAAAATGTATAAACCTTAAAAAATGATAAACTAATTCTAGTTGTTGGACCGCCTAGGAAATGTGTAGGAAGTTCCGAGGGATTTCCTAGAAAATATTTTGTTTTTTTTTTTCCTTTTTTAAGGTTCAAATGTCACTTTTTCTCAATATTTATTGAAACTTGGTGACATACTAAATTATTCTATACCACTAGCTTATACATGTTTACATACATATACATATACATACATATACATTGATTTGTATTAGAATGAGATAAATATGGTTAGAGTTCGTTTCAACAATAGATATGCAACCACGTATGTATATATCACTTGTAACATTATATAATGAATGTGCTTCATGTATAATAATATTGTGAAAAGTGTGGAACAAAAAAAAAATATGTATTAACCTTAAAAAATGAAAAACTAATTCTAGTTGTTGGAATCCCTAGGAAATGTGTAGGAAGTTCCGAGGGATTTCCTAGGGAGTTTCGAAATCCCTAGGAAATGTGTAGGAATTTCCGAGGGATTTCCTAGGGAATATTTTATCTTTTTTCCTTTTTTAAGGTTCAAATGTAATGTTTTTCTCAATATTTGTTGAAACTTGGTTACATACTAAATTATTCTACTAACTTATACATGTATACATACATATACATATACACACATATACATCGATTTATATTAGAATGAGATAAATACGATTAAAGTTCGTTTCAGAATAGATATGCAACCACGTATGTATATATAACTTGTATCATTATATAATTAATGTGCTTCATGTATAATAATATTGTGAAAAGTGTGGAACAAAAAAAAATATGTATAAACCTTAAAAAATGATAAACTAATTCTAGTTGTTGGAATACCTAGGAAATGCGTAGGAAGTTCCGAGGGATATCCTAGAAAATATTTTGTTTTTTTTTTTCCTTTTTTAAGGTTCAAATGTCATTTTTTTCTCAATATTTTTTGAAACTTGGTGACATACTAAACTATTCTATACCACTAGCTTATACATGTGTACATACATATACATATACATTGATTTGTATTAGAATCAGATAAATATGGTTAGAGTTCGTTTCAACAATAGATATGCAACCACGTATGTATATATCACTTGTAACATTATATAATGAATGTTCTTCATGTATAATAATATTGTGAAAAGTGTGGAACAAAAAAAAATATGTATAAACCTTAAAAAATGAAAAACTAATTCTAGTTGTTGGAATCCCTAGGAAATGTGTAGGAAGTTCCGAGGGATTTCCTAGAGAGTTTCGAAATCCCTAGGAAATGTGTAGGAATTTCCGAGGGATTTCCTAGGGAATATTTTATTTTTTTTCCTTTTTTAAGGTTCAAATGTCATTTTTTTCTCAATATTTTTTGAAACTTGGTTACATACTAAATTATTCTACTAACTTATACATGTATACATACATATACATATACACACATATACATCGATTTTTATTAGAATGAGATAAATACGATTAAAGTTCGTTTCACAATAGATATGCAACCACGTATGTATATATAACTTGTATCATTATATAATGAATGTGCTTCATGTATAATAATATTGTGAAAAGTGTGGAACAAAAAAAAATATGTATAAACCTTAAAAAATGAAAAACTAATTCTAGTTGTTGGAATCCCTAGGAAATGTGTAGGAAGTTCCGAGGGATTTCCAAGGGAGTTTCAAAATCCCTAGGAAAAGTGTAGGAATTTCCGAGGGATTTCCTAGGGAATATTTTTTTTTTTTTTTTCCTTTTTTAAGGTTCAAATGTCATTTTTTTCTCAATATCTTCTGAAACTTGGTGTCATACAAAATTATTCTATACCACTAACTTATACATGTGTACATACATATAAATATACATACATATACATCGATTTGTATTAGAATGAGAAAAATACGGTTAGAGTTCGTTTCAACAATAGATATGCAACAACGTATGTATATATAACTTGTAACATGATATAATGAATGTCCTTCATGTATTATGATATTGTGAAAAGTGTGGAACAAAAAAAAATGTATAAACCTTAAAAAATGAAAAACTAATTCTAGTAGTTGGAACCCCTGGGAAATGTGTAGGAATTTCCGAGGGATTTCCTAGAGAATATTTTTAGGTTCGGGAATTGGAAGATAAACAAGCTGAAATGATCGAATGCCAATCGCAAATGGAAATTCAAATAGAACAATAAGCATTACCAAAACTCAAATGATAGAAAGACAAGCATAAATGGAAGCACAATTGACCAAAGTTATGAAACAGTTCCCTATCTTGTTGTTTAGACGGTTTTAAGATGTTTGTTGTTTAAATTTATGTTGGATAGTTTTAAGATTTATATATATTTTGGATTACCTTTTGGTATTTGTATTTTATTTTTTACTTTATTTTTCTTAGGAAATTCCTAGAAAATGCTGAAAAACAGAACTGTCACAACTTCCCTCGGAAACTCCTCGGAAAAAGTTCCCCTAGGACATCCCTATGAAACAATTCCCTCGGAAATCCCTAGGAAACATTTCCCTCGGAAATCCCTAGGAAAGAATTCCATCGGAAAACCCTAGGAAACAGTTTCCCTAGGAAATTCCTCGGAAATGTTATGTGGGGTGACTTTCTAGCAATTTTTTCGATATTTCCTACGAAAGTCGTTTCCTCAAAATTCCCTCGGTAGCTTTTCTCGGAAGTCCCTCGGAATTTTTTTACGACAAGCAATTTTCCGATGGAAATGATTTCCTCGGAAATCCCTCGGAAACACCCTGGAAATACCTCCTAGGAACAGGGGTCTTTTTCTAGTAGTGAGAGAAGATTGGAAAAGATGGAGCGTTCCATAAGAAGCTCGTTGCATATGAATTCAAAACCGTGCAAGATTTTATAAAGCTTTCTGTTGTCAGCGAACCTAAGCTTAGAAAGGTATGTCCTTACATGCATTATAATATATTGCCCGTCTCCAACCACATGTTTTGACACCATAGGTGTCGTCGGTTTAGGGGTAATTTCTTGTAGTATTGTATATATGGCAAGTTTTTTGATGTTTTTTGGCTCCATTTATTTGAACGTTATTGTCCTCATATCCTTTTTACATGTCACAAAATTATTGTTCAGTTGAAAATGCAACCAATCAAAAAACAGTTAGGTGGTAAAGATAAAAATTTATTAGCTGCACGATGCAATGAATGCATTTTTCTTAAATCGTGTAATTTATGACTGTGGACTATAATTTTAGGATAGAGGTAGTATATATCTTAAATATTTATTGCCTGCTTCACTCATGACTTGCAATTGAGTCATGTTTTTGTTTCTTCGATTAATTAATATTTGCAACAGATTTTAGGGCTTGGGATGTCCGACAAAATGTGGGAAATAACCATAAAGCATGCAAGAACTTGTGTTCTCGAGAGCAAGCTCTATATATATTCAGAAGACTCAACCATACCATATTCTTGAACGCTATATGTCAAGTGGTTAAAGCGATGTTAGATGGGGATGCTTTCGTTGGCAAAGACCTTTCCAGAGTAAATAGGGTTAGTGAATTTGTCTATCAATCTAAACTATTGTTTGGTTTCTCTTAATTTTTCTATAAAATGTAAAACAAACATAAAATAAAAAACTTTATTTTTATAATTTTTAACAACCCTCATCTACACTACGTACGTAACTCCTAGTTTATTATATTACATGCATTGTGGCAGGCTTATGTCAAAAAAATTGTTCGAGGGGCTTATCAAAATTGGAATTATTTGGAAGTCGTTGATGGTGTTCTGAACGACATTCCACTCCTAACTCAAGGTACAAAGACGAGTCTTTAAATATGTATTTAGTGAATCAACGATGACACGATTTTATACGATTTATTTGCTTTTCAAGTGTACGCTTTCATGAAAACTAATGTGGTGCGTATGTAATAGGTCATATGGTGGATCAATACCCAAGTAACAACACAACAACCATGGATCAGAAGTATGAAAGAAATAATTTTCCGACATTTCAGACTAACAAGTTAGCACTCGTGTCGAAGCAAGACCATGTGGGTGGGTTGGATTCGACTTACTTTTATCCCCCTGCTGAGGCTTATGACCTCCCAGAGTCTTCATCAGATGGGGAAGTACTTCCAGCACCTACATATTCATCTATTGGTTGATGTTAATTTGTTCATATATCACCATGGAAATTTGTCACACCCCGCCAAAAATGAGTTTTACTTCATTTTAAATGTTTTACGGAAGAACGAAGGTGTAACGTTCATGACAACATAGCAAAATTTTAAGTAAACAAACAACCACGCAATAACGAAAAATAAAAGTTGTTTTCACTTTCCAAAAATAGTAAGTTCCCAAAATAGTAAGTTTCCTAAAATAGAAATTGTTTTGAAATGAAATGATTGTTCGTAAACTTAATGTTTTAATCATGGCTCACGACAATCCCACTGCTCATATCCTCCAGTTCCACTGCACCTAATCACCTGGAAAAACATAAATAATAAAAGGGTCAACAATAATGTTGAGTGAATCCACAGGGTTAATGTAAAAGGTAAAGTAAAGTGTTTTGCTACCCAAAAATGTTTGTTATGAAAATGGTTTATGACTGAAAATGTATAAAGTTCAACACTCATATGATATGAGAAGTTAATATAGAAAGTAAAATGTAATTGTAGAAAATCTACAAATTACTTGTTTTGTTTAAGAAAAAGTGTTGAACAAGTTGTTATGTTTGACATCGCATGAACTGTTATCCCCAACAGGTAGCTAGTCTACTGAGTTAATATATCAACCCCTAAGTTCACAATCAACACTTCAACTCCAGTATGTTATCGTTCTTTTATGGATATACACTTCCGAAAGATGTCTTGGATATACCAAGTAGTGATCAAATAATGTTAGGAGGATGAGTGTCAGCCAATAGTACTATCTGCATATCCATGGTCTAGATCCATTAGTTAATGATTGCTGGCACCTTAGTCCGGTATAATAATTGTTTGTCATGCCAACGCGATAATGAAAATGTATAGATGTTGTACAGTCATAGTAAAACAGTAGCATTTGTTTATGTTTTCCACCCCAAAGTTTATAAAAACAGTAAAAGAGTAAAAGGGGTCTGTGGACTCACCTGGGCAAAGGTTAGCGACAATATTAGGACAGAGGAATCCTTCAGAGATTCCTAGCTTCCTAAACGACATAACTTACTAATTAGACTAAGCTAATACAGGCGATTCTAGATACAATATGCGTTAAATGATATACAATTAATGTTATGTTTTATGTTTTGTGACATCGAATGAACTTGGATCATTGGGACTTAATGGGCCGAAATGAAATGAAATGGGCTTCGAAATGAAATGAAATGAAATGAAATGGGCTTGGGTTAGGCTTAATGGGCCTAGATTGGGCCTATTGGGCCTAATGGGCTTAGTGGGCCTAGATGGGCTTAGTGGGCCACTAGGTCGGGCCACTTTGGCCTCTTATTGGGCTTAGGTCCAATTAGATTGGGCCATGGATTGGGCTTGGGCCCAATTGGGTTCGGTTTGGGTATGAGTGGGCCAAAGGTTAAGGCTTTGGTCCAAATGTGTTTGGATACTAATGGGCCAACTAAAGTTTGGGCCCGATAGACTAAGGTAGATCGAAATGGGCCAAGTACGGGCCTTGGCCCGATTAGGTATTCGGGTTTGGGTTGATCGGTTGGGTCAAGATCCGGCCTTGACCTGGTTTGACTTATTGGTCAACATTGGTCAATCCTAAAAGTCAACATAGGTCAAAATAGTCAACAAAAGTCAAGATTGGAGTTCTAGATTTCGGTTAGGGTTAGGGTTCCGATTTAGGGTTTAGATTAGAACTATATTTGGTCAACAAAAGTCAAATCTAGTCAACCTAAAGTCAACTAGGGTTCGGGTGGTCTACGGTTGGCCGGCTAGGCCGAAACCCTAAGGGTTTGGTTCTAAATCGATCTAGATCGAGTCTAGGGTTCAAGTTTGGTGTCTAGATTGGACATAGGTTCGGGTTTAGAGGCTAGATCTAGCGTTTAACATGCCAAAGCTCTAGATCTAATGCATTCGGTCAAATCTAGTATAGGTCTAGGGTTCGAACCTAGGGTTTAAGCAATAGATCGGTAGAATGACGAAACAAGTAGGCAAAACTCATACACATATGCACACGATCGACATATACATGCAAGCATGCTACGGGTTTATGGGGAAAGGATGCATGCCGAGACCATATGGCCTTGGCCATGGTCTCGGGTTCGAGCTAGGGACCGAAGTAAACAAGAAAACAAGGGGATCGGACATACCTTGCGATCAATCGAATAGAGGAGATCAAAAACGGCAAGGGATTGCTTTCGATTTGGCTTGAGATCGACGAACAAGGGTTCGGGATCGGTGGTGGTGTTCGACGGCTTCCAAGTGGGTAAAGGGATTAGGGTTTAACAAGTGGGTGTTATTTATTGTGGGATAATGTGGTAGAGTTTGAGTAGAAGTGGGTTTCTTTTTGAATCAAGATTAAGATAAAACCAACAAGAGATAAGATCAACAAAATTTGACCCACACCCCAAGGGGTGTTCGGCCGAGTATGGTTGGTCACGAGTAAGGGCATGGCCGACCACTTAGATGGTCGGTCATGGTTCGATGTCATTCGAGTCACGTTTATATTAAATTGTGCGTTTATTGTTTTACCGAAAAAATTGTCATTTTAGAAATGTTTTAGCTCAAATGTGCCACCATAAGTAAATAATAATGTTGTGTTGACTAAAATAGTCAAACACTAGTGTATGGTGTAAAAATATGTACATTTGTTGTGTATTAAGATGCCAGAAATAGAAATGTCTGAAAATAGAAACTTTCTAAATAAGGAAAGTTCTAGAAGTAAAATGAGTTTACATGCCAGAAATATCGAGTTGTCACAAAATTTGTATATACGTACATACATACCTCCTTTCACGTGTTGTGACATATATTTCCTCCGTTTCAAAATAAGTGATACAAATTAGAGTGCATGGTGTTTCAGGCAAAATATGATAATGAAGGTTAATTAGATTAAATTTGATAGTTAGTGGAGGATGGGTCCCACATATATTGATTAAAGTTAATTTAATGATGTTTAAAAGTAAAAGTAACGATACATGTGTCTTTTCACTTATTTTGAAACGGAGGAAGTATTACCACGTTTTAGGTTGCTTAGTTTTCGTTTCTAATTATTGGTGATAATATCTTCATTAGACACGTTTATAAGTAAGTTTCACTACAAGAAAAATAGCCCTAGTGACTAATTATTATTGACTAGTCATAATCTGGTCACTATAGACACCCTAAAATAAGCCATCACAAATGTCATTGGTATTATCATATAAAATATAATAAATATTTTATAATAATAATAATATTATTATAGTTAAAGGGGATGAATTAGTAAGGATTAAACCTTAACAAGTCAGCCCTTAATTCAACCCAGTGTTCTTCTAAAACCAGGGTGTCTTTAATGATGTTCATTATTGTTTCAGGTTAGAAAATTGAGTGAAACTTGATTTTCATCTAATAATTGAAAATTACAGCAATTAGAGTTTTCTTATAAGGTTTAGGTGGAGTTGTTAATAGAGAAGTAATTATAAAAGCTCAATCGTGTTGTTGAATCCCCAAGGCTTGCACATTTCATATTATCCCCTGTTTTTGATAATAAATCATTCATTTTGCTGATTTAAATTGTGTGATGTAAGGTGATGACATCTGGAGATATGTAGGGGAACTCACTGATCTTAAATAAGCATGCTAGATGGAGATGCTTTTATCAAACTGAGAGTGGCTTCCTAACACCAAAAAGGTTAATTAACTTGAAAACCAACCTTTTTTGCATCTAAAGTGCAAATGGAGATTGTCTTAATATTGTTGAAGGCTTGAAGAAATCGAGATGAAGATTTTAGGTTTTCAATTTTGGGGATAACTGTTATATGAAAAGGTATTGTGAATTTGATCACAAGAGTTTTATTTTCTTGAAATAAAGTAGATATTTTGTACTAATTACGTTTTTTACTCATATACAAATTCCATGGAAGAATCAAGCTAAGGAGAAATGAAGTTAAAATGTGAAGAAAGGTTAAAACATTTCAACTTTTATGTAAAATTTAAAGTTTAAAGATTTAAGGATTTTATGTAAATTTTAAAGTTCATTATTTTATTGATTTGGATATGCTAATTTATTTCCGTGATGCTTATTTGATTGAATTCTATCACTTTCTCTATGGATTTTAAGCGATTTCAGGTTCATTGTGAGTTGATCAGTTGTCAATTGTCATTCAAAACAGTTTTGCAGGTATCTTTCTTCCAATAATCAAACAATTGCAACACTTTTACAAGTATGATTAAACAGAATAGGTGTAATTCATTACGAATGGAGCGACAAGTACAACAGTTGTCAGTGCTGCTGCTGCACATGCCAAGTTATTAGCAGTCCAAGAAGATAGAGAAGTTGAACGTTTCGACCATAGTTAATACACAGGTATTTTTAATTATCTGTTTGATCTTGCCAATGAGCAAGATAAGCGTTGAATACTGGATTTCTATTTTTTAAAATAAGAGTGTTAGTTTGTCAAATGCAGTTAAATACTATATTTTTATTTGTGAATAAAGATTATAAGATTATGGCTGGCATTATAATTCTGGGCTATGCTAACTTCATGAAATTATATGCTTAATCGATCGTGGTGAAGTCAGCAATGGATTTGGCGGATACAAAATATACGTGACTGATGTTTGACTAAGCTTTATTTTTATTTAATGTTAGACCGCTTTTTTATCATACGCCTTTGACTGATTAAGCTCATTTGTATAAATTAGTTTGATAATTTACATAGATCCTAAAATCAACATGGTAAGGTATTACGAGCATCACATCCTAAAATCCATTTAATTTTTATTTCAGTGGCGTCTGATGAAGATGATGATGATGACGAGACTCAAGATGATGATGACGATGAGACTGAAGATGATGATGACGATGTTATTCAAGATGAATTTAAAAAAAAAAAAAAAAAGCCAGCAGTAGCGAGTCATACAAAGTGTTGTAGCATAAATTAAAATCTGTATCTATAGAACTTGATATGGTAAATATTCAATTTGACCCAAAATGTCAAACAATTTTTGCGCAGTACGAAAACCCCGGGGGGTCACCTTCTGACTCGGTGGGCTAATGGAGTGTGGTCATGGAATTGGAGGAGAGAACTTAGAGGAGGAATTGAATCCTTTAAATTTCAAGAGTTGATTGAATGTTTAATGCCAAAGCATTTAGTAGATGGTACAGATAGACTCACATGCTCGGTTGGAGATGATACAACGTTTACTGTTGCTCAAATCCGTTCACATATCGACAGCCAATTATTTACCGGAATTCCGACTCCCACATTTTGGTGTAAATATGTGCCCATCAAGGTTAATGTGCTTATTTGGCGTTTACATGGTGACTGTAACACCTCAAAATCTGAACCATTTTTTTTTTTACAACAAAGGCGGAAGCCTTTCAAAATTACATATATATAACTTGTTATTCACAAGTTATAAAAAAACATAAGATATATAATTTTACAAAAGTTAACTTTCCAAAATAGTGTTACTTAACTTTACGGCTCGACATCAAAATCATTTCTTTTAGTCTTGGTCAATCATTCCTATTCTTAATCTCCAAAAGACTCATCCGTCTACAACCTGTAAAAGATTCAACATAGTGAGGGATTAGCACAAAGTTAAGTGAATGAAAATATAACATTTTATATTGTCTAAGTACAACAATCTCGTTTCACAACCTTCACAGATTCACAATCTTTACAGATTCACAAACAACGAGAGGACCAACGGTTTTGCAGAACCTTACAACAGTTGTGGGCCTAACAACAGCTTACCGATAGCCCTTTACTCATTAACAATGGTAAAGCTTCCTTAAGACACAACGAATATGCCAAGGTACAATTATCGTTATCTAACAGTAAACGAAAGCACAGCCCCCTACAGCCAGGCTGCCTCTATACATTTCCATGTGCACATATCATTTTCCATGTACACATATCATTCAATTAACACATAGTCAGTTAATTATCATTATACTATTAATACTGGTCCAGAAATAAGGGAGCAGTACGAACGGATCAGCACTAAATAAAACAGCACTAACTGATCACCACTAACTGATCAGCACTAACTGATCAGCACTAACTGATCAGCACTAAATGATCAGCACTAACTGATCACCACTAACTGATCAACACTAACTGATCACCACTAACGGGGTCAGAACTAACTGATCAGCACTAACGGGGTCAGCACTAACCAGTTTCAATTTCAACCAAAACCATTGCAATTTAAACAATACAAAGGTTATAAATCCACTCACCTGAGCTCACTAAGCTCCACTCAGTGGTCTAATATTACTGAGTCTTCTCCTTTTCCTGAAATCAATAATGAATACCGAATTAGTAACTCGAATTCGCCAAATAATATCAATCGTCAATATAAGTTCAAAACTAGTATTTCTCATAAATAATACTTCCAACTAGTTGAATTATACCAATTTAATAATTACCATTCTATTATGACTTTTACAAGTCAAAGTCAACCAACATATTAGCAAATAATCTCATTTTGACATATTGTGACCAAACGGGTCAAAACCAAGCAAAATAACTTTAACACTTTACAATTCATGCCTTGTAAAACCTACAATTCCCAACTTATCACAAATAAACTTCTAAAGTCAAGTGTATACCAAATAATGCATTTTTAATCCAATTTTAGCATATAGGCCCAAACGGGTCAAAACCGAGAGCAAGGTTCTAATACTTCAAAAACATAATTTTTATCATTTTATAAACATATAATTACCATCTTATGACAAACCTCGTGTTTAACATGTAATACTTCAAAACACCCAAACTTTTTCAATAATTGTTTGACCTGAAAAAGACACCTCCGACCTCCTGTAATAATCCAGAAATCTGAATACTTTTCTGACCATATCAGTTCGTGAAAATATGATATAAATAAAGTAGACTCTTAGACCTTCGAAACGACTGGTCGCACGCCCAAAACGGAGTTTCGGTTGATTTTATATGTTTTTTGCAAAACCATCAAAATTCTGATAAAAAGCTGTTAGAAAATTAGTTACGGACTTTTTCACCAAAATTCATCCAAATACTATTATCATCTTCTCAATTTCACCAGTTTAACCCATAATTAGATGTAAACAACTAATATGAATTCTAATATGATATTTAACCCAAATAAACATATAAAACATCAAAATTCCATAAATTCAAGAACTAGATTAAAACTCATCTTCTTCAAGGTCACCAACAATGATGATTTCTTACAATCACTATCAATTCAAGTTTCTATCTATGAATCAAGCATGCACTCGACCTATAACATCTTAAGAAAGTATAAGAATTTAACAATTTTACAAATTACAAGAAACATAAGCAATTTAAGATACCCTAGATCATCTTTTTCACCAAGAATCAAGAACCCTAGATTAGTTGGAGATTTCCTTACCTTTAGCTTGCTTTAATTTCGAAATCACAGAGAAAGGGATGAAGATTCAAGCTTCTTTTCTTTTATCTTTTATCTTTTATCTTTTACCAAAACCAAAATAGTAATACAAGTGTGTGTGTGTCGTAAGGTGTAGGCAACAAAGAAAGAGGTATTGACACATATTAGATAATGTGGTACAAGGGAAACAAATTATGCATCTTTCATTTAAACACAGTATAAATATCTATTATCTGATTCATAATCTATTTATTTAAAATAGCTAACTAACTCAGTTTCATGCAACGAGGATATATTTGGAACTCTGGTTCAAAAATGTCGGGTTTAAGGGACATAAAAATCAATAAAATATCTACATATTTTAGTTTCAACTAATTTTAACCCCTTGGTTAAAATAACAATTAATTCAGATAAATTAATAAATAATATTTGTCACTTACCAAAAGTGATAAAATACTAGGCCGGGTTTAAGGGTATTACAAATCTACCCTCCTTAAAAAGATTCCGTCCTCGGAATCTGATCACACTTAAACTAATCAATTAACAATTTTTATCTTGGTCATAGTTCATCACATCAAACTAATATCCACACAATGTTCTCATGCCCACTTGATAACTCTAAATATACCAACTACCTCAATCAATATTCGAGATTTTCTTTTAAAGTTATGAACTCATCCAACAAGTTTTGAAACGTTTATCATCAATCTTTTCTTTAAATCACCAATAAAGTCAAATTTAAGAACTCTCAGGTAACTGTTCCCAATATAGCACGATCAATTTTTAATCCTATAAATTATCAAATTAATCTCTTTTTGTCAAAATTTATTTTATCCCCACCTTCGAATTAGTTCTAATTCACATAAAATAGTTACTTTCCCTTGATTTCTTATATCTTAAAGCATAGGCAATAATGTTTTCTTTATTATGTAGTAATAATCCACATAGTTCCTCCATTCTATTAACATCATCATAATCAATTATGCAATCCTCTTTGTCATAGTTTTAGTCTATCCAGTAGCTCAAAACTATCTTAACTTGTTTCAAAATAAATAATATCAGTAGTTCTTTTACAAATCCAAGCATAGGCATGAACTATTTTTCTTCGAGTTAACAATCAGTTTCATAATTTATAATCCTCTAATAAACCATACCCATCTCCTTTGTAACACTATACATTCTTTCGTAGTCCGTGTAAACAGTGCATCTCATATTATACATATAAGGTCTCCATAGTTTTAAGGCAAAATATCAATTATAAATCCCAAATTATGGTTAAGATAATCCTTCACATGTCTTTTAATAATCCAAAAGCATAAACAATGTCCCAGTTTCCTTGCTTACGGTCACAATAGTCGTTTAAAAGTCTACAATTTTTACATCTCGTTCATCATTCCATCGAAATTTCGTACACTTTTACGATCTAACATTGTCTCGATACTCAAAAATTTTAATCAATGCTATCAAACTTACGGTCAAAATCCACTAAATCTCAAATTATATCTTTCTTAATCAAAATTCGCATCAATTATCACATGAACAGCGTCCAATCTCATCTTGTTCAACACTTGTCTCAAATAATTTTCATAATTAAATCCAATTTTAAAGCATTTTGAGGATATCACCAATCAATCATTCACAAAACAACCCGAAATAATCGCCAATCTAGAATCATTAAGTCAATTTTTTTATACTCCAATTCAAGCTCGGGAGATATATTAGGTAAATTTATTATATATTCTATCAAGTCATTCAAAACCATTCAGATATCTATCATTATCTATCTTTTATATTCTATACCCATAACAAAGGTAATAATAGATTCACATTCATGAAACCGATATATTCAACCCTCACTCTTCGAGTCACTACATGTGACACAACATATCACGGTAAAAAAAATCATCTTTCTTAAACCAACCGCTAGTCTTACTTAAACTATCCATCCAACGTCTATAATTACATCAGTTTTAATTATAAGCTTTACATTTCAGGAGTTTTACAATAATTACCATTATACTCATATTGATCCGCAGTCACATATATTGTGATTGAAGCCGACATATAACTCATCATCTTCACTCCTCGTGAAGTAAGAGAAATCATCAATTTACACAAAACATAAATGAGCTATTTGCTCCAACATCGAATAACACGAACACTTAATGAGCAACTCACACCCTGCAAGTCACTATATGTGACCCAACATGCCACGGTAATGATTACATATACCATTACTCTTAACACTAGTCCCACCCGGACCATACAAAATATATATTTATGATTACATCAATTTCAGTTATAAGCATTTCATTCAAGAATTTTACAATATTTATTTTCAAAATCAAATTCAACTTCAGTCTCAGATATTGTGACCGAAATCAGAATACCGTCAAGAATCTTCACTTCTCCATGAAGTAAAGGAACACAATCAAACAATTAATTTCAATTTAGCATAGTGTCATTCAAATCATGCATGAAATTATTATTTTTCTCTAATTTAAATAACATAAGTATAGTATCGAGTTTATAAAAAAAACATACCCGTTATATCATTATCAGTGGCGGTAGCATCATCCATTGTCATCCTGTAAGCTCTACTCCCAAGTGAGGTAGAATTCACTTTTGGCCCATAGATGTCGATTCCCCCATCCGCCCTAGTCCTTGACCCAGTTTCCACCTCTTCTTCTTTTTTTATTGGCAATATTCCCAACACACTTATCAATTGTAACAGCTTGTGAAGTCTCATCATGTACCCATCATTGTATAAATTTCAACTTCAAATTAAATGGTTTTTTATCATCATAGCAATTGTCCTTTCCTCGGTTATATATAGTTCTAAACCTCTTTTCTGATTCAGACCATCATAAAAATACTACAGTGTGGTTCACAAGGTTTGTCTTCAAACTGATTCCAAGTATTCCAATCCTCTAATTGTTTATAAGTACATTATTGTTCCAGTCTCACATGTAGTCGTGCACAAAATACCCCAAACCGAAACCGAAACCGGTAACCGAACCGAAACCGTAACCGGTCAAAACCGGTTTTGACCGTAACCGGTTCGGTTATTGAATAACCGATCGGTTAGGAACTAGTTTGGGTTCTTAGGGTTCGAACCGGTTAGTAACCGGTTACCCGAAACCGGTTTTGACCATAACCGACCACAAATTTGGTCAATACACCGGTTTTGGCCGGTTAATCGGTTTATAACCGAACCGAACCGGTTACAATACCCATTACACGGTTATAGTTTTCGAGAGTCAAAACCGGTTACTAACCGAACCGGTTATTGGAGAAACCGGTTATGACCGGCGTTGACCAAAACCGGTTTTGGTCAAACCCGAAACCGGTTTGGTCAATAACCAGTTTGTGTGCATCTCTACTCACATGTAATGGAAATCCCAAGTAATGATACGGTTATGATCCCCGAAGTAGAGATGAAAAATATAATTGTGGTCATGTTAAATGAGGTGTAAGATGTAACGATGCTGAGATTGAATGTATAACTAACTGAGTTGTAACAACTGTAGAAACCTACACTCGTGGAGTCTAAACTTGTTGTTTTAATTCATGCACTTTATTTCTGAATCCCTGTATCTGATGCGCCAACATTTCCTGGATCAAGGGGGTCGGGTTTTCTTTATCTTCCATACCTATAAACTCAATCACAACATCTCACAAATTTTTAGTTTAAAACGTTAGTACCCTACATACTAACATCTATCATGTAGGGATTTACTATGCACCGTGCGACTGATCAACCACTTGGGTCGACCTCCTAGTGTACTTGGTTCGAACCTTGCTGACCAAGAACATGAACTTGTTCTTGACCGGTTAAAACCAACTAGCTGATTTAATCCCTAAATGCGAAACTGGGATTTAACCTAATCCTTAAATCCTAAAGGATTGGGATGTTGGAAATCTAGATTAGGTTAACAAGAAAGAAACCTTGTACGAAGAACTCGAACACACACACACACATACTTGTGTGTGTTCGTCGAATACTACCAAGAACCCTAGGGTTCTTGGTTCGACTTCGAACAAGAGGAGAAGAAGAAGGAGTGTTCCATGAAACATACCTTAGGTTAATGCTTAAGATAAGTCCACTGATGATGAACACGACGAACGATCCTCTAGATGATCTCTCGCAACGATCTTGGATCTTCAAGACTTGAAGAACACGAAGAACGAACGAAGAACACGAAGAACACGAAGAACACAAGACTTGTGTTCCTGTGTTGGAGTTCGGTCGATCGAAGGGAACAAAGGGGGGAAGGGATTTCGTGTAAAGAGGCAAAAGATCAACATTAGGTTTAAGCCGTAAGCCTTCTATTTATAATAGAAGATCTTACACTTAAAACCCTTCTAGTTTAATTAAGATTAACTTCTTAATTAAACTTCCTTTTTTCACTTCCATCCCTTATAGTTTTGACTACTTTATTATTGTTGCACTTAACTATCAAATGTCTAGTATTAACACACTAATAATTCGGTACCCATAAACACGAATTATATATACTTGTATTTATACTTGTAATAGTTAATTATATAATAACCTTTATATAATTTACACAATAATATTATCCAATTACTATATGATTCAATAGCTTTAAATCATATCATGGATAACCTTTTATTAACACATTATATATTTACTCAACTAGTAAATGTACAACTACTTGTATTAATTAGTTAGTTAAACTAATCTAGTAATAAGTTAAACTTAACTTAATACTTACCTGATTCATAATGACTATTATGAATCTTTCCTCTTCATAGCATCGTTGCATAACTTGCTCGTATTACATGCACTCACCGGTGTGACCCTTAAGTGTTTCGTAGGCGTGGATGTATCATCATAGGTTGACTAACTGTGCACATAAATCCTTCATATCATACTGCTCACACTTTCCTAGTCCCTACACACTATGAATGTTTGACCAAACTCGAGCCAAGATTTGGGAATGCTACACCTAATTGTGTACACACCGCCAAATCAAGGCTCTGATACTAAATTGTAACACCTCAAAATCTGAACCCTTTTTTTTTACAACAAATGCGGAAGTGTTTCAAAATTACATATATATAACTTGTTATTCACAAGTTATAAAAAAAACATAAGATATATAATTTTACAAAAGTTAACTTTCCAAAATAGTGTTACTTAACTTTACGGCTCGACATCAAAATCATTTCTTTAAGTCTTGTTCAATCATTCCTATTCTTAATCTCCAAAAGACTCATCCGTCTACAACCTGTAAAAGATTCAACATAGTGGGGGATTAGCACAAAGCTAAGTGAATGAAAATATAACATTTTATATTGTCTAAGTACAACAATCTCGTTTCATAACCTTCACAGATTCACAATCTTTACAGATTCACAAATAACGAGAGGACCGACGGTTTTGCAGAACCTTACAACTGTTGTGGGCCTAACAACAGCTTACCGATAGCCCTTTACTCATTAGCAATGGTAAAGCTTCCTTAAGACACAATGAATATGCCAAGGTACAATTATTGTTATCTAACAGTAAACGAAAGCCCAGCCCCCTATAGCCAGACTGCCTCTATACATTTCCATGTGCACATATCATTTTCCATGTACACATATTATTCAACTAACACATAGCCAGTTAATTATCATTATACTATTAATACTGGTCCAGAAATAAGGGAGCAGTACGAACGGATCAGCACTAACTAAATCAGCACTAACTGATCAGCACTAACTGATTAGCACTAACTGATACTAACTGATCAACACTAACTGATTAGCACTAACTGATACTAACTAATCAACACTAACTGATCACAACTAACGGGGTCAGAACTAACTGATCAGCACTAACGGGGTCAGCACTAACCACTTTCAATTACAACCAAAACCATTGCAATTTAAACAATACAAAGGTTATAAATCCACTCACCTGAGCTCACTAAGCTCCACTCAGTGGTGTAATATTACTGAGTCTTCTCCTTTTCCTGAAATCAATAATGAATACCAAATTAGTAACTCAAATTCGCCAAATAATATCAATCGTCAATATTAGTTCAACACTTGTATTTCTCATAAACAATACTTCCAACTAGTTGAATTATACAAATTAAATAATTACCATTCTATTATGACTTTTACAAGTCAAAGTCAACCAACATATTAGCAAATAATCTCATTTTGACATATTGTGACCAAACGGGTCAAAACCAAGCAAAATAACTTTAACACTTTACAATTCATGTCTTGTAAAACCTACAATTCCCAACTTATCACAAATAAACTTCTAAAGTCAAGTGTATACCAAATAATGCATTTTTAATCCAATTTTAGCATATAGGCCCAAACGGGTCAAAACCGAGAGCAAGGTTCTAATACTTCAAAAACATAATTTTTATCATTTCATAAACATATAATTACCATCTTATGACAAACCTCGTGTGTAACATGTAATACTTCAAAACACCAAAACTTCTTTCAATAATTGTTTGACCTGAAAAAGACAGCTCCGACCTCCTGTAATAATCCAGAAATCTGAATACTTTTCTGACCATATCAGTTCGTGAAAATATGATATAAATAAAGTAGACTCTTAGACCTTCAAAACGACTGGTCGCACGCCCAAAAGGGAGTTTCGGTTGATTTTTTATGATTTTTGCAAAACCATCAAAATTCTGATAAAAAACTGTTTTAGAAAATTAGTTACGGACTTTTTCACCAAAATTCATCCAAACACTATTATCATCTTCTCAATTTCACCAATTTAACCCATAATTAGATGTAAACAACTAATATTAATTCTAATATGATATTTAACCCAAATAAACATATAAAACATCAAAATTCCATAAATTTAAGAACTAGATTAAAACTCATCTTCTTCAAGGTCACCAACAATGGTGATTTCTTACAATCACTATCAATTCAAGTTTCTATCTATGAATCAAGCATGCACTCAACCTATAACATCTTACGAAAGTATAAGAATTTAACAATTTTACAAATTACAAGAAACATAAGCAATTTAAGAACCCTAGTTCATCTTTTTTACTAAGAATCAAGAGCCCTAGATTAGTTGGAGATTTCCTTACCTTTAGCTTGCTTTAATTTCAAAATCACAAAAAAGGGATGATTTCTTTTCTTTTATCTTTTACCAAAACCAAAATAGTAATACAAGTGTGTGTGTGTCGTAAGGTGCAGGCAACAAAGAAAGAAGTATTGACACATATTAGATAACGTGGCACAAGGGAAACAAATTATGCATCTTTCATTTAAACACAGTATAAATATCTATTATCTGATTCAAAATCTATTTATTTAAAATAGCTAACTAACTCAATTTCATGCAACGAGGATATATTTGGAAATGTATCTAATGACATAAAAATCATTAAAATATCTACATATTTTAGTATCAACTAATTTTAACCCCTTGGTTAAAATTACAATTAATTCAAATAAATTAATAAGTAATATTTGTCACTTACCAAAAGTGATAAAATACTAGGCCGAGTTTAAGGGTGTTAGAGTGACTGTCTTCCCACACGTCAAAATCTTTCCCTTAAAGGTCTCGAGATGTTGATCATCACTTGCCCTTCCTGCAGTATCACCCTCGAGTCATGTCAGCATATTATTTTTATTGTCAGATTGCTCGTCAAGTGTGGAACTCGATTCAACCTGGTGCGACCAGCGTGTAGAGGTGATATCTTCGTTTTATGATTGGTGGGCAGGTTGCGAAAATCTTCCGATTGCAAACTTCAAGCGCTTAAAAAGGCGGTTGATCGGAATTGCTACTTCTTGGTGGCTATGGAGGTTCCGGAATTCTATTGTTTTTTATAATAGTAGTATTCGTAAAAGTGATTTAGTTGATTGTATTGTTTTGTTTTATTTTCGTTGGCTTAACCATAGAAATCTTAAGGTTAAGATCTCTTAGGTTGAGTGGCATATAGAATTTTTGTAATTGTTTAGCTCCTTGCTAAATTAGTGATATACATTTTTTGGGTTCCTTTGGGCGGGGTGACGGCAATTATTGCAATTATTGCACTGTCCACAAAAAAATCTCATATTTACTCACTTATAATTCATATGATTGGTTGTAATTTGAAATTAACACTTATTTTGAGACAAACTAAAATAGTAAAGTAGATAATAAAAATAAGACGAAGGGACTATCATTTTCCTACAGTAAATTAATTAACCTTAATTGAAATCTATGTCCCTCTCTCTGTAGTTTGTTCACATGATCTCCCACACCCCACCTCCACAATCTCTTCATGCATCGAATTAGTCTTGTCTTTTGTTTTGGCGATTTAGTTAGGTAGCAAACAAACAAAAACTAAGACAGACAAAACTGAAAGAAGCTTCTAAATTTTATATATTATCAATATATTATTATTTGTTGTAAACTAGTTTATAGTACTCGCGCGTCGCCGCGCCGCGGGGATTTCCACACGTGTAGCTATATGCGCATCTTCTGTTATTCGCCTGATCGTGGCATGCTATTGAAGGGTTTGTTCTTTTGGTCATTTCTTCCTCGGTATTTGTACAAGTGAGAAAAAAATAGTCTAACAACTTTTGGTGGTTTTTTGAAATATTTTTATAATATACTTTATCTGATTTAAAATAAGTAATACATTGTTGGTTTCATGATTTTTTAGGCAAAATATGATAATGATAATTAAATTAGATTAAATGGATGGTTCGTGGGGAATGAGTCCCACAAATTTTGAATAAAATGAGGTTAATGATGTTTAAAAATAAAAGAAAGGGTAAATATGTCATTTCACTTTATTAAAGTAGATACTTAGTGGGTGTGGGTCCTACTACTTTTTACCAAATAAGGTAAATTTTCAAAGTGTATCACTTATTTTGATACACCCAAATATGGAAAGTGTATCACTTATTTTAAATTGTAGGAAATATAAGGTCCCGTTTGATTAATCATTGAGTCGGAATCGGATTGAGTCGGAATCGGATCGAGTCGGAATCAGATTGAGTCGGAATCGGATTGAGTCCATGTGTTTGATTAAATTGTTAATTGAATGTGCTAATTGATGAATAATGACCTTATTACTCTTCTCTTTTGTACTAGATAAAATATATATGTTTGATTAAATTGCTAAATAATTATATAAAAATCATTATATAAAATTCAGAGTATACATATCCAAATACTACAAACAGTGCAAACATATTACATAAATTTTTATATGATGATAACAAAAGTTAAGATTAAACGCACTAAAATTACAAAAGATAATAATCTAATGTGAACCACTTGAAAGTAGTTGATTAGCAATCTGGTTACGCAAACTAGCCATATATGTAACGCCTTATGTAACCCATTCCATGCCATGTATGTTTTCGACGTCACTTCCTTCTCCTTGCACATCAGGATGAACCATAGTATTCTCTTCAAAGTTCGAAAATAAGTCATCTTGAATTATATATTTCAGTATAAAGTTATGCACCGCGACACAAGCAATAACTATGTCTCTTTGCACTGGATAAGGAGCCATTTGTTTTAAAATTGGGAATCTCACATTCAATACACCATAAGCACGCTCAATAACATTTCTAAGTTGTGCAGTGCATGATTGAACCTTTCTTCCTTCGTTAAAGCTCTACGTCTTCGATAATCGGCCAACCAATACCTAGTATTGCGGTAGGGAACCATAAATCCACGAGTGTTGGTATATGCGGCGTCGCAAAGGTAATACTTATCTGTAGATAAGTGAGAGAATATATATATATATATATATATATATATATATATATATATATATATATATATATATATACATACATATATAACTATACATATATATATATATATACATATATATAAGGGTTCATGCGAGAACCACTAAAATTGCGAGAACTGCGAGAACCACTTTCTGACCACAGAATTAATAGATTAGTGGCTAAGATTATTGATGGCAACTTCGTAAATAAGTGAGAATTTAAATCTAAAAAAATAAAAGGTGGATGGGTATAATGGTCAAATATTTATCTATCAATAAGGGTAATTATCTCACTCCTAAAACTGCCCCATATATCTCTATCTTCCTCATACGTATATTTTCAATATCTTAACCCTACACCCCTAAAACTGCCGCCCCATCAAACTCTCCCCCCACCTTCGTTCGTTCAAGCAATCCCCACCGCCTCACAGCCGCAACATCCGGTGACGCAACAAAGCAATCCCCACCGCCTCACCGCCGCCGTCCTCCTTATCTTTCCGTCCAGATCCACGATTTCCGGGGATTTCTCTGTCTCACATCCACAGTTTCCGATGCTTGCGGCGACCGCCATCTTTCCACTATTCCTATTGCTTCAGATATGTATAAAAGTTTGAGTGTTCGCCCATGTGCTTCTAAATGTAAGGTCTGAAAGGAGTTTAGATTTGGTTGTATCATGGGTTTGTTCCAAATCTGGTTGTATTCCAGTAAACGATGTTGAAGATGGTTTCGAAGATCAAGCCATCAATGGTTCCAAAAGATGAAGATGGTAACTGCCGATGAGCTTTGTTTCATTTTTATGTGTATGTAATGCTTAATTATTTTGTGTCTATCGATTTTTTAAATTTAAATTTGTGGGTTTTGAGTTTTTTTTACCAATTATATATATATGTTTTGCCTAATTTCGTCTACTGATCTTTTGTATTTTAGTTTCAGGACTTTTGTATTCGATGGTGGTATTTAATCTCATTGGTTCCGGCGAAAACCCGCAAAAACCCACACGGATCTGAGTTACAATACTTGTTTTGCCATTAGTTTTTATTCATTACTTTTTCTTAATTAGTGTTTGTTCATTTCTTTGTATTGATTGGTGTTTGTTCATTACTTTTTGTATGGTGTTTATCGATCATCTGTGATCTGTAAATTTAGTTAGGATTATGTAATTGTATTCATTGATGATCTGTAAGTTGTGGATTATGTATTTTAATTAAAATTATGTAAATATGTTAACTAGTGATAAATAAGGTTAATAAAATTCCCTGTCAGACATGTAAGTTGTGGATTGTGTTCATTCGTTCATCATTGAATACATTAAATAAGGTTAATAAAATTCTCTGTCAGACTTGTTCATTATGTTCATTATGTATATTGTAGATTTGTTCATTATTAAATCTGTAAATTTTGCAAATTGAACACATTATTATTATGTTGAACAGGTTAAATATGGTAAAAAATATTAGTTATTTTTAGGCGTTCATCAATGAACACATACGAATTGCGAAAAAAATTACAAATTTCAAAATTCGGATCCTAAAAAATAGGATTGAGGTTAAAAATGAATTAATTTAATTAAGGAAATTGGATTTAATAAAAAGATTTTAGTGTTAAAAAGACTACAATACCCTTTAGATTAAAAAATATAATTAAGCAAAATGATTGGCTAGAAAGTGGTTCTCGCAGTTCTCGCAATTTTAGTGGTTCTCGCATGAACCGCTCTCTATACATATATATATATATATATATATATATATATATATATATATATATATATATATATATATATATATATATATATATATATATATATATATATATATATATATGCATAATATTATTTAAAGAATATGCATAATTAAAATCAGAATGATTACAAACCTGATGGAGGGAATGGAAATCCGGAAGTCGGGTTAAATGCAACCTCTTTTAAAACTCTTGAATCACGTGCTATGCCCTCCCATCCAGCCATATAAAGGTGAATCTCATATCAAAATCACAAATTCCTAATCCATAAAGTGATCTAACAATAATCCATAAAGTGATCTAAAAATAATCCAAACTTCTAAGGACTCTCAGATAATCCAAACTTCTTTCCTGCATTCCTCACCCACGTGTCACAAGTCGACGACCTAAGGCGTAACCTGACTTTCAAATTACCAGGGTTTTCATCAAATAACATAAGTGCCGTCTGATATCTTGGATCCAATTCCCCCCAATCCTGGTTATCCAGTTTTGCCATGCTTTCATCCATGTCTTTGTCGATGTTATTTTTTTCCACAAATGATTGTGCAGCCTTCACTATCTCTTTCCGAACTTCCCTTAAATCATCATCTAGTGTGTTTACACGACGCTTCCGTTTACCCTTGTTTTTTGACTGACCTGATGATTCTTCACTTGCACCGGGTTGCTCTGTTGAGGATGAGATTCCCCTATCAGGGGCTGAGGTTTCAATCTGAGGGGCTGGGGGGCTAGGTTTTCCATCTCCATATCCTCAAAATCATGATCATTGAACACTACACTAGGACGAGGGAGTTTAGAAGATGTCCCATAACTCTGACTACCGGTTGCGGTGGCCCCTTCCTCTGTTTATAAAAAAATTATAATATATTATCAAACTGTTGAAAAAGATAAAGACATTATCAAACTTTTAAAATAAAAAAATACCATTTCCTCCGCTTTACATTCTATATCAGTCAAATTAAAGTTGTTTGTTTTTAGATTATATAAATTCCTTTTTTTTTTCAATTTGACACACATTCCATACTTGGCTTTCAGATAGTCATATCTATATTTCATTTGTCTCAAGTCAACCACCACACCATGATCATTTTTTAGTTTCTCACCTACTACTTCCCATGACTTTGGTTTCAGGCCAACACCCTCCCGGCCGTTGATTGATACCTCATGTAAGCAAGCTTCAAGAAGGGTTTTAGTTACATCGTCTGACCAAGAAAATCTAGGTACCATATCTAGGATAAAGCTAACAAAACAAAACAAAACCTATAAATATTCAATAACGAAAAAAATTGAATTTTCACATTAACAACCCTAATTAGTAATCTGGTTATGCAAAGTAGCAACCCTATAGATATTCTGAATTTTGGCATTAACAACCCTAAATTCATAAACTTACTTAAATGTGATTATTTAAATAAAATAAAATTTAAATAATTATAAATCAATCAATAATTTTTCTGTTTAGATCAGGCACAAACCATCCAAGTTATAATCATAGCTAACAAATAATTATAAACTTATTTGATAAATCAGTTAATTTATAATTTTGTTTAATCAAACAAATTAATTCAGCAAGAATTATTAAATACTATTTCAAATCTGAAAATTCAGCAAAAACACCGGAAGCAACATAGCAGAATCGATTTTAACTAATTCTGAAATCAAACAACATACATGAAACGACCCAAATACATGAAACAACATACTTGCAGAATCAATTCATACTCACAGAAGCGTAATAAACAGATTATCTAAAACAAATCAGTGAATAGAATTGCAATAAATGTATACGTAGTTTGCACCTGAGGAAGATGGAAGACGGTGCCGGCCTAGCGGAGGAAGGAGGAAGTCGGCGGAGGAAGGAGGAAGACGGCAAAGGAAATAGGAAGACGGCAGAGGAAATAGGAAGCGATGGAGGACTGTGCGATGGAGGACTTTGCGATGGAGGACTGTGCGATGGAGGACTGTGCGATGGAGGACTGTGCGATGGAGTGCGATGGAGCGAGAGTGAGTTTAGGGCAAAATAGAATGAATCTGGTGGATTTGAACTTCGGACCAAATCAGACTTATTAATCGGATTGAGTCCGGCATCAAACCGAATCCGAAGAGTTATTAAGCTATCAAACAGACAAAATCGGACCGTTCAGACTGAATCAGATGGATTAGAAAGCAAATCAAGCACGCCCTAAGTAAGTCTTTCTGTTAAGACCACTGGTTAATACTTTTGACTAATTAGAAGGTTGTAAATGAGTAATGGCAGTAACAGATTAACTTTAATCTTATATATGCTCAATCACTTTTTCAAAATAACTCACCAAAACAAATGGCATTTCCATTTACCTTATAGAAAACTCTCCGACTTTTGAACAGCTTCCTGGGAAGTTTTGACCTTCGGATTGGTCATACCAAAGAATGGAACAAAAACGCCTATCATAATTTCAAATTTGTGTAAATGAAGCGCATCCACCCATCTCAAGCTCAAGTTGTTTGACAATGTATTCTTTTGCCCGGCCAATTTCCGTCTTTGTTGCTCCATTAGCAACCAAACATATTTCTATTTGAACAAATGTTCAAGGAAATCTCATTAGATATAGACTTCTATTTGAACAAATGTTAATAAAAAAACATTTTGTCATATCATTTATGGCCCGTCAAGCAATAAAAAGCCAGGCAACCAAAATTGCATTTTGATTTTTCAATCTACTTGATTTCTGATCTTCTACCTTCTTAAATATTTCATTAGCACGATCCTGTTTCATCAACACCAAAATAATCAAAAACTTTAATTTCAAGTGATCTTTCTGAGATTACAGACAGTGCCCTGAGAAGATGGGTTAAAATCGGTGGTTTTGAGTCGATTTTACTATACGTTCTTGAAATGGGGCGGTGTTAGTTGTTTGTTATGTTAAACGGGCCAAAATGGGTTAAAAGCTTCGTTAAGTATGTTTAAAATGAAACAAATTCCTGAAGTGATCTTATGTAAATTAAAAAAAAAATTATAATCATAACAAATTAATCAAGGTTGGTAGTTTTATCAATTATCTTATGAATGACTAATACGCGTCAACCAGGTAACATTGAAAATAAAGCTGACAGTTGTATCAATTTTGTACTATAACTAAGAGTATCAATTTCTGTAATTAGTATGTGAATAAACGCAAATTTAAGAACCCAAGCACAGACTTAAAAATTAACTAAACAAAATTTAAAGAAATAATTATGTGATGAATTACCTAAATTAATACCATTTAGTAATGCAGGAGAAACGAAATTGCTTGAACTGACATTGGCTGTTGATCATCTCCGTTTCTAACGTAACAAAAAATAAACAAAAACAAAACCATGTTACTCGAAATCAAACAAAAGCATCAACCGAATAATACAGAGTATATAAGTTGAAAGATTATGAATTTTCAGCTTAGCTGAAGCAGAATTCTCTATGTTTCTTCTTTTAGTTGAATCACTGATAGAATCACTCTCTCGTTTGTCAAGGAAGAATTTTTTTTTTGCACTTGATGAATCGATTTTGAAACCTGTTTTGTCGATTAAACATCAAATTTGCTCTCCATAGGTAGTTGTAAGTGTGGTCAGTAGCTAGGGCAAAATCAAGATTAAGTGATAAATTTGGGGATATCAAGATTAAGTGAGAAATTTGGGGACACGTTTCTTCACAGTATGATCGGAAATAAGGATTAACAATGTTTTTCCTAAATCAGAAATTCGGAAGTTTTCGTAAACTGTCTGTGGAGACCGGGAATATCAACTTACAAGTCAGCGAAGTCAAGGCTAAAAGAAAAAATTGAAGAATTAAGGCTACCTTTAAAGGTAGAAATTGTTGGCCGAGGACCTTTAATTACAACACCTGAACGGACAGATTAACGAACAAGGTTTAAAGAGTAATAAGTGATCAATAGATACAGATGACCTGAAAGTGTTGGTGCAGAGAAAGCCCGACCGGGATAAACTCAAAATTAAGTAATCAAAGAAGGAGAAGGAAGGGGAGTTTAAAGAGCTGGAATGTAAATGTACTGTATGTAAGGAGGAGGTGGAATGGAGCGATGGAAGCTGGAGGTGGAAAGACAAGCAGGAGGTGGAATTGGATTGGGCAGTGAAACGTGGAGATGGAATGACAAGCATGAGGTGGAATTGGGGCGGTGCAAGCTGGAGGTGGAACGCCGTGAATGGAAGCCTTACTATTCATTCGTTCTCAAATGTTATATAACTAGTAAAAGGTTCCCGCACGATGCCACGGAGATTTTTATGCAACGGTGAAAAGATAATTTACAACAATAAATGTTATAGTTGTACAACGTTTAGTTATATGCGCAGTCTGAGTTTTTCTGTTGATTGTATCTATATTGTTATTATCCTACTTATTATGTCGATTCGTAGTCGTTAGTTTTATTTTGTGTACGATTGTGTGATACTCATGTCAAGAAAAAACTTTATTGTAAAATAAGATTATATAATTTGTTATTTTGAAAATATAAGCCTCTTTAAAACTAGTTTAAATACTAATAATATAAATTATTATAATAGTAGTAATTAAAAAATATCATTTTTAGTTATATACAGAAATATAAAAGATTTGATAGTAAAGTATTAGAGTATTATATAAAAGATATAGATAAGAAATACTAAAGTTCAGGGAGTGAATTGACATTTCAGAAAGATAAAATTTAAGGCGGTGAAATGTAATTTTAGCAAACCTAGAAATAAAGTAAGAGAATAATAAAAGAAAGAGAGTTCCTGGAGTCGAACTCGGGTCTCTCGCATAAGAGGGGGAATAAGAAAGGGGCGTCAACCATTCTGGAATGAATGCTTTTTGGAACAGAATGCAATCCTTAGCTATATATTGAATAAGGAAGTTGGAGCAAGATGACAAAAAGTAACTGTTCACCATCTCTCTATTGTTATATATACAATAAGTAAATAAGTAAATATGTTCTTTGATAATATATAGTCAAACAAATAAATTGAAAGATTCAACCTGCACCTTGATGAAAATAAGTGACACGAAATGAATGATTCATGTTCTTTAAAGTTTTTATGTAGTTTATATGCTGCAATACTCAACGTATAACCCCCTCATTTGATATAATAAGGCCGGTATGACTCTGCAGCAACAGATTAACCGACAACACAAAGTGTCAACTAGGATGCTAGTAGAAGAGTGCAAAAAACGCAGCAAAGGGAGGAGCTTCTTATGTGTGTGTCTAAACTTCCCCACTTGAGTCCATTTTGTAGGCTCTCAAGCTTTAACTATGCATTATGAAGGGAAAACCTAGAGTCTCAAAACTTTTGGTTTTAATGCAGCTAATTAAGACTACTTTTAACTATTAAAGTATTTAAAGGGTCTCAACACAAAAAATAAAGCTCTACAGCTTCTTGCGAAATGCAAAGTGTTCCTAAATCGTTTTATTTCGCACCTACAACTTGGCTCAGTACGCGTATGTGTTTAACCATCCACCCATCCTCCACTAAAACTTTTGAAGACTTTGAGACATTATAAACTCTATATTGTTTTCTTCTTTCAACCAATACGGGATAGGAAAATTTGACAATTTGTAATTTCCCTTATTATTTCCATCAGTACTAGGTTATTAGTTTATAAGCTTGAGACATTATAAACTGAATTAATAAGACTTTAGAAAATAAAGTGTTTGTTTACCTTATATAAAGATATTGTAAGATTACAATAAAAGATTATGGAGAAACACCCTGTGAACAAAATAATGATAGATAAAATTAGATTGATGATAAAAATGTAAAACATATGAAATTACCAACCACCATCACTACCGCCACCATCGCCCACCAACAGGGCCGGTCCAATGATTTTTGATGTCCTGAGCCAAATGGGAAAAAATGCCCCACTTATATACTCATATTTAAAGTTTTTTGCTTCAACATTTAACTATACTTCTACAAATTGTATAACAGTTGCCTATTTCTACAATATATTTGAAATAATCTAAGTTATCACTTTGTTCATGTGTTATCTTTCAAAGTATTCACTTTTGTGGGAGTAATACACAGTTGTATCTTAAAACAAGAAGTAATAAAATTGATTAGTTGAGAACTTAAAATATTTACTCAACACTCTAACTGCTAATAGACGAATCCACGATGAGGTTGTTCAAAATTCTCAAGCCTACTTGGAGGGCACACTAAATATCATCTCATGCTGCATAAATGATCCATTGGCCTAAAAAAGTTGAATTAAACAATTTATGTAAGAAAAACAAGGTTGGTATCAAACATCATTTTTCATATAAAATCCAATAAAAATGTGTGTACAGTCCGGTGATTTCAATGTTCTGTGATCCCAAACAATATACGCAATGCAGTGGATATTAGCATATTCCCGTTTACAAAAACATTTGATTCAAGACTTTTATGGAACACCTAGTATGCACAATCAAAAACCTCAAACCCAAACTCAAATTGATCACATAATCCTTAGATTTTAACAATTAGTGCAACATCTCATAACCCTATTTACAGGATAATTATTCAGTAGCAATTCATCCCAATCAATGACTTGGTCACTCATTAAACTGAATTGAAACTTACATGCACTTAAAGTGACTGATTTCTAATGATCTTCAAGACTTGATTTTTTACAATTCTTATATTTTTAGCAATCAGTTTTCACAAGAAATCAAAATACTTCACTTATAGCAAGATAAATCGAAATTACTTCAAAGGAACTGATTTGTAAGAAGGAGATAGTAAGATTTAAGCAAAACTAATATGAAAATATTACCAATGTAAGAATGAAGATCCTTTTTGGCTATTTAGTGTAAACACTGACCCACAATTTTTTATCGACAGAAACTAGAAATACTGAAAATGATTGTGCTGGTTGATTCTTGTTTATGTCTTTATAAAATCTGCCGCTAGAAATCTCCAATCCTCACTTCGTTTTGCACATTGCCTTCTCGTATTCTGCAGATGCCGCCCATCCCCATCGCCTTCTCACGCCGTCTCCGCTTCCTTATGTCGATATGTATAAGAAAAACAAATTGTACAATGGACCTTGCTAAAATTTTGATGCCCTCTTTAATTGTGCTGCCTTGTGCCCAAGCCCAGTCTGCACAGGCTTTGGGTCGGGCCTGCCCACCAATTGATTAGTCCCTAGACTAAGTAAATAAGATTTGATGATCGATAACTAAGAAGAATAAAATCAGCTGAAGTATGTATCTCAGCTGAAGTACAAGTATATTCATAAACCTTCAGCTGAGTACGTACTTAGCTCTAGGAATCAACTCAAATCAGCAGCTATACAGGAGTGATCATTCGAAGTCTATGGCCGAAGGACAGAGACCAGAAGAAGACCATTCAGCTGATAGTGGAATCAGCTGATGGTGCCTACTGCAGATAAAGACTTAGTGGAAAATGTTCTTGACACTTTGAACATTTTCCTTTCCCGCTCAAAGAAGAAGAAAACGATGAGGATCTTCTATTTTGGAATAGAAGATAATGTCAGTACATCATCGTTTGTCCCTCCAAGCATGTAAAGGGAAAGTCAACCTCTTTTGTACAATCATAGTACACCTTTTCACTGTGCGTCAGAAAAGGTAGCAAAAGGAGTTGACACAAAGTACAACTGGGACTACAACCTATGCAAGTGCATTAAATGTTTCTGTGGACAAGTCTACATCGACGAATGATATGTTTACATGTCGATTAACTTGTGGACAAGGGAACATGGATCTTGGGCTATCTATAGAGATGTAAATGCTTGCATTCACACACACCTTTTAGCATTCATAATACAAGAACATTCTCTGAGAGTTTGTTATTGTCTGGTATTAACTCTCTCATAGTTATTACTCAGGCATTCAATATCAGTTGTTAGTATCAGCTGATATAACTCCCCTTGCATAGTCTTCTAGTTTGAGCGAACAAAAGTGTCACTTCTAGTATAAAGTTTTAGTTAGTGTGTTCTATCTATTTCCGCAAACTTTGTACCGCATTAAGTTGTTTTAATAAACTCTTAATCATTGAAAACTTGTGTTTTCTTTATCTTATTGTCTTTACTTAGCCTTAACGCAACACATTTGTGTTGTTGGGATCCAACAACTGGTATCAGAGCGAGTGTCAAAGTTGTTTTCCATCAACTTTGAGCATCTGTTATGGCTGAACCTACAACATCCGATCTTCCATCATCTGGAAAACCTCCCAAACTCACTCAAACCAACTATCCCATGTGGAAAACTCCCATGTTGTCTCACATGGTTACCTATCACCTAAAACTTCAAGGCAATATAACGATAGGAAAATATATCCCCAAAACCCTTATTCCTGGTACCCCTGAAGTACCAGAACATTATGTTGTGAAATCAGAAGCACAATGGACAGACGCTGAAAAACGTCTTGTCCATCTTGAAAATAAAGGAAGGGATATGCTTTTTCAAGTAGTTGGTGATGAACTGTATCACAACATTCAATTCTGTGACTCAGTTAAAGAAATGCGGGAAAGGTTGGCTGAAGTTTATGAAGGCTCATCTGTTGTGTGTGAACATAACAAAAACATGCTCATTCATGACTACGAGCTGTTTAAAGCCACGCCTAGTGAGACTATAGGTCAAACATTCAATCGTTATAACATTCTGTTAAACGAGCTGAAGTCTCATGGGTTGAATGTAACGACCCGATTTTTGTAAATAAATAAATTGTATAAAAATATGATAAATACGGATAAATCATTTAAAGAACGTAGGAATTGGTTTCGAGTCATTTGGACACCGTATGAGAAAGTTATGGACGAAACCGGGTGGAGACGAAGACCGAAAAATGCAGCCCTGCTGCATAGGGAAGTTCGCGACGTGAACTTGGGGTTCCCGATCGGGAACTCCATTTGGAGATTTTGGGGTTTTTGGCTGATCGAGCTCACGTCTGGTTCCCTAACGCGAAGAGATCACAGACACAAAGTTAGTGACGCGAACTTTGAGTTCGCGACGTGAACTCCTCTCGACAGCATTAAATTCAGGATTTGGCTCATTTAATGCATTTTCAAAACCCTAGTTGAAGATTTGGAGGTCGATTTCTTCACAAATCTTTGGTAGATTTCACTCCTAGTTGAAGATTAAAGGTATATCTTCACTCTTTGATCTTTGTGGCTTAAGATCTATGGATTTTGATGTATGGGTTTGAAACCCTAGTTCTTGGGGTTTTGGGTTATGGTGAAATAAATGATGTATACACTTAATAGATGGTATATTAACAAAGGAAACAAGTGTATGGTTAAGATTTGTAAGAATCTTAAGGGTTGGTTAAACCTAGGGTTGGTAAATCACCATAATTGGGGGAAATGTGTTAGTAAGTGTAATCTAGAGGTAAATGGACACATTATTAGTAGTGTGTGATGTTGAACAACTTGTGATTGTTGTATTAGGCTTTTGGTGAAGTCTTGGAAAGTTGATTGATTGTTGGAGCAAGGAAATTGGCGGAAAGAATACGGTTGGAGCATTTTATTGCTAAGGTGAGTACGTGTGGACTTTACTGAGTACATAGCCTTTGAATGACTTTTCTTACTTGTGTTATGGTCTATTTGCTTATTTGTGTAGACTTATAGTATGTTGAGTTAGTGATAGATATTATCGATAATATTGGACTAACTTGTTTGATGATGAAAGTGTTAGCCGAGAGCTAGTTGACATAACCCTTGAGTTATGGTGAGATTGAGGTGATGAGATGACACGGGTGACTCCCGGTCATGAGGTGTGGACTGAGGGGCAGTTGGGTGGATTCCCATCGACTCATCCACGTTAGTAGTCTTGCTAACTGGACGTATTACGGCGAGTAAGGCGGGTATCGGTAGATTGGGCGATTCCCTCTTGCCGGTATCTTGTTTCTAGTTAGTTCGGGGGCAACCCGATAACTAGATATGTATGTGCTTCTAGCTAGTTCGGGGGCAACCCGATAGTTAGATTTGTTTGCTAAGAGAGCAAGATTGATAGGGTCACAATAGGGTGACTAGATTGGATAGACGATTTATATATATATATATATATATATATATATATATATATATATATAGGGTCCGGATCTGATGAGGACTCTATTCCTCACGAGGACTGGGAGGACTCCAAGAAAAACTCTAAAAATGATCCAAAACAAACTTTTTTCAAAAAATTCCTTTTTTAAATATCTAAATCGCTATGTATAAGATCCAAAAATTTTTTTTTTCCAAAAATGATCCAAAAAAAAAATATGGATCATAATAATGATCCACAAAAAAAATATGGATCATTGTTATGATTCGCTAAAAAAAGTGGATCATAATTTTTTTTTTTGAATTTTTTTTTTGTCAAATGTAGTAATAATCATGGTGGGTTATATATATTTTTTTCGGAATTTTTTGAAATTTTTATGACGTGTCCTCGCGAGTCCTCACCGAAAAAAGAGTCCTCACAGGATCCCACTTCTATATATATATATATATATATATATATATATATATATATATATATATATATACATATATATATATATATATATATATATATATATATATATATATATATATATATATATATATATATATATATATATGTGTGTGTGTGTGTGTGTGTGTGTGTGAGTGTGCTTATATGTAACGTGACATTTTATTATCATTGGGTCTAAACCCATGTAGCTCTCGAGACGTTTTTGTCTCACCTACTCCTTATTGTTTTTGCTATGTACTCAGGTTCGGGATCGAAGGTATAGGTGCGCATGGATAGATATGCGAGGCCTATCGTAGAAGAACACTAGATCGGATTTAGACTTAGCTTTGGTTTTGATATATTTTGTAACACCAAACTTATACTCTGATTTTCATACCAAAGGTTTTTGTAAATCCGTATTTTGGGATAGTTCTCCTCTATATTAAATGATTATTTTGGCCAAATGTTTTGTATTAAAAAATTTGAGGTGTTACAACTTGGTATCAGAGCTATAGTTTAAGTGAATTAGGTTGGATGACCATCCTAGTCTTTGACTGTAGCATTTGGAATACAAGATTCCTTGAGATTATAGGTTGACCTTGAGACTTTATATTAAGTTTAGGGTTAAACCTAGGGGACCTATGAAAGTTGATATGATTATGGATATTAAGTCTTATACATAAGGTACTAAATGTTTAATGTATTTCGTATAGTCTTGATCGAAAGAAATGGTGAACACTCGTCGAAGTGGTAGAGCCCCGGAAAATCGGGAGGAAGAGATACCTCATGTCGAGAGGGTGGTTGAACAAGAAAGTCAACCGTCGATGCTCGAGTTGATGAATCAGAGGTCGGGGCTAATAAGACTCTAGTAACCATAGCGGACTCCAAACTCTTATTGATCAAATCAAAGGGACGGTGGCCGAGGAAGTGCACCGTATTATTGGGGACCGTGAGAGGTCGAAGGGAGACCGTGAATCCGAAGCTGGGTCGGATGGGAGAACCGGGGGTAGTGACACAGGGGAGGGGAAATCCTCCACGGGTGGCCAAAGTGATGCTAGGGCAAAGCCCGAGGTGAAAGAAGGTTGTTCGTTTAAATCCTTCATGCCTTGTAAGCCAAATGTGTATACGGGTAGTTCGGACTCGAAAGTAACTATGAGGTGGATCCGAGAGACCGAGAGGGTTATCGGTAGTAGCAAGTGTAAGAAAGCCGATATGGTGACATATACGTCACAATTGTTAAAAAAAGATGTTATGGTGTGGTGGGATATCGTGTATGAGACCCTCGGGAGGGAGGTGATTGAGGTGATGTCGTGTGATGAATTTATCACGAGATTGAAAAAGAAATTTTGTCCCGAAAGGGATTTGGAAAAGATGCATGAGAAGTTTGTGACCCTTAAGAAGGGTGATATGTCGGTTGAAGAATACTCGAGAGAGTTCACGTGATTACTCCCGTTTGTTGCTAAAACCTACTTGGATGAGAGGTTGAGGGTGGTCCGGTATCCTAGTGGGTTACCATGAGATTACCAATTGGAGGTTAAGAGGGCGGTCACACTCGATGAGGCCATTAGTGCCGCCCGAGGTGTGGAAGAGGTAAATGAGGCACGGGTTGCCGGAGGGCCCACGTTGGCGAGAAGAGGAAAGCCGAGAGCGGCTCTAGTTCGTTCAAGAAAGGGAAGTTCACTCCGAGCTTCTCTAAACAAGGAAGTGTTGGCTCGTGCAAGAAGTGCGGGAAAAATCATACCGGCGTGTGCCGAGGAGAGTCGAAGACTTGCTTTAATTGTGGAAAGCCGGGGCATATGGCCCGAGAATGCAAGTCTAAATCATTGGCCGAGGTCGAATGTTTCTCGTGCCACGAGAAGGGGCACCATAGCAATGTGTACCCGAAGAAGGGGACCGAGTCAATGGTGTCCACGACTCAAAAGAAAGTGGAGCCGGCGAAGGTGAAGGTGCGATCCTTCCAACTCACTCGGGAGGAGGCGAAGGAGGCACACGATATGGTGTCAGGTACTCTATTCATTAACTCCGTGCCAACTCATATATTATTTGATTCGGGTTCCAATTATTCGTTTGTGTCTTATGAGTTCGGTTGTAAGTTGAATGTGCCGTCCGAGATGTTAGATGAAATTTATGAACTAGAGGTAGCCGACGGGAAAACCTCAATGGTAGAAAGTGTTTATAGAAATGGTGAAATAGAAATAGATGGTAGAAAGTTTAAGGTTGATTTGTTGCCCATGGGAATAAAAGCGTTCGATGTAGTTATCGGTATGGATTGGTTGGGTATGCACCAAGCCAAAATATTATGCGGTAAGAAAACTGTGTCGATCAAGACACCCGAGAACGAGAAAGTGTATGTGTATGGGGAAAAACGACATCACATGCCTAATGTGATTACCGCCATTAAGGCGAGGAAGAGTATATCGAAGGGTTGTGCATCGTTTATAGCATATGTATTAGATGGCCGAAAGGAAAAGAAGACGATGGATAACGTTAAAATTATTCGGGATTTTCCCGAAGTATTTCCCGATGACTTGCCTGGTTTGCCACCGGAGAGACAAGTCGAGTTTAAAATTGATTTAGTTCCGGGGGCGACGCCAATTGCTCGTGCTCCGTATCGGTTAGCTCTCACCGAGATGCGAGAATTGATGACTCAATTGCAAGACTTGTTAGATAAGGGTTTTATTCGTCCGAGTTCGTCACCATGGGGTGCACCGGTGTTATTTGTCAAAAAGAAAGACGGTTCGATGAGAATGTGTATCGACTACCGAGAGTTGAATAAGGTAACTATTAAGAACCGTTACCCGTTGCCGAGAATTGATGACTTATTCGACCAATTGCAAGGTGCTAGTTATTTCTCGAAGATCGATTTGAGGTCGGGTTATCACCAAGTTCGGGAGAAAGAAGGCGACACCGAGAAGACGGTCTTTCGTACGCGATATGGTCATTATGAATTTCTAGTGATGCCGTTTGGTCTTACAAACGCGCCGATAATTTTTATGGATTTAATGAATCGGGTTTGTAAACCGTTCCTTGATAAATTCTTGAAAGTGTTCATTGATGATATTTTGATTTATTCGAAAACCGAGGAAGAACACGAAGGTCATTTGAGACTCGTGCTAGATGTGTTGAAACGAGAAAAGTTGTATGCCAAATTCTCGAAGTGCGAATTTTGGTTGCGGGAAGTACAATTCTTAGGTCACGTGGTGACGTGTGATGGTATTAAAGTTGACCCGTCCAAGATTGAAGCGGTGTCAAATTGGGAGCCTCCGAGGACTCCTACCGAGGTTAGAAGTTTCCTTGGATTAGCCGGTTATTACCGAAGATTTATACAAGACTTCTCGAGAATTGCGGTTCCACTCACGAAGGTAACAAGAAAAAGTGAGAAGTTCGTGTGGGAAAAGAAGCAAGAAGAGGCTTTTAATTTGTTGAAGGAAAGGTTGTGTAACGCGTCGATTCTTACGTTACCGGATGGTATGGAAGATTTTGTAGTTTATAATGATGCTTCGAATGAAGGGCTCGGTTGTGTGTTGATGCAAAGGGGAAAGGCGATCGCGTATGTTTCGCGGAAATTGAAAAATGCGGAATTGAGGTACACGACACACGACTTGGAGTTGGCGGCGATTATATTTGCTTTGAAGTTGTGGAGACATTATTTGTATGGTACTCGGCGTACATTGTACATGGATCATAAAAGTCTACAATACGTGTTTACTCAAAAAGATCTTAATATGCGACAAAGGAGATGGATCGAGTTGATCGCCGACTATGATTGTGAGATTGTGTATCATGCGGGAAAGGCTAATGTAGTAGCCGATACCTTGAGCCGAAAAGTTTATGAGAAACCGAACCGAGGAATATTAACACGTATAGAAGTCGTCTCGAGTATTATCAAAAGAATCAAGAATGCCCAACGAGAGATTATGGGAAAAGATGAGTTAAGGCAAGAACGGTTAGGTAAGAACCAACATTTTCTCAAAAATGCACAAGGGTTGAAGACCGTAGGCGGTCGTATTTGGGTTCCTAAGTTCGGGGGTATCCGAAAAGAGTTGTTGAATGATGTGCACAAGTCAAAGTATTCGATTCACCCGGGAAGTACAAAGACATACCAAGATTTGAAACGGGTTTATTAGTGGCCCGGAATGAAGGCGAGAGTAGCTAAGTACATCTCGAAGTGTGCCACGTGTGCACAAGTGAAAGCCGAGCATCAAGTACCGTATGGGGTAGCTCAATCATTGTTACTACCGGCCGGAAAGTGGGAAGACATAACTATGGATTTCATAGTTGGTTTACCGAAGACGAGTAAGGGTCATGATGCCATTTGGGTCATAGTTGACCGGTTGACCAAGAGTGCGTTTTTTTTAGCTATTCGGGAAACGTTGCCACTTGAGAAATTGGCTAAGTTGTATGTTGATGAGGTGGTTCGACTCCACGGGGTTCCGTTATCGATTGTATCCGATAGAGACGCGAGGTTTACGTCGAGATTTTGGAGATCGTTGCAAGAAGAGTTGGGTACAAAGTTTCCGTTGAGCACGACTTACCATCCGCAAACCGACGGTCAAAGTGAAAGAACGATTCAAACGGTTGAAGATATGTTGAGATCGTGTGTGTTAGATTTCGGTGGTAAATGGGATGAACATTTACCGTTAGTCGAGTTCTCGTATAATAATAGCTATCACTCGACTATTAAGATGCCACCTTATGAGGCGTTGTATGGGAGAAAATGTAGAACTCCATCGTGTTGGCTTGAAGCGGGAGAGACAAAGCTCACGGGTCCCGAGATCGTGAAGGTAACAAATGAAAAGATTGGTATTATACAAGCCAACATGAAAGCCGCCCAAGATAGACAACAAAGTTATTCGGGTCTGAAGAAAAGACCATACGACTTGGATGTCGGTGATATGGTAATGTTGAAAGTGTCACCTTGGAAAGGTGTAATGCGGTTTGGGTAGAAAGGAAAGTTAAGTCCAAGATATGTTGGACCGTTTCAGATATTGAAGCGGGTCGGGCTTCAAGCATTTAAGTTGGAACTTCCACCTGAGCTTCAAGGTGTGCATGACACCTTCCACGTGAGTTATTTGAAGAAGTTCATCAGGGAAGTTGAAAATATTATCCCATTGCAAGAGTTACCGGTCGATGCCCCGAACCGGTTGATTGAGGAACCCGAAGCTATACTAGAGACAAAAACAAAGAAGCTTCGGAATAAAGAGATCAAGTTGGTATTGGTCAAGTGGAAGCATTCTTTTGGACCAAATTTGACTTGGGAAGTCAAAGACGAGATTCAGAAGAGGTACTCGGATTTCGTGAACTATGATGACATTCCGAGGACGGAATCTTCTTAAGGGGTAGATATTTGTCACGACCTGATTTTTGTAAATAAATAAATTGTATAAAAGTATGATAAATAGGGATAAATCATTTAAAAACGTAGGAATTGGTTTCGTGTCATTTGGACACCGTATGAGAAAGTTATGGACGAAACCGGGTCAAGACGAAGACCGTAAAATGCAGCCCTGCTGCATAGGGAAGTTCGCGACACGAACTTGGGGTTCCCGATCGGAAACTCCATTCAGAGATTTTGGGGTTTTTGGCTGATCGAGCTCACGTCTGGTTCCCGAACGCGAATAGATCACAGACGCAAAGTTAGTGACGCGAACTTTGAGTTCGCGACGTGAACTCCTCTCGATAGCATTAAATTCGGGATTTAGCTCATTTAATGCATTTTTAAAACCCTAGTTTTTCCTTTGGCGATTTTCGAGCTCAAGAACAGTTGGAGGTCGATTTCTTCGCAAATCTTTGGTAGATTTCACTCCTAGTTGAAGATTAAAGGTATTCCTTCACTCTTTGATCTTTGTAGCTTAAGATCTATGGATTTTGATGTATGGGTTTGAAACCCTAGTTCTTGGGGTTTTGGGTTATGGTGAAATAAATGATGTATACACTTAATAGATGGTATATTAACAAAGGAAACAAGTGTATGGTTAAGATTTGTAAGAATCTTAAGGGTTGGTTAAACCTAGGGTTGGTAAATCACCATGATTGGGGGAAATGTGTTAGTAAGTGTAATCTAGAGGTAAATGGACACATTATTAGTAGTGTGTGATGTTGAACAACTTGTGATTGTTGTATTAGGCTTTTGGTGAAGTCTTGGAAAGTTGATTGATTGTTGGAGCAAGGAAATTGGCGGAAAGAATACGGTTGGAGCACTTTATTGCTAAGGTGAGTACGTGTGGACTTTACTGAGTACATAGCCTTTGAATTACTTGTCTTACTTGTGTTATGGTCTATTTGCTTATTTGTGTAGACTTATAGTATGTTGAGTTAGTGATAGATATTATTGATAATATTGGACTAACTTGTTTGATGATGAAAGTGTTAGCCGAGAGCTAGTTGACATAACCATTGAGTTATGGTGAGATTGAGGTGATGAGATGACACGGGCGACTCCCGGTCATGAGGTGTGGACTGAGGGGCAGTTGGGTGGATTCCCATCGACTCATCCACGTTAGTAGTCTTGCTAACTGGACGATTCCAGCGAGTAAGGCGGGTATCGGTTGATTAGGCGATTCCCTCTTGCCGGTATCTTGTTTCTAGTTAGTTCGGGGGCAACCCGATAACTAGATATGTATGTGCTTCTAGCTAGTTCGGGGGCAACCCGATAGTTAGATTTGTTTGCTAAGAGAGCAAGATTGATAGGGTCACATTAGGGTGACTAGATTGGATAGATGTATATATATATATATATATATATATATATATATATATATATATATATATATATATATATATATATATATATATATATATATGTGTGTGTGTGTGTGTGTGTGTTTATATGTAACGTGACATTTTATTATCATTGGGTCTAAACCCATGTAGCTCACGAGACGTTTTTGTCTCACGTACTCCTTGTTTTTTTTCGCTATGTACTCAGGTTCGGGATCGAAGGTATAGGTCCGCATGGATAGAGATGCGAGGCCTAGAGTAGAAGAACACTAGATCAGATTTATACTTAGCTTTGGTTTTGATATATTTTGTAACACCAAACTTATACTCTGATTTTCATACCAAAGGTTTTTGTAAATCCGTATTTTGGGATAGTTTTCCTCTATATTAAATGATTATTTTGGCCAAATGTTTTGATTTAAAAATTAAGGTGTTATATTGAAAAGGATGATATGTATAAACAAACCCATCAGGATTGAATATCCTCCCTCAGATAATGAAGCTGACACAACATCAGTTGTTGATCTGTTCAACATACCTAAGGTCAGCATCGAATAGATCGATGAAGACGAAGACAATGAAGCCCTTATAACTGAGCTTGCCTTACTTGTCAAAAATAGAAAATTCTTCAAAGGCAAATCTGGCTCCTCAGCTAGAGGCTCAATTAGCAGACCTATCTCGTCAGCTGCACCTTCCAAACCCTCTGGAAGTACACCTGGCATCTCTGAGATAACCTTCTACAACTGCAATAAAAAGGGACACTATGCTAACGACTGCAAGCAAAAGAAAGCAAGTTCATCATCTTCAGCTGGTGAGTCCATTGATGAAAAATGCAAAAAACTACAAGCCTTCACCAAAAAGATCCTAGAAGAGAAGAAGGCACTTGAAGGCAAAGTTGCTGACAAGTGTCCTGTAGCTGAAACTCACGATTGGGCTGACTCTGGTGACAGCTCATCAGACGATGATGAACCAATGGCCACAATGTGTTTGATGGCTCGTGTTGATGAAAGCATTACAGCTGATGATGCTGGTTCGTATCAATGGGTAAACATAGCACACAAAAAGGTAACTTCCTTAATCTCTGCTGAGGCCTCAAAAGCCAAAGATATTGTTGATTCCATTGTCTGTGACTTGCACTTCATTGATCAGCTGAAAGGTGAATGGTTGGATAAACACAGTGCTATTCTTCGTGAAAATGCTTTTCTATAAGAAAGATTAATTGATCACAAAATCTTAAAAGAAGAACTTTCTGAAACAAAATTTATAAACTCAGTTCTTCAACACGATCTTAATGAGAAAGTTAAAGAACTTGAAGCAATTAAAAAGATTTGTGAATCATGGTCTTGTTCATTTAAACGTGTGAGTGAGTGTGTCAACTCACAGAATCCTAGTCAAGTACAAGTTGTATTAGGAGGAGATTTCCTTGCTGCAGCCGCTGTACATGATAGCAGTACGGACAATCCGTACTACTCATCAACTGATGCATCAGTGCCAGCTGAAGAGTAGGTGTTTGGTTGCTTTGTTATGTCCACCAAAACCTACGCTACGGAGATGTCCAAAGAAGAACCTTCTGAAACTATTGGTGAAGAATCATCAGCTGATTCATCAGCCATAGTTGTTAAGACACCCACATTAGTTATTGTTGAGCCAAGTAAGTCTATTTTGGGCTCAGCACCTGCTGTCTCTTCTGCTAGACCTCAAAGGAAGTCTAGCAAGACAACATAAAAGAAAAATGTCCTTACACCCTTCAAGGGTGAGACAACTGGAGTTCGTACTCGAGCTGCAAAGAACAAAGGTAAGAGTGTTCTCAAAAACACTCCAAGTCCTTATCAGCTGGTCCTGTCAACAGCTAAAAGGAAATGTCAGCAAGCTGACATCACTTGTTCAAACTCTGACTATCTCCGATAGTCAGAAAAGGATTTTGGGTCCAGTATCCAACACTGCTACCTCGCCCTCAACTCCACTACAAAAGAATAGAAAATGTTACAAGTGTGGAGACCGTATGCACATGGCAAGCGAGTATGACAGCACAAGCTTAAGACCCTCTCCAACTTCAGCTTGTGAGCCCATTAAAAAACCCAACCCCTGTGAGCTCCAGTAGGAAATCACAAGGACCCACAAAAGTGTGGGTTCCCAAAAAGAACTAACTCTTTTAAATTTATGTGCAGGGTGATCAAAGCAAACACGTATGGTACCTAGACAGTGGTTGCTCAAGACATATGACTGGATACAAATCCCTGCTGGAAGAGTTCGAAGTTTGTACTGGTCCTCCAGTAATTTTTGGTGATAATGGTAGAGGCTCAACTGAAGGTTATGGATCCATCTCAAATGGATCTATAAAAATCACAAGAGTTGGGTATGTGAATGGGCTGAAACATAATTTAATCAGCATTAGCCAACTATGTGATGCAAGGTTCTCAGTGAACTTTTATAAGTACAGAGGAACGGTGACAGATCAGAGTGGAAAAGTCGTGCTTATCACACCAAGAAATAACGACGTATATACACTTGACATGAATCCTTATAATCAAGAAGTTTGTCTATTCTCTCATTCCACTGAAGAGCTGAATTCGTTGTGGCACAAAAGGCTATCTCATTTGAAATTTAAAAATATATCAAAGCTGGCTCGAGGTCAGCTGGTGAATGGCTTGCCAGAAATCAAATATGAAAAGGATAAGCTTTGTTCAGCTTGTGAAAAAGGTAAACAACATAAAAGCTCCTTCAAATCAAAGCAATGTTTCTCCATCGGCAACTGTCTGCATATGCTCCATATGGATCTCTTTGGTCCTATTAGTACTGATAGTCTAGGTGGAAAGAAGTATACAGTCGTTATCGTTGATGAATACTCACAATACACGTGGGTTATATTTCTTTGTCACAAAAGTGATGCAGCTGATGAAATTATCAAATTCATAAAAAAGATGGAACTTCTAAATGGGTCAAGAGTTAAGATGCTGAGATCAGACAATGGTAATAAATTTAGAAATTGTACATTGGAAGACTTCTGCTCAGAAGTTGGGATCTCACAAAACTTTTCAGCTTCTAGAACACCTCAACAGAACGGTGTTGCTGAAAGAAGAAACAGAACCCTAATAGAAGCTGCAAGAACAATGCTTGCTGAGTCAAACATGCCAAAACAATTTTGGTCAGAAGTTGTTAACACAGCTTGTTTTACTCAAAACAGGTCTCTCTACGTGAAGAGACACAAGAAAACTTCTTATGAGATTCTTCGTCAGAGGAAACCATACATCGATTTCTTCCATTTATTTGGTTGTGTGTGTTTTGTGTTAAACACACGAGATCAGCTGAGCAAGTTTGACTCTAAAGCTGATAAAGCTATTTTCTTGGGGTATTCCACTGTGTCTAAGGCATACAGAGTTTTCAACAAAAGAAGACAAACATTGAAAGAGTCTATAAATGTTACTTTTGAAGAACATTCTAAGGCCTTAAATCCCACCTCTACTGAATCATCTGACGCATTTCAGAGATCAGCCGAACCATCAATTGATGATGCAGCCGAAGCATTCTCTGATGCTTTAAATCTTTTTGATGTTCCCATAAATGATTCAGATGACACGTTTCATGATGCTCCTACATATCTTGTAGATATTGCAGCTCTTCAACAAGAAATACCAACAACAAGAGCATCATCAAAGGCTAGATCTAACTCTAAGCCACCTCTTCATACTTCAAGAAGATTAGTTCAAAATGAAGTAAATCATCCTGCTGAGCATTCAGCCAATCAACAAGGATCAAACTCTGCTGGATCTTCCTCTTCTTCAGCTGCTCCTCAATCCAAGTGGACCTCAGAACATCCAATTGAATTGATCATTGGAGATCCACAACAAGGAGTAGTCACAAGAAGTAAGACATCATGCAATCTTTGCCTATGGTCGTGCTTCTTAGCAGCTGAAGAACCAAAAAATATAAAAGCTGCCTTAGAAAACTCTAGCTGGATTCAAGCAATGCAGGAATAACTTAACCAATTTGAGGTCAATAAAGTGTGGTAGCTGGTGCCCCCACCAGCTGGTAAGACAATAATTGGTACCAAGTGGGCATTTAGGAATAAAATGGATGAAGAAGGTGTTATTATCCGCAATAACGCTAGACTTGTTGCTCAAGGATATAGATAGGAGGAAGGAATCGACTTCGATGAAATATTTGCTCTAGTAGCGAGGCTTGAGGCTATAAGAATATTTCTAGCCTATGCTGCTTACAAAAACTTCACAATTTTTTAGATGGACGTGAAGAGTGCTTTCTTAAATGGGAAACTGCAAGAGGAAGAGTATGTTAAGCAACCACCAGGTTTTGAAAATCCTAAGTATTTAGACTATGTGTTTAAATTGGATAAGACGCTGTATGGGTTGAAACAAACTCCTCGTGCATGGTATGACACACTCTCTACTTTCCTTCTAGCAAATGATTTCACCAGGGGAAAGATTGATAAAACCTTATTCATTCGTAAAATCAAAGGTGATATCATTCTTGTTCAAATTTATGTGGATGACATAATTTTTGGTGCTACTAATGAAAAACTTTGTAGACGTTTTTCAAAACTTATGTCTACAAAGTATGAGATGAGTATGATGGGTGAATTAACATATTTTCTTGGCTTACAAGTTAAGCAATCTAAAAATGGAATCTTTATAAATCAAGAAAAATATATCAAAGATCTTTTAAAGAAATTTGATATGAACTCATCATCATCTATGAAAACTCCAATGGCTCCTCCGAATAATCTAGATGCTGATACAACTGGGAAATCAGTTGATATCACATTCTACAGACGAATCATTGGGTCTTTGCTCTATCTCACTGCTAGCAGACCAGGCATTATGTTTGCTACTTGCATGTGTGCTAGGTATCAAGCTGATCCTAGAGAATCTTATTTGATAGCTGCTAAGCGAATTTTGAGGTACCTTAAAGGTACTCCAAGCCTCTGTCTTTCGTATGCCAAAGACTCCGGGTTTGATCTAATCGAGTATTCAGATTCAGACTTTGCAGGTTGCAAGATGGATAGAAAGAGTACTAGTGGAGGATGTCAGCTGCTAGGTGGCAAGCTAGTCAGCTGGACAGGTAAGAAACAAAATATTGTTTCCACCTCTACAGCTGAAGCAGAATATGTTGCTGCTGGAAGCTGTTGTGCTCAAGTCCTTCGGATGACGAATCAGCTGATTGACTTCGATATGAACTTTTGCAAAGTTCCCATCTAATGTGATAACACAAGTGCTATCGCAATCAGCAACAATCCAATTCTTCATTCTAGAACCAAACATATCGATATTAGGTATCATTTCATTAGGGATCACATTGAACAAGGTGATGTTGAACTTTATTTCATTTCAACAGACCTTCAGCTGTCTGATTTGTTCAATAAACCTTTAGATGAAAAACGTTTCAACTTTTTAATCAGTGAGCTGGGTATGTTAAATGCTTATATCATCTGCTGAGGTACTATCAGCAGCTGATAAGATCACCTTGTCACTTAGTACATTCAGCTGACTAAAAACGTTTTGAATTTATAAATCAGCTGACTAAAACATCTCAAAATAATACGTATCAAGTTTTATAAGTTAAAACGTTTGGTGTTCTAAGAAAAAGGAATCTTTCATCACTATCCACACGTTCTATGTGGCAAATATTTTCACTCAAGTGGAAATATTTGGCATTTATGAGGGACTTGATATCCCTGACACTGAAACGGCTCCACTAACCCTGACTGTCACATCCATCCACTTTCTTCGCACGATAACCAGCATTTCCATAGTTGGTTCACCAACCCCTATAAATACCCATCCCCTTACCTCATTCTCCTCATCACCCTGAAACTTCCATCTCTAAATTCTCTCCAAAAACCCTTATTCCTCTTCAATATTTTATATATCTTCTCTCTCAAATGTCTAAGAAATCCACAAAAGCTCCCCTCACTAGAGCTGCCATACTCGAACTTGGTTGCAAACACATCTCCACCGGAAAACCTCCAAGATGTCTACTGTCCGGTCGGGAAATTCTTGCGTCATTGTCTTGTCAGTGGTGCATTTTTTCGCTTCACCAAGAGTTTCTATGAACTCTTGCGTGATTTCTGGATGTCCGCCTCCATCTTCGGGGACGACATTGTTGCGCAAGTGGGAGATCATCAAATCACCATCACTGTTGATGATTTCCGAACTGCTTGCGGGTTCGACTACTTGCACCCTGATGAAGTCCCCCAGGAGATGAAATCTGCTGAGGATGCAAAGCCAAGTCTAATCAATATCATCGGATATCGATTAGAGAAAGGAGACGACAGGGTGCAGATTTTTAAGAAGTCTCAGCTGTCAAGACCATGGGCCTATTTCTTTATGCCCATCATTCAGTGCATAGGCGGGAACCAGGGGTCTCACAACCAGTGCAACTCCAGCCTTCAGATCTTTTCTGAAGCCCTGATCACCGGTCAGCGGATAGATTATGGGAAACTGGTTTTCGAGGAGGTCAAAACCAAGCTTAAAGCAAAGGGAACTCACATTCCCTATATTCGATTCTTCACTCTCCGCATCGCTCATGTGATGGTTGAGAAGCTGAAGATTGATTATGATGACCTTCCGGGCTCCGGGGGAATGCTTTGAGGTTCATGCCTTATCTAGCACCATCTTCAACTCCAAGAAGGAAGATGGTAAGGATATTCCCCTCTCCTCGTACACGTTGAAGATCATTGAAGATCGTACTAGATCCAAAAGGGATCGATCACAGGGCACCAAAACGGAGAAATCTGTCCTACAAGAAGGTAAGTCATTTTCTCATCTGAAGGGTTTTCCGGCTGCTAGTCGTCCGCTAGCTGCTGAAGAAAATACTTCCACTTCAACAGGGACCTCAGTGCCCATTGATGTGGAAAATGAGGAAGAGGACGTCGTTCCTCTGGTGGTGAAGAAACGAGTGAAAAGACCGGCTCATCGCTCTCCTATTTCATCTCCCTTCTCCCCGCCATCCTCTCCCACTTCACGTGCTCCTTCTTCTCCTCCTCATCTGAGGGTAAGAGGGTCTGCTAGCTGTGGAGAAGCTGTGGCAGCTGATGATGTTGATCTGGCGACAACAGCATCGTCAGGATTCAGCCAGGATCCTCTGGGTACTCACTTGAGTCCCAGATTGGGAGGATTACGATAAGAAGCTATGTCGGCGTCTGAGAATAATCCTTCTCCATTTTAGTTTTGCAGTGTTTCTCTAGGAACTCCACCAACAATCGGAGCTCCTAGTCAAACATCCCTGGCTGATCACTTCTCTCTTTCTCTTCCTCTTCGTCCTCCACCTGTTGATTTCTCAACAAGTCAGCAGCTTTCAAAACAGCAATTTCGTTCTTTAGGAGTTAGTGCCGGCTCCACTCCTCTGCGTAGCTCCTCGACTGATTCATTATCAGTCGTTGTAACAAAGGAACAAACTCCACAAGCAACCTCAGTCTCTCAACAGACTGCTGGTGAAGTTTTTGGCTCATCCCAAGCCACCCGTGAGTCAGTTGCACACACACCACCACCATCTTCTTCATCACTTCCCGAGTCAGCAGTTGATGACAGGTTGACTGGAAACCAAGTCATTCTTGAAACTGTTCCTTCTGTTTCCCACAACGTCACCAGCTTACACCAACTAGAGATCGAGGAAACCACCACCGCCGATGAAGAGATAACTGTAGACCCAGTTGTTACTGAGGCATCCGCCCAAGCTACCAGTGATCGCGAACGTACTCGCCAACTGAGCTGTGAGGCAGCTGATACACTACCAAGAGGAGCTCTTCCTCAAGTCTCTGTACCAGCTCAGCCGACTGGTGAGACTGAAGTTCAAGGTTCTCAAACAGCATATGCCATGATGTTTGACTCTGCTGATGAGCCCATTCAGCCTTATTATTCGTCTCCAGACGAAGAAGTAGATGAACCTTGGCTTCGATTTGAATTGACAGTTGATGTCGGCACTTCTGACAGAAACCCAGAAGTTTCAGATGGACCCATCTCACCCCCCATAGTTTCTGAGCATCCCATATGAGCAATTCCTCCTAACTCAGGAACACCTTCTACCACAGCTGAGGTCACCCTTTCAGCTGGAGACATACCGGACCCCTTCCCCCAAAGCGTCCAAGTGTCCCATGTTGAATCCAGCAAAGCTGGAGGAAGCATTCCCATCAGAGCCGCTGCTGCTCCGATGTCTAGAGTTGTCTCATCCCAGATTCAACCTGGGATGGCCATGCTGAGTAAGCAGATGAACACCCTTCGCAGGGATGTTCATAGAAGTTTGTTGTTACTGCTGAGAATCTCTCCTACAACATTGCTTCTCTGCACACTGAGGTTCACACTCAGACTCCTCAGTTGGATCTTCTTGCTGATCAGATTCGCTGCAACACAAGCGAGTTCATCCCCCTCAAAGAATACATTCATGGAGAGCTGAACTCCATTAGAGAATCTGACAGAGTCCGAAAGGAAAATCTCCTCTCCGAAGCCCAGGCAACTGAAGCAAAAGTCGAACGACAGCTGATTACCTTGCATTCCTAGGTATCTCCTATTTTATTAGCTGTCGATCATATTGGTCTTGCACAATCCAAGCAAGAGTCTCTGCTGACCAATACTCATAGCCATCTCTCTAAGGCTATTGAGGAATCTGCTTCTGCTGTGTCCACGCAGATGGAAAGTCGCTGGTCTCCAAGGCACCCTTAACCGCATTCTTCAAAAGTTAAATGAGGGTGCCGCTGCTGTTCATCCTACTGCTGCACTAGAGAGTTCCTTACTTCTTCAGGCTCCCTCTAAGGGGGAGAAAGAGCAAGCTCCATTAGCAGGTGAACAACCAGGTGAACATCTTGATTCACAATTTATAGTCACCTCTGCTGTTGGAGCCAATGTTCAAGAAGACATTCCAGTAGGTGAGACTTTAAATTCTCCACCACTCACCTCTGCTGGAATACAAGAAGAAGAAGAAGAAGAAGACGTTTCAGTAGAAGAGACTCCAATTCAAACAACACTCGTCCCTACTGAAACACCTAAGGTAATTTCTTCAGTAGGTGAGACAACAATGCACTCAACACTCACCCCTGCTGAAGGTCTCAGGGTAGAAGAAACCTTAACTGATCATGTCAAGATTGTGGATACATTTAAATCAGTTGAGGTCCCACAAGTCCAAACCCTGCAAATCAAAATCCCTCATCACATTATACAGGTGAATCCTCAACCTGCTGAGGGGGAGCTACATCTTGCCACGTTTAAAGCTGGCCTCTAAGAGGAGGCTGGAACCACTGCTGATCTCGAAACAGTTATTGCTCTCCAAAGAAAAACTCAAGAAGAGCTGTTTCAAAGAGCTGTTCCTGAAAGGGTACCTCTGAACAAGATCAGCAGTTAATTCAACTATGATGAATGGAATGAGATGCTAGCAGCTGCCAGATCTACAAAACCATCGCCTAATATAACAAATCTGGAAAGTGAGATAAGAGTCGCAATCATCTCTTTCAAGACTCTATGCGATAAGGTCAAGAGACACTCTCCTGACTTGGCAAATCGCATACCAGCTGAATTGCGTGAATCTCAAGCAGTTACTGTCAGAGAACCTGCTGGTGAAAGCTCCTCAGCAAGAGGGGAGAAACATAATCTGTTCTCCCCGAGCCCTTCGTTGAACCCAGATCAGCTGAGGTTGGGTCTTCCATAATTTATGCTAAATGACCAAGACTCAACCTCACAAGAACCGTTCCCATTGGAGTTAACTTTATCCCTGGGAAAATTGTCAAAGAGCCCATCTACGGTTTCTGCTATCTGGATGAAAAGAAGAGGCATTGCTTTCAAGAAACTGATGAATTAGACCGATGCGACGTTCAACAACTTTTGGTATATCACAAACTTCTGAGTTCCTCTACTTAAGAGGGAAAAGAAATGAAGAGATTAATCAACTTAGCCATCACCTTCGTGTATCAGAAGGTCGTAAGAGAATAAATATTTACGACGTTGTAATTTCTTTTTGATTTTCCTTGTACTAAATCATCTTTAATCTAATATACATGTAAAAACCCTGTAAAAAGATAAACATAGTCAAAAGAACCCAAAGGGTCAAAGCACATAAGCATTCAGCTGATCCAAACAGCTGAATCATTACAGGTTCATACTTATACAGCTATTCGATTGCATCAAATAGGGGGAGATTGTTAGTCCCCAAACTAAGTAAATAAGATTTGATGATCGATAGCTAAGAAGAATAAAATCAGATGAAGTATGTATCTCAGCTGAAGTACGAGTATATTCATAAACCTTCAACTGAGTACGTACTTAGCTCTAGGAATCAAGTCATGTCAGCAGCTATACAAGAGTGATCATTCGAAGTCTATGGCCGAAGGACAGAGACCAGAAGAAGACCATTCAGCTGATAGTGGAATCAGCTGATGGTACCTTCTGCAGATAAAAACTTAGTGGAAAATGTTCTTGACACTTTGAACATTTTCCTTTCCCGCTCAAAGAAGAAGAAAACGACGAGGATCTTCTATTTTGGAATAGAAGATAATGTCAGTACATCATCGTTTGTCCCTCCAAGCATGTAAAGGGAAAGTCAACCTCTTTTGTACTATCATAGTACACCTTTTCACTGTGCGTCAGAAAAGGTAGCAAAAGGAGTTGACACAAAGTAGAACTGGGACTACAACCTATGCAAGTGCATTAAATGTTTCCGTGGACAAGTCTACATCGACGAATGACATGTTTACATGTCGATTAACTTGTGGACAAAGGAACATGGATCTTGGGCTATATATAGAGACGTAAATGCTTTCATTTACACACACCTTTTCGCATTCATAGCACAAGAACATTCTCTGAGAGTTTGTTATTGTCTGGTATTAACTCTCTCATAGTTATTACTCAGGCATTCATTATCAGCTGTTAGTATCAGCTGATATAACTCTCCTTGCATAGTCTTCTAGTTTGAGCGAACAAAAGTGTCACTTCAAGTATAAAGTTTTAGTTAGTGTGTTCTATCTATTTACGCAAACTTTGTACCGCATTAAGTTGTTTTAATAAACTCTTAATCATTGAAAACTTGTGTGTTCTTTATCTTATTGTCTTTACTTAGCCTTAACGCAACACATTTGTGTTGTTGGGATCCAATAATCGCCACCGAATATAGTCACAGAGACCTAACATCGCATTGCACGAGTATTCTGTTAATATTATTTTAATGCATGTAACAGATGCATCCGCTTTTTTTAATTCTAGAACATCTTAAACCTAATCTCAAATTAAAGAAAATTAAAATATGAAATTAGAGACTTGATTGTTTATAATTTAATTAAATTATTGAATACAAAAAACGTACATTATATATTAGTTACTATAAGTATAAATGTTAACATCAATTACTAACTATTATATATTAAATATTAAATATTAGATATTAATCATTAGATATTAAATATTAAAGAAGATTACATATTAAATAATTAATAACTAAATAACAATTAGTTAATAACTAATAATATTAATTAACTAATTAATTTTTAATTGCTCATTATTTGTTGTTCTTATTTTTATTATTAATAATTAACTAGACGTCCCAGAAGTCTTTGAATCTAAAATAATAATAATAATCCAAATACAAACTATTACGTATACTTGTTAATATTATAAGGATTGATGTTACATTGTAACCTCTGACCTATTTTTTATTTTATTATGCTAACGTGTCAACTTAAGACTAGTCAAAATGTCAACTACGTATAGTCTTCGTTTAGAGTCCAAAGAAACCAAAATAAAAATAAAAATAAACATGACTTTTCAATCATACAGCCATCAATGACGGATATTGCATGTTATGTGTTTGACAACTTCCCGGTAACTTACAAAATATCTTAAACGTTCAGTTCAATCGGGTTTTTGTGTTCAAGTTATTAGTTTCTGTTAAGTTATAACCTAAGTTGCACGGAAACGCCCAAAGTGCGCTGCCGCTCCTATTTCGGAAACTTCAAGGATACGGATACTCTTGGGAAACTGCTCGAAACGTTTCTAATCTGCCGGAAATGTTTGTGCGAAGTATCGGGGCCGTTTCAGAAACTTCCCGTCCCGTATCCATATCCGTGCAACTTAGGTTATAACTAACACCGAATCAGTCTATTTTGACCGACGACTTTCCTATTTTCGGTTCAACCGGTCTGGCCGGCCGATTCAATTGGATTTTTAAAACATTTGTAACTTATAGTAAACACAATAAATTAGTTCTAAACATTTTTGTTACATAATTGGATACTTAAAAAATGTAAATATGGCTACACAAATTAGATCTGTATTCACACTTCAAAGTGGAAAATTCGATTGAGACTCCATACTACTAGTTGTTTTTTTTTTTTGACAAATTGCATAAATTTCAAAACTTTTGCTTGTTATGATTTCAAAATTTCTCATCTCCACCTTTTGTGCAATTTTTCCGAACCCGACATTATCAGTTTCTACACAAATTGAAGTTTATTATTAATATTTATATACATTTACGAATGCGAGGTTATGACATCATAACACATCTGCACACTTATAAATATGACAGAAGTTCGTTAATATTATGCGTTTGCATATCTAAACATCGATTTTTCATAATTGTTGTCGCGCTACGTCATACAAACACAAATTTTCAATTATTGCATGATTTAGGAGAATTATATGATCTTGCTGTTGTGGCACGAGACCGAGATTTTCGGAACTGCATTCGTGGTCGCAGGTAGGCGCGGATGAGTTCAAGCCTTTTCAAGCCACTCAGTTTAAATTATTTGCAAAACTTCCAACCGTTAATTATATATTTTCCAACATTTTCCAACATACATGAACATAAACAATATTATAAAAACATAAGATAAAAAGGAAAATAAAAATTTGACAAGTGAAGGATGATAGAAATAACATACGACCTAAGCATTCAACAATAATTTTTGAAGAACTAAAATCATACTCTTCTCCGATCTATAAAAACAAATACGATCTGTAAGTTTCAATGCATGTGTTTTACAAAACAAATTGCTTGCTTGAATTGAAAACAAATTGACAAACGAAACACCAGAAGCATAAAAACTAATAAACTTAAATAAGCTTGTATACATGGGATATTATGAGCTACTGAAATAAGTTTGAGCAGCACCAATAAGACCGAAGGGGTTTCCTGTTACCACATTAAATATGATTTCAAGAAGCACTTTGGCTTGCTTCCTAGTCTTTCTCCCCTTACTCGCCACAACTTGATTATGCATCTTATCCATATCTTCGGGAAACCGTTCTTTAACCGTCTGAAACGGGTCACTTTTGCCCGTGAAAAACCCGTATCTCCAATTCTTATTAATGATTTCCCGAACACACGAAAGATGATAACAATAACTTCCACACGAAGAAACATAAGCCCACCCGCGAACCTTAGACCAAAGATCTTTAGTCCCACAATGCAAACACTTTGCGGAAGCCACCTTCTCGAGCTGCAACGTGAGCCCGTTTGCGGCTTGTAACGTTTTTTCGTGACCCAAACACGCCGGGTGTAAGTACCGTTTCTTAATGTTACATGCACATTTGTAGTGGAAATCTTTTATAGTCTTACCACATGCATCACATGGTTTATCTTGTCCTTCTTCGCGAAATATAAGGACACATTTTTTTGAAAACGGGTAGTCGATTGTGGCTTTTGGGTTTCCGCATTGTTCGTGGATAAAGAAGTTGCAGCCGCTTTTGCATACATAACTCTTACCAAAACCTAGTTGGTTACAAGCCGAGCAGTAATAAGGACAATCGGCTTGTTCTAGTACGAGTTTGTGGCGATGCAGCCTCCCAAGATCCGGCATCCCCAAAAACGTATTCGGATTCCTGAGAGCATATCACGAGTAAATATAAGACGAGAATTAATCACAAGTTAAATGAAAGCATCGATCTAATATAATTTTAGAACCCTACCTTGAATACTTTTTCTTGATGAGATAAAGCGATGCTTGTATCTCGAGGGGATTAAGGATACTTATATCTTTCAACCACAATATGAACCGCTTCAAACGATTAAGTTGTATATGTGTACTAATTAAACGACACTGTATTATATTAAAGCAATGAATGGAATCAAAATTGTTGACATTTCAAGTCGTCTTATTTTATTTTATATATCGGTCTACCTCGGGTGGCCTTGCTATGCTGATAAGACTATCCTCATTTACAACTCAATCCAATCTAATTTTTTTATTAAAAAATAATTTCTTTTTCTTTCACCTACCCAACCCAATCACTTTAATTTTTCATACACATTAACAACTCAACCCAACCTATTCTTTTAAAATAAAACCTACCAAATTAAAATAATTCACATCATATTAAAACAAAAATGAATAAAAGAGAAGTACTACTTTTGGTGACCCTCCTTTGGTGACCCTCTTCAATTTTGGTCTCCCACCACAACCTAGGTCACTAGTTTTTGGTGACCCTTTTCAATATTTCTTATTATTTTAATAGGTGACCCAACCCCATTTACTACCAATGGGAGTAGTAATACGCGCCATGTAGGGCTACCTCCGTAATTTTAAAATACGTAATATACTATAAAATTTTATTTCATTTTAATATATTGAAATAACTTTTATATGAATTCTTTTATTTTTAAAAATAATTAATATTAATTTATTCAAAAGGAATATAACTTATCATTTACCATCTTAATTTCCAGTTAAATTCATCTTAGTATTATAAATTTTTTAACTTAAAAATTGTGAAATCCTCAATGTGTAATTTATTGGGATACATAAGTTGTATCTACCCAAGAAGGGATTCAAAGTCGTCTTATTATATCACAACCACAATTAATGCATGGATGACAATTCAAGTCGTCTCATTTAACAAAGTTTTTTCATGGTTGGCATGGTAGCGTTACGCAAATAATTAAATGCAAGTTGTTATTATTAAATTAATAATTAATAATTTCGTGTACAGTACTTCCAAAAGTGGTCCATCAATTAACCTTAGTATTTAACTCCCATCATGTTGCCTCAATGTCCATAATTAATTATCCACAGCTTGGTTAGGGAATCAAACTCTTGCAACTTGGGCCCTAATCAATTTCGCATTTAGCTAGGAAAACGATGCATTTAGCTAGGAGCATTTTAGCACGGCTATTGTCATATTAGCATTATATTAGCATCTAAGATGCTGCTTTCTTATAACCACCTCTACTTAGCCTCGAATTCTTATTACATATGGTGCCAATCAATGTTAAAAATATTTTTGTCTAATTAGCAACTAGCCTATAACCCGTGATAAATCACGGTTGGCTTATAGAAAATTTTCGTAACAATAATTCAAATATGCAACAGATAGTTTTGTCAAACAAAAAGCAAAATTGTTTAATTCCCTACAAAAGAAAATAGATTAAAATAATCAATCTTAGTATGAAATCCATTTTAAATAACATATACAAACGTACTACAGATTCTGTAATGTTTTTGTAAGGTTTTTCTTCAGACTTTGGTTGATGTTTGTGCAGGCAAAAAGAGCTTTCAAGATGAGCATTTTAGCACGGCTATTGTCATATTAGCATTATATTAGCATCTAAGATGCTGCTTTCTTATAACCACCTCTACTTAGCCTCGAATTCTTATTACATATGGTGCCAATCAATGTTAAAAATATTTTTGTCTAATTAGCAACTAGCCAATAACCCGTGATAAATCACGGTTTGGCTTATAGAAAATTTTCGTAACAATAATTCAAATATGCAACAGATAGTTTTGTCAAACAAAAAGCAAAATTGTTTAATTCCCTACAAAAGAAAATAGATTAAAATAATCAATCTTAGTATGAAATCCATTTTAAATAACATATACAAACGTACTACAGATTCTGTAATGTTTTTGTAAGGTTTTTCTTCAGACTTTGGTTGATGTTTGTGCAGGCAAAAAGAGCTTTCAAGATGAACAACTGCTCTTTTTACATCAAGACCTTTGAACATAAACTATATACAAAGATTTATGTGAGGTTACTGATCTGCTAAAAAAATAAAATTGGTGACTGCTGAATATGCAGAAAGCCTAGTTGGTTAACATGAAAGAATAAGAATTGAAGGAAACAAATCCAGATAATAAATAGGAAGTTAGTGGCTACTTGTCAGGATCGAATAAATCAAACAAGTTATTGAATCACAGATATACTAACAAAGAGAAGTTACAGCGGATTAACACTCTTGTTATTTGATTAAGAACAATGTAAACTGTAATCAAATGAGAAATATTAAGAACACAGTTTATCACAAAAAAGCTTCAATATATATTAACGATGAATCAATACGCACGTACGTTTACAATTTGTAAGGAACTATTTATAATAGTCCTTAAGCCTAAATATTTAACCTAGTTATTCTAGGATATGATTACAATTGAATTACAAAAAGATATGCATTCTAAACTAACTTAACGAAAATATCGAACACGATCTGCACCAAATATAGACATCAATAGTATATGAGATCGTCAGTAGTATTTCCATCATCAGTAGTAGATTTGCTTTTCTGCCCCATCCGTACTAACTTGTATTTCTTCATTAAGTCTTCATCAGTACTAACTGCAGCTTCAGAAGTAGAATGCTTATATCCCAACAATCTCCTCCTAAACTTGTTAATTCATCTTGAATTATACAAGTTTCTTTCCTTCTTCTTCTTTCTTTCTTTTCTCTTCTAATAGTTTAGCTCTTCTTTGATCACCTTCTAATGGCTGCTTGTTTTGCTATTTTCTTTGTGCAATAATATATTGGTTGTATATTTCTTGAAACATAGCAAGATCATCATGTTTCATAAATGAACAAGTTGTGATTTGGAACATAGTTTCTTCTGAGCGGGGATATTCTCTTTCATACAGATATAATTCACACTTCTTACTTGTTCTTTCAAAGAAGTACATGTTCACAGTAGGAAGTACATTCCAAGCATAAACATTTTATTTACTTGTGAACCTCTCAGGATAGTTATCTGTATAGAATGCAGCATCCATCATCTCTGTTAAGTATCCAGCTCCTGAGTTTTCTCCATGACTTCTTTGTCATCCTTGGTTTACCAATAATTAGAACTTTAATTATGTCACTTCTGGTACAGGACATAACCATTGGTTTCCAAGCACTAAATTTCTGAGTTGTTTTATCTTCTCTTATTACTTCTATAACATCATTAACAACTCTCCAATTGATAAATGGATTATCTTGTAGAGGAGCTATTGGAAGATCAAATATTTGTACATCTTGTTTGACTTTCTTCCTTGATTCTTGTTCTGCTTCTATTTCTTTCCTCTTTTTATTGACTGAAGGTTTTGATGATTCACCAGACATTGGTGTTCTGGTGATCACTAGTTGAGGATCAATGTCAACTAATACTTTATCTTTTACTTCTTCTTCAACCTGTTTATCCTCTGGATTTGCAAGTTCTTTCTTTTTCTCAATACAATATCTTTCAATGATGGTGATCAACTTCATTCTTCCAAATGACTTTGCATTGTGACCTCTTGATTTTAAGTAAGAGATCATGTCTTCTTTCTTTTCTGCAAACTGTTCAGGCATGTATTCTTTCATGCGTTTGCATTCTTTCACTTGTGCTTCAAGGAGATCAATACTTTCTTGTTCAATTTGTTTTATTTTATTTAGTTCCTCTTGTTGATCTCCTTCTAAGAATTCTTCAATCTCTTGAATTGCTGCATTTTTCAATTTTTCTTCTTCAACTATTCTTTTGTCTTCAAGAGCTTGAGTCTTAGCAACTTTTCTCAGATACCTCATCCTCTTTACCTTCCACTTATCTTGCTTTGCAGGTCTGACACAATTTATTTTATTCACCATAAAGTGACCTAAAGCTCTGTGTGGGTAGTCATCATCAAATTTTTCTTTACCCACATTCACACACTTTGATAGTGGGGTATACTTCATATCAATAACTGGGGTGATCACGATTGATGGAGAAAGTAAATGAACTTTGTCCTCAGTTAAGATTTTGGGGCGAGGAGGTAGTGCACATTCATCTACATCATCCCAATTCACATTATTATCAATGTCAGGTATGATAAGTGGCTTTAATTCTGGAGTTGGAGGCCTTGGGATGATCACAATTGGTTCAAGTACTTCTGGTATTTCTTCTTCATCTACAGTAGTAACAAAGGTAGTTACTACTGGTATTTCTGTTGTATATACCACCAATTATTGTGAGGAGTCTACTACTGGCGAGGTTGTTGTTTTAGTTACTATTGCTAGGGCATCAGTAGTAGGAATGATAGTTTCTGTTATGGGAACATTTACTACTGGTGTTGTGTCTTCTTCAATGGGATCAGTAGTAACAACCTCTGGTTCTTTAGCATCAGTAATATCCATAGGATCAGTAGTTTCAATGACATCAGTAGTAACTGGAGAATGTATTTGTTCTGCTGTTGGGGATTGATTTGCAGACACAAACACATCTTCATCCATACTCCTTACTCCTCTGTACAGGTTTTCACCAAAACTTTGACCTGTTTCACCATGAGCTTCTTTAAGATTTAGGAGGGAGGCTGCTGCTGCTGCAATTGAGTGATCAATCATTCCTTGTATTTGATCCTTCTCCCCCTTAGTGATCTCAACCTGTTGAGCGTCACTATCTGCAACCTTCTTCTGTAATTTTCTGATTAGATTATTGCCTTTGAAGCCTATAATCGAACCTCTTCTGTTCAAAGCCTATAATCATTCCTTGTATTTGGTACATTGGCTTTAAGGTTTTCCATCATATCCGTCAATTCATTTTTGTTCAATCTACCCTCATCACTGCTTGGTGATGAAATGGGTAGTTTAGATACTCTATTCTTCCTAGAAGAAGCAGAAATATCTCCCCTTGTGGTTTCTTGGCAACGGGGTCCTTTAAGTGCTGCCTCAAAGGATGAGTCATCACTTAAAGTTGCCGAGGTCTGGGTCCTAATGATGTTCTCACTGGCCTGTGCACCCACCTTTGGGGCATCAGTAGTGAGAGCCCTTTCCTCATGCCCTCTCTCCTCCTTGGAGGACAACTCTTGGAGTCTGGGGTGTGACTCAATTGGTCCCCTGGCGTACTTTAAGGAAGTTTTCTTCCTTTTATAGATTTTGGAAATTTGTTTGGCTATAGGTTGGTCTTCCTCAGAGTGAAGAGTAGCACTCTGTGGATTATATTCATGTACCTGGGACACATTCAAGACATCTGTCTGTGTAGGTGATTGAGTGGACTTTTAGGATTGTGTTTGGGCTGTTTTTGGTGATGGAGTGGGTTGGGGTTCAATTGGGTGAGTTGAACCTTCTCCAGTTGGGGGTTGATCATAGATCATGTTTTGAAACAGTGGAGTAACCTTCCCAGAAAATTTGAATTGTTTTCTCATATTTGAGTACACCTTTGTATTTAATTCAGGTGTAGGAAAAATGTTCTTTGTAGTAGAGAGATTTTGTATTTCACAGTTTAAAATGTGTGCAAAGAATCTTGGGTACATTAAAAATTTTGAAGATGATATATTTGCAACCATTCCTTCAATAATCATGTTAGAAAAATTGAATACCTGGCATGTGTACAAACAAACAACAGCAGATGGTATTGATTTGTTGAACTCATTCCATGTACTCTTTTTGGGTGAGATGCAATGCTGAATGGTGTGAACCAAAAATTTCCATTGAGGTGAAAGAAGACCCTTTTGAAAAGTAACTATGTCAAGTCTTTCTTCATACCCCATTTTTTCAAGATGTTCAGCAAGAATCTCTTTAGGAAGTGAAAACATACCTGATTAATCATTCCGGTGAAGATTTTGTCTTATTGATTGTTCTGTTATGATGATTGTCTTTCCATCTACCATTGATTTGATTTTAGACATAGTTGTTTCTTCAATCCTTTCAGCATTTTCCCAGAAATGAACAAGGTGTTGTTCATAGGCTTTGGGATTTACAGACATAGCAAATTTGATGTATGAGTTCTTTAGGAACATGACTATTGGACGAAAATCCTTTGTTCCATCAGAATTTTTTAGAAATGCACACATATTGTGGAATTCTGAGTATTTGAGATATGTTTGAACTTCGAGAGACTTTAGTGTTGCCATTTGATTTTGATTTTGATCTTGAAATTGATATTGAGTTCTTTATTTCAGAGAGAATTTGATATTTTGAAGGATTTAGAGAATGAATATCTTTGTTACTGATGCAGGGTTTTAATCGAGATTTGCAGAGATTAGGTTTTATCGTAGGGTTTATCGGATCGAGGATTGGATAATACTAAACTAATCTCATTCATCTATTTATATTTTTCGAATTAACCTGCAAAAGGACCTAAATACCCTTCGAATCATAGCCCAACGACTATTTTCATGGGGGTTAGTATGGTAAAATGTCGTATTTTACAGATAATGGTCGATCAGTAGTAACTAAGTATCAGTAATAAAAACATCAGTAGTAACTGTTGTTTTATACTTAACCTAATTCTATGAAAAGACCCTATCAGTACTAAATTATAAGAGTAACTCATAGTCAGTAATAATGAATAACCAGTAGTAAAACATACTTTTAAATATAGATATTGTACAAAAACTTTACATATGATTTTAATAGTGAAATTAATTTATTAAAATCATTCCAATAATGCTAACCAAAAAACTGAATCTTCCTACATCAAATGCTTTTGTAAAAAGATCGGCTAATTGATTGTCAGTATGAATTTTCTCTACCTTGATTAATTTCTTTTCATTACAATCCCTTATAAAATGAAATCTTATTTCAATATGTTTGGTTTTTGAATGTTTTACTGGATTATTCACAATACTAATAGCACTTTGATTATCAATAAATATGGGAGTTTTAAGAATAGAGATACCAAAGTCTAGGAGTTGATTTTGAATCCACAAAACTTGAGCACAGCAAGCAGATGCAGCTACATACTCTGCTTCAGCAGTTGATGTTGAGACATTGGTTTGTTTCTTGCATTTCCATGACACCAATCTTGATCCAAAGAATTGACATCCACCAGTAGTAGATTTTCTATCTTGACATTCACCTCCATAGTCACTATCTGTATAGTCTATGAGTTCAAATGGGGAATCATGTGGATACCAAAGACCAAGAGAAGGTTTTCCCTTCAAGTATCTGAAGATTCTTTTGACAGCCTGCAAGTGTAGTTCCTTAGGTCTTGGTTGATACCTGACACATACACAAACACTATACATAATGTCAGGTCTTGATGCAGTTAAATAATTAAAGAACCTATCATTGATCTATATAGATGTTCATCTACATCCTCCCCCTCAACATCAGGATGTAGGTGTTTGTGAGTTTCCATTGGTGTGCTTGCACTCTTGCAGTCTTTCATTGCAAACTTTTCCAAGATGTCTCTGACATATTTTGATTAATTAATCAACCATCTGATCTTTAACTGATTTGGAGTCCAAGAAAGAAGTTCAATGGACCCATTGAGCTCATCTTGAATTCGATCTGCATTAATTCTTCAAACTCTTTGCAGAGTTGATCATTTGTTGAACCAAAGATGATATCATCTACATATATTTGGACCAGTGGTATATCATCTTTGACTTTTCTTGTGAACATAGTTTTATCAAATGCACCTCTTTTGAAGTTGTTCTTCAATAAATATGATGATAGTGTATCATACCAAGCTCTTGGTGCCTGATGAAGGCCATATAGAGCTTTGTCTAGTTTGTACACATAGTCATCATGTTCAGGATCTTCAAATTCTGGAGGTTGACATACATAGACTTCTTCTTCAATTTTCCCTTAAATATACGCACTTTTAACATCCATTTGATAGACTTTGATTTTCTTGAATGAAGCATATGCCATAAAGATTCTTATTGCTTCAATTCTAGCAACAGGTGCATATACTTCATCATACTCTATTCCTTCTTCTTGAGTGTATCCTTGGGCTACAAGTCTGGCTTTGTTTTTGATCACTATACCTCTTTCATCTTTCTTGTTTCTGAAGATCCATCTTGTTCCAATGGGTCTTTTTCCTTTTCGTAGAGGTACATGTGTCCATACAGCTTGTAGTTTGAATTGAAGAAGTTGTTCTTGTATTGCTATAATCCAATTTGAATCTTTCATTGCTTGTTGAATCTTTTTAGGTTCCTCCTGTGATAGAAAACATTCATACATACACTCATTAGAGATTAGACTTATATTACACATGTTTGTAATTAATGATGAATTGAATTTGCTTCTTGTCTGCATATTTGAGTTTACATCACTTAGGACTAGGTCCAAAGGATGGTTCTTTTCAGTTCTAGTGCTGGGAACTTTTTCAACAAGTAATTGACTGTCAAGGTTTGACTCATTGGATTCAGGGATTTGAGCATCTGTCCATGTTCCTTCTTGATTTTCTGGATTTTTTGTAGATTCTTCATTGCTACTGGTATCAGTAGTAACATGATTAATTCATCTGGTTCAGTGTTAGTACTGGCATCATTATTGTTTGATTCATCATCATTTGTTTGAGTTTCTGAGTTACTACTGGGATCAGTAGTATCGTGTGAGTTTGAGTTGTTACTGGTATCAAAATTGCTAGGGTTGTCTGAGTTACTAATGTCCTCATTATTAACTGTGGGATCAGTATCAACTAAAATATATTTCATTATGTCTTTACTTCCATTGAATGATGATGATTCTCCTTGATGAATTTGATTGTTTGAATCTCCTGCATTATAATCATAATTAACATCAAAAGATTTGGTTAGATTATCAATGTTAAATAACCAATCTGGACCATTTCCCTGTTCATTCATTAGATTTTCATTAAAGGATACATTCACACTTTCTTCAATGATCCTTAGCCTCTTGTTGAATACTCTATATGATTTGCTTTGAGTTGAGTATCCTACAAAGATTCCGTCATCTGATTTGCAGTCAAACTTACCAATTTGTTCTCTTGTAATTAAAATTGTACAAGGACACCCAAATGATTTTAGAAAACTTATTGAAGGTTTTCTTTTATTAAAAAGTTCATAAGGTGTTTTAAAATGAGGCTTAACTATTAATACTCTGTTTTGAACATAACAAGCAGTATTAACAGATTCAGCCCAAAAATTTATTGGTAACTTTGAATCTACAAGCATGGATCTGGCTGCTTCAATGATTGTTCTATTTCTTCTTTCAGCTACACCATTTTGTTGTGGAGTTCTTGGTGAGCTGTACTGCCTGTCAATACCCTTAAAATCACAAAAAGTAATTAGAGTAATATTTTTAAATTCTGTGCCGTTATCACATCTAATGGCTTTCACTTTGAGATCTCATGTATTTTCCACTTTGACTATCAGATTCTTTATGATCTCACTTATTTCATCTTTGGTCCTAAGAAAGAAAACCCAAGTATACTTGGAAAAATCATTAGTAATAACAAGACAGTATTGTTTCTTTCCAATACTCATTACATTTGTAGCTCCAAATAGGTCCATATGTAAGAGCTGCAAAGGGTTAGAAATAGAATTAATTGCTTTGGTCTTATGAGAAGTCTTGAGTTGTTTACCTTTTAGGCATGTAACACAGTGATGATCACACATAAATTCTTTTTGTGGTAATCCAACTACCAAATTCTTTTTGACTAAATTATTTATATTTTTAAAATTTGTGTGACACATCCTTCTATGCCAGAGTTCTGATTCACTTGTGTTTGCCTTAGATATAAAACAGTTGATCTCATTTGAAGAAATGAGTTCTCCCCCTATATCCAGGCAATACACATTATTTCTCCTTGGTGTTCTTAAAACAACAAATTTTTCATCTAAAAAAAATCAGGAGAAAGAATGATGTACTCTGTATCTGTAAAAAGAATTTTGTTCTTCTTATCACATACTTGTGAGATACTAACCAGATCATACTTAAGCTCAGCAACATAAAATACATTATCAGAAGTAATCTTACCATTTGATACTGTACCTTTACCTGTAATCCTACCACCTCTTGGATTTTCACCAAAAGCAACATATCGACCTTCAAAAGACTTGAAATCTCTAAGAATTTGAAGATTTCCAGTCATGTCCCTAGAGCATCCACTGTCAATGTGCCATGTTCTTCCTTCTTCAGGGATCTGAATGCTCTGCACATAAAATAAATGGATTAGTTAATTTTGGGAACCCAAGCTTGTTTTGTCTTGGGTTCATCCTTTGAGGAGTGAGATTTTCTAAATGTATGAGCTTTGTATGCAGTTTTAGTCTTCCTTTGTTGTTTATTACTGCTGTTTTGGTTTACTACTGACCTAGATTTATACCCGTAGTTTTTGGCTTTTGAGTATTTTACTATTGATGGACCAGTAGTATTGGGTAATGTGAGTTTTTAACATAATTAGTAGTGTTTTGATAATTGTATCCGACAACATTGTAATTAGGGGTTTTATCAGTAGTAACTTTAATGCATTCAGGAGTGCACGATTTAGAATGTACCTCATTTGTAGAATCAGTGAAGGCCATAAGAGCTTGGTTTTGAGCATGTTCCTCTGCTTGAAAGCTCCAGTCATAACCTTGACCCTCTTGAGACACTAATGCAGTTGATTTTGAAGTGCTATTTTTGTTGTAATTAGATCTTTGATCTTTGCAAGGACATTCTCTAGCAAAGTGACCAAGATTATTGCAGTTGTAGCATTTGACTTTGGTTTTGTCATATCCAACACAATCACCTTTGTTGCAGCTCAGATTTTGTCTTCCAGTTCTTTTGAGAAATCTTTTAGTTCTTAAACTTAGCATTGCCATCTGCCATTTGATGTCCATCTCTTCCAGATCATCAGGATTGAGTTGTTCCAAATCTTCACTAATCAATGCAGTGTGTACATGACTAGTATAAAAGGATTCTCTTGCTACATTCTCAATGTCTACATTCTTTCCACTTGCAGCATCCTGACATGTTCCCGTACTAGACACAAAAGCAGCATTGTTTGAAGATAAAGTAGGATTTTTATGACTTACCTCAGATTCAAACACTCTTAGTTCATTGTACAGTTCCTCTAGCTCTTTCTCTTCCAATGCATATCCTTGTCTATATATAACAGTATACATAGACCATTCTTCACCAAGAGATCTGAGGAACTTTCTGTTGACATCATCATTGTCTAGTATAACACCAACTTGATTGAGTTCACCAATAAGTTTATTGAATCGATCAAAAACTTGTGACAATGACTCATTCTTCTGTCCTTTGAAGTTTTCAAAGTCTTGCTTCAAAACAGACTTCATGTTCCTTTTAGTACTTCTGGTGCCAACAAACCTCTTCTCTAATGCCTGCCACAACTTCTTAGCATCATCATATTCAACAAATAAATGTTGATAGTCATTGGGAATAGCAAGCAAAAGAGTGCTTAAGGCTTTTAGTTCGATTCCTCTGTCCTTCTTTTCCTTTTCACTTTTGAGTTTCTCAGATTCGGTTGATGAGCTTGTTATTAGAATCTCAATGGTTTTGTTGCCTTCAAGAACAACTTCCCACGTGGAATAGTCAGTAATAAGCATGTATTGATTGATTCTGTTCTTCCACATCCCAAAGTTGTTGGGAGTGAGAATTGAAATTTTGTTTGCCTGTGTGCTTTCATTGTTATCAGACATGATTAACAATTTTTGTTTCGAAAGTATGAAACTTTTTGATGCTCTTAATTCGTAGATCTAGAACCTTAATGCTCTGATACCACTTGTCAGGATTGAAATAACTCAAACAAGTTATTGAATCACAGATCTATTAACAAAGAGAAGTTATAGTGGATTAAAACTCTTGTTATTTTATTAAGAACAATGTAAACTGTAATCAAATGAGAAATATTAAGAACACAGTTTATCACAAAAAGCTTCAATGTATATTAACGATGAATCAATATACATGTACGTTTACAATTCGTAAGGAACTATTTATAATAGTCATTGAAGCCTAAATATTTAACCTATTTATTCTAGGATACGATTACAAGTGAATTACAAAAAGATATGCATTCTTAACTAACTTAACGAAAATTTCGAGCACGATCTACACCAAATATAGACATCAGTAGTATATCAGATCGTCAGTAGTATTTCCATCATCAGTAGCAGATTTGCTAGTCTGCCCCATCAGTACTAACTTGTATTTCTTCATTAAGTCTTCATCAGTACTAACTGCAGCTTCAGAAGTAGAATGATTATATCCCAACACTACTAACATGTGATTGATTGAACTCAAGAAGTTCTTCAAAATTGCTCTACAATAGAATAGAATTTAGTTCATTATAGAGTTGGACAAACATCAAATACATTTTTTTATTAACAAATACGATTTATCTCACCTTCCAAGTATCCTTTGATAAGATTCCCAAGTTCATCCGAAAGTTTAGCATTTTCTGTAACATACGTGTTTTAAAATCAAGTATTTTGATTGTTAGGTTCATTATTAGTTGATAAATGATAAGGAATTAAGTCTTGATAGTTAAAATTTTGATGAAAAATCTGTGTTTTTGGTATTTGATTAAGTGGCACAAGTTAAAAAGGAAGAAAAATGCGAAATTGCAGCCTTTTTGGGAGATATCGGCGCTATCTTGTGTAAATGGAACAGCAACTCATTTTAGCGATGGGTAAAACGCGAAAATTTGGAAGATAGCGACGCTATCTTGAAGATAGCGGCGCTAAAAAGCACGGGGGGCAAGATAGCGGCGCTATCTTGTGTAGGTTAGACACAAAAACGGGATTTTTGACCCATTTCAGCTCATTTCTTCTCTAAATTTCTCTCTCGACGGGTGTGGACGATTTTGGGCAATATTGGGTGTTCTTGGGCAGATTTTGACTAGAAATCAAAGGGTTTTCATCACTTGTGTCTATAATTAAGGTAATTCATCATCTCTATGTCTATGCATGTGTAGAACTTGAAGTATAAGGCTAGTAGGTCAAGAACCCTAGTTAGGGTTTGTGTTATAAATCTGGAAATTGATATTGTATACTTGTATAACTGAGTTTCTAGTAGCGAAAGTTGTGGTAAGTATGTGATTATGCACTTAGATGTATAGCTAGAAGTTTAGGGTTTTGGGTTAATCATCAATTTGGGAAAATTGGTGATTAAGGTCATACTAGTTTTGATTATGAGTTTGTATATTGAATAAGATAAGTATAATTGTGATAGGTAAACACTTGGGAAATTGTGGTGATTATATTGATCGGTGGCAAGGGAATTTTGATCAAAGGAAGTACTTGATTCGTGTTGGCAATTGCTTAATCCCAGGTGAGTTCACTAATTGCAATGTGTATACTTTTAATTATATATGTGCAATGTGGTTAATTAGTATTTGTTTCGATTGGATGCCTTGTGTTTTGCCTTGGATATTGAGATTACCTTGTTGAACCATAACATTACCTTGACCCGTTTGAGTGGAATACCTTGTGTGATAATTCATTTCGTGAGGACCCATGGCGGTTCGAGTATTACTTCGTGTAATATGTCGGGCGGTGGACGCGGGAGTACCTGGCGGAGGAGTGGTATGGACCGTGGTGGTGAAGCTGGATCATGGACTCATTTAGGGGTGCCATGGTCACCTTCATCGGCCTCATTCCCTAATGGCCTAAGAGGGAATGACGCACTTTGTTGATTCCGGTATTGTACTTTGATCGTTGTTGACCCGATATTGATATGTAACGCTTGGTGATGACATTGTTATGCTAATTTGGTATTTTGACTCGTTGACACTTGTATGTTTATTCTTTTGATTTATATAATTATTTAGTATAACATTATACATTGTGGAACTCACTAAGCTTTATAGCTTACCCGTTTAATTGTCACCATTTTTCAGGGATAGATAAAGGCAAGGGGAAGTGTGAGTAGGTACTTGAAGTTGGTTTTGTTTGAAGCTTGGGGAAAGCTTCTCTTTTGGTATAGACTTGTAGTATTTTGTACATTTATGTTTTTGGGTTGGTTAGTTGGTTTGTATCCGGTATAGTAGTTGGTCTTTTGGTATGTTTGTTTTGTGACTTAGTTATTGTATAAAACTTGTATTTTGGGGTACTTACGAAAGGATTATTGTAAATAACGGAAAAGTGGTCGTTTTTGGTTTCGGTCCTTACATTTTCTGTGTCCATAGAGCAGAGTTTCCCTTTCAAATTCTCAGTTTACGTATTATGTACTTAAGTTTTCAAATTCTCCTTATAGTCCAGGGGTTAGGTGTTTTTATGGTTGTGGGTTCAAGTTGTGTTGTGGATAAAAATAGTGTAAATTTAGGGGGGGGGGGGTGAGTGTTAACCGTTAAAAAAAAAAAGTAGATAATGAGCAAGCATAAATAGGTGGATATGTTGATGGTAGACTTGCCAAATTCCTTATGATTATTCAAAATGTTTGATTTCCCTTATAAGATCAGTTACCAAAGTCCGTTCCAGCTATGCAATATCTTTTAAAAATCATCTTTTTTTGTAAGTGTCCTTGCCAGTATGTACTCAACTTGCCCTCAAGTCTTCAATGATTGATGTGTTGTTTATATATAGGGGTTGTTTAATTGTAGAAAAGGTGTCCATATTCTAGACAATAAAATTTAAAGGAAAAATGGGGGAAATGGGCACGTCGACCAGACATAATGGGGTCAACATGGCTTACGGTAATATACTGATGATCCTTGATTAAGCTTTCAATCCATTGTTTAATATTTTGATGATGATTTTGATTGATACTTAGTGAAGAAGATAGGGTTTTAGAGAGAGAAAGTAAAGAGAGGGAGGGGAGAACAATTGTTTGTAGATAAGATTGATTAATGGCAAAAGTTACAATTAGTGTCTATCTTTTTAGTATTTATACGCTATCACTAATTTCCTAATTAGTCCTAATGACTATTCTTAATAACTATACAATGTTAGCAATATTACCCCCTAGACTAAGCATTACAATATAATATGTCCTAACAATCTCCCCTTTTGTAACAATAGTCTAGGTTGCATATCTTTGAAGTCTTCTTCGTTTGTAAAGCTGGAACTGAGTGATAAATCGTTGTGTAGTTTTGTTGAAGAATCAACTTCAGCTTTTGATGATCGGTGATGACAATACTTTTAATTGGCTTTTCAACCAATAGAAAGTATTCCAGAAGACTTCACGTCAATCGATGAAATGTAGACCCATATATTGAGCAATAGCAGCGGAAGTCTATTCTTGAAGTTGTGGCATTGTCGATTTGTTGATGATCCTTGGTTTCTGATATTTGTTGAAGTCGTAGAAGTGCGGTATTTTTGATTTATTTTGGATTTTCTGACCGTTGTTGATAATGTTGGAGTACGGTCATAGATTTCCTTATCTGATCTATTGACTGTTGTTGATACGAATGGAGTATAGTCATCAGATCCTCTATCTGACATATTGACTGTTGTTGATAAGAATGGAGTACAGTCGTCAGATCATCGCATAGGAATGTATCAGGGTAACCCAGGATCACATAGATTGCCTGTTAACACAACAGTTACAGAAACTGTGTGACATACGTTCAGTGTTGGCTTTGATGTTAGCACTGGTAGGATTTCCATTCAATCATCATGGAATATCAATATTTTTGGTATCACTATGAATGTTCCGACAATATCACAAAGATATGCTTGGTAGAATGTCTGTGTCCTAGAGATATTTAATTCGGTTCTAGACTCTATTCGTGGACAAACGAAGGCGAGGACTGGAGGTGGGTCCTCTTTTTCAATATCAACAATCTCCAAATGAGATGTCGATAGTGTACGTGGTAATCTCCGTGATTTTGAAACAAGTACTTTTTGTACTTGAGTGGTCAGTGGGGTTGTGCATTGCATCATTGGGTCCATGATGAGTTTATCAGAAAGCAACATATGCAGTCTGATAGAGATGTGGTTACCCGGATTTTGTTCGATTTAGGAAGGGTTTTCCGTTTTCTTTAACCCTGTCACACACTCCTCACTCAAGCTCACTTTTTCATTTTGAACCACTTCCTCGTTTTGTTTTACCATGTGATAAGTTGATTTGCACCCATACTTCATACCCCCTCTTAATTTTTATCTCAGCGTACCCCAATCAAGATCCCATGATACTTGATTCTGCTCACCTAGACCTAGGGACTCTCACTTTTTAGTTCCTATATTGTCGGTGGTTCCGGGGAAGATCATGTTGGACATAGCAGATCATAGGAGTTATTTGAGAGTGGACTATAACGCTCATGTGCAATATAATCAACATTTTAAGATGTTTCTTTTTAAGGGGATCACATGGATTTTTCATCGGAATTTTATGTGTTTCCGGTATAAGTTGTTGCCTGTTTGATTGATGAAATTAAGGCAAGGCAACTTGATCTTTTTAAGGTAACACAAGACTCACACAGAGTATCCGTTTGCACACCGTATGAATTGGTAGTTGTTTGCACAACCGCTGATTCAAATGTGTGACCCGCGTTTAGAGTTGGCGTGATTTTAGCTCCAGCAGGATTTCCTCTCAATCCTCGTGAAACATCAGATTGTGATGCGACTACGAGTGTTTCGATGGATTCACGGAGATCCTTTTTTGTAGTGCATGTGTCCTAAATTGGGAATTTTTGAGGGTGAGAGCTAGACACAATGTGCATACAAATGAGACTTAACCCGGGGCAAGAGGTTACTAATTTTCAATACCGACAGACTCCAAATGAGTAGTCAGTAGACATTGTGCAACGTCCCCTAACGAATTGAAACAAATTCCTGTTGAGAGGAATTTGGTGGTTGGTGGTGGTGTGCATTTGCTTTACTGGGCCAGTAAAGTCTAGTGAAACATTCAAAGTATGAATGATCACCTTTTTGTATGGTTGCCCGGTTTATTGACGGTTGTGATGCACTCAAAGGTGTATTTTCTTTATGTTATCATGTTCTCACATCACCTTGCACTCACCTATTACTATACCTTAGACCTATACCCTCGCATTTACCAGCGGTTGATAAATATTACCCTGGGAATGTAGAGCCAGTTTTGGCAAAACCATGGGAAGCTAAGTATTTTGAAGTAGTAAGTAACGATAATTAAAAGAATTTGTAATAAACAGATGCTATCTTTACTAGGGAACTAGTAAAGAGATCGTTTACGGATATTACAACGACTTATAATTAACATTACAAACATAAAACTTATTGATTTGGGTATTTTTATTTTGTTATTTGATTTTTCTCCCCCTAGAAATACTAATTCTACCCCCTAGAATTAATATTTCTCCCCCTCGACAAAACAAAGATATGTAAAAGTTTTGAGTTTTGAGGGCGTACCTTACACATCGTCGGAGGGTTGGAAAAGAGTATTTGCGATTAAGTTTGATTGAGATCGTGCTTTTTTTTTGATGAGCGGGTTCTGAATCTGAGTTGATCAGAGGCCATCCTACAAAATCTTCACAACGTTGATTGCCTCCCAACTTTTAGACTTTAACGCAGGACACCTCTCGTTTTCTTTCGAGTTACAGTGCTTGTTCGCTTGGCCATTGTAAGCCATGATATTGACCAAATTTTTGAAGTGGGTCGCGAACAGCTGTTGAGAAGGTGGGCGTTTTACTTAGATCTCGTACCCCCAGATGAACTTCAAAGTGTCTAATCACGGTTCGCCAATTTAATCTTTCGTCAATGGCCGTGATTAGTTTCTCGATATTGCTTTGTAACGTGATGTGATTTGGGTTGCTGGGAAGTCTATTCAGGTGTCTACCCTTTTTCTCCAACTTCTTCTTTAGGATTAGAAGTTTGCCGTCACAGAACTTGGAGACTTCAGAAGCATGAAATAATTGTGTTTCATTAAATCGGTGCTTGCAGGTCATCCCCAAGATAGGTTCACCGAGAATAACAAGTTTCCGAGAGTGAACATCGGATGGAAGTGATTTGTACGGTGCAGCCAGGTGAACCTTTTCTGTGCCACTTTCAAAGGCCATTTTCACATCTTCCTGTCTTGCCGCAAGAGTTTTCACCAGCATGAAACGTTTCAAGACAACATGAGCAAAGTTTCTTGCAATGTTTTTCTCAGAGTGAACGCTGTCGAGAATCGTTCTGACTTCATTGTATAGGCATTCAATGTCTCGAGGTTCGAGAATGTAGAAGTCACCTTCATCGATGGTGTACTCTTGGTCATCGTCTCTTCAGAACTTGAAGATGGTGTACAAGTAATAACCAGAGAAGTGGTTGGCCTTTATTTCCAGGAGCTGCTTGATTGGTGATCTGTTGTATCAAATTGGCTTGCCTCTTAGATACCACATCATTAGATAGTACATCTTTTTCTCACGTGGTGGCAAGATCACCTCTTTGTATAAGTCTTGGTAACCAGTTGGCAACCCTGATTACTGGAAGATAGGAGTGAAGAGGTCTTCAAGGTACGAAATTTTGATATGGCAAAATAAGAGCTTTTTCGAGATTTTCAACTGACGTTTGTTTGCTATATTCGCCACCCTCTTTTGGCTATCATATAAGACTGGTACATTGTGTGGAGGTGAAGCAGTTGTTGGGTCAGGTTCTTTGTGTCTTGAGGCAACAAGCGATTCATAATTGTAGAAGAATTTGTGATAATTTTCTCGAGTGAATGGGACTCGTTCCTCCTCCATTGATGCTTCATTAGCAGGTGTATTATCGCGAGGTGGTTCGGTGAAAGCCTCATTCACTATGTTATCTTCTTCTGAGTCACTTTGGATGTCAATTATTCTATCAGCATTCTTCCTCAAAACCTTCTGAACATTGTGAGAGAGGTTATTGACAACATCTGCATTGATTGATTAAAGATGACTCATAGATTGTAATCTTTGTTCTGCTGTCATCTCTTCTGGCAGGATGCTGTTTATTGGCAATATATCTTCACTTGCATCTGTAGGGTTTTATAACACTGATCGACCCACTGGGTCAACCACCTAGTATGCTTGGCTCGAACCATACTGACAAGAACATGAGGGTGTTCTTGCCGGTTAAACCAACTAGCTAGTTTAATCCCTAAAAGCGGAACTGAGATTAAACTTAATCCTTAAACCCTAAAGGATTATAGGAACTTGGAAATCTAAACTAGATTAACAAGAAAAGAAACCTTGTACGAATAACTAGGGTTCTTGGGAATCGATCGAACAAGAGGAGAAGGGGAAAGAGAGTGTTCCAAAACATACATTAACTTGCTTAAGTAAGTACACTGATGATGAACACGATGAGCGATCCTCTAGTTGATCACTTGTAACGATCCTTGTTCTTCAAGACTTGAAGAACACGGAGAATGAACGAAGAACACGAAGAACACGAAGAACACAAGCTTGTGTTCTTGTGTGAGTTCGGCTGATCGAAGGGAGGGAAGGGGAGAGGGAATTCATATGGGGTGCTAAGGGAAATTAGGGTTAACCTAAGCCTCTTATTTATTGTTAAACAAGTTGCTCTTAGAACCCTCTAGTTTAATTAAGATTAACTTTTTAATTAAACTTTCTCTTTTACGTTTCCTTCCCTTATAGTATTACTATTCTTTTATTATTGCACTTAACTATTAAATGTCTAGTATTAATACACTTTAATATATATTTCGGTATAATACATATACACGAAATATATGCCTTGTATAAATAGTTTTGATAATTAATTATATAATAACCTTTATATAATTTATAGAATAATATTATCCAAACACTATATGACTTAATAGCTTTAAATCATATTATGGATAATATATAATTAACACATTGTATATTTACTCAACTGGTAAATGTACAAATACTTGTATTAATTAGTTAGTTAAACTAATCTAGTAATAAGTTAAACTTAACTTAATACTTAACTGATTCATAATGACAATTATAAATCATTCGTCTTCGTAGTATCATTACATATATTGCTTGTATTACATGCACTCACCGGTGTGACCCTTAAGTGTTTCGTAGGCATGGATGCATCACCATAGGTTGACTAACTGTGCACATAATTCCAACAGACTCCCACTTGTGCAGGTTCGTAACCTTAGCTTGATGACACGAGCTATAGTGGCCCTCTAGATAGGCATGTAGGCAACCAACCCCATAGAAACAACTTTATGTAACCTAGGTATAGTTTTTGAAAAACTCTATAACAACGTCGTCTAGTAAAGAACACTCTGTCTGTACTTCTTGGGCAACGTATTTAGGTTTATCCATTTGCAGCACGATATTTGTGATAACGAATACGAGCATGGTAGAAGATATCAACTCTTGTACTCGAAATCATTTCTTGACTTCTTGATTCAAACTGTTGTGATAAACGACAAAGAACAAATCAGTTCGTTTGGGCATAGCCATGCACTTACCAGTTTTCCATCATGTCAAGGGACCCATAAATATCTCTCCAACAAAGGAGGTGCAATTACCATCTTGTTATATTTCGATTCAAAATACAACTTTCTATGTACCCAGGTAGGGCCTCATATGACAATCATATTTCAGACTTGTCTAAGACAAACCAAAGTACATTAATCATTGTATCCCAAACCAAATACCTCAGGCTTAAGGACAATCCTAGTGAATAATACTTTTGAACTTTTCAACCACGAAGTATTATCACGTGGTCAATCTAATATTCGTCGGACCTCCAACAGAATATCACAAATATCTGGTTAACAGCAAAACTTGTGTAGCAATCTTCGAGGAACTCGAATCTCCACCAAATACCGCGATGACGTTAACGTCCCATCAAGGTTCCCACCAAGACGGGTAGTCACGGATTATTTCTTTTGAATAAATAGACTTTTATTCATGGATATTGTAAAACATACAAAGTCGGAATAACAATGATACTAAGTCATGTATTATTCCTCACTAGACATACATACAAAATTATTACTGGATCATTACTTATTCCTTTTGTTCGTGTTGATTACTTCAATTATTACTGGATCATCGGAAAAGGGTTCTGCGCCGGGACTCCCGATTATCACAGAACCTTACGCACCCTAACACTCGCAATGATTTGAATCCATATCTAAGGTTCTTTCTCCTTATAATATTAATATCGTTAAACAAGTGAGGTGTTCCATTAGATGGATAATACTTCGATCTAAGATTTTCTTGGGTGTGTTTAAGTCTAAACTAAACTTAAGCATTATTCCATTTTTAATCCTTAATTTTAAAAACTTGCGATTCGTGTACTTATTTCCACAAGACGCCTTTCTAAAATTACCTTTAAAACTCTAAGTTTTAAATTTGTTCGATTTTATTTGTATACCTTTAAACGAGGTGTACAAAAGATATTACTAAGTTTTGTGAAAAACCTTATCTTAATAAAACGTACTTGTTTTATTTACTCGAAAAACTTTTACTTATTATATTCTCCAAAATATGTCCTAGGGACACATTTATAAACTTTGTGACTTTCTTGTGTAGCTCCCACTAATTCCAACAACCATGATGGAATTTGAGCATGAACACAATCACTAGTTTGAACTTGGTGAACACTAATAAACTTATTGTATAAAAACTATATATAAGAATCTTAGTTTGTTTGAACGATTCTTATATTCAACTTAAACTTAGTTAAATACAGGTTCTTAAAAATCCTATGTTATTTAACCCTTGATCATTAATCTAGTACTTTACGTAACTCGTAATATACTTTGTATAATTAACTAGTTATAATTACTTATAAATTTATACAATCTAATATTTATAACTTTCGTATTATCATCTAATTATAATAAAACCTTACTTTGTACAATTTCTAGTTGTTTACAATTTTGTACATTTCTAATTTAATTATAACTTAATACAAATTTCTAGTTACTTAATATTACAACTAAATAATCAAAATAACATTTATATTTAATGTTCCATTTAATCTAGTATTTAATATATATATATATATATATATATATATATATATATATATATATATATATATATATATATATATATATATATATATATATATATATATATATATATATATATATATATATATATATATATATATATATATATATATATATATATATATATAAAATTTATATCTTTAAAACCTTATAACATTCTAATAAGAATGTTACACCTAATTTGTACATGTGTATTTTAACTTAGACTAATTAAAATACGTACAAACTATTTTATCTTTTAAAATCACTTTTAAATAATTTGAATAAAAATCTGAAAATTATATATATATATTAATATAAACACATCTTGTTAATTTTAAGACTTTAAAATTAACACTTCTCTTTTATCCTTAATTAAATTTGATTAATTAAACCCTTATCTTATTTTTGATCAATTAAAACCAGGTTTCAATTTTCTTGATCAATAACACCTCTTAGTTAAAGATTAATCCTAATTTATCCTATTCAAACAATTATTAAACTTTGTTTAAATTCTAGGATAGATTATAACTTTAATAATTTTATTTAAACCTATTCATTTAACTCATCTAAACAAAACTTTGACTAGATTTCTAGATTTAAAGAACTAGCTTTAATAAATTCATGCAAAAAATAATCAAACCTCATTAAACATAAACTTGTTTAACTTTCTAGGTTCTAGATTATGTTCTTGATTAATCCTATTAACCAATTAAACTAAACTAGTTTAATGTTCTTGGTCCTAGGTTACTTCTAGGGTTTCGAAATTTTTTCCTTAAGCCTTAGAAACCTTTCCACCAATTAAACTAAGCTAGTTTAACAAACTTGGTGTCCAAGTATCCTCCATAATTTTCGAAATCTAGGGAGAAAAAGGAAAGAATCCTTTTTGACCAATTAAACTAAACTTAGTTTAACATGCTTGGTCCTAGATTTTGAAGATCAAGTAATAAGGAAAGAATCCGTTTGACCAAAAACTTTGACATTCTTGATCCTAGGGTTCTTGTAATTTTCGAAATTACTAGGGTTGGGGAAAGAAGCCTTTTGACCAATTAAACTAAACTAGTTTAATGTTCTTGGTCCTAGGGTTCTTTCTTGATCTCGAAATTACTAGGGTTTAGAATCCTTATGACCAATTAAACTAAAATGTTAAACATTCTTGGTCTAGGGTTCTTTACCCTCATATGAAATCTTCAAGGAAGAAAAAGAAGAAGGAACGAAAAAATAAAACTTGGAAATTAAACAAACAAAAACTTTGTTAATCTTGTTTAGATTTCTAAACCATCGTTCCGATACCACTGAAGGGTTTCATAACACTGATCAACCCATTGGGTCGACCACCTAGTCACTTGGTTCTAACCATATTGGTAAGAACATGATGGTGTTCTTGACCGGTTTAAACCTACTAGCTCGTTCAATCCCTAAAAGCGAAACTGAGATTGAACTTAAACCTTAAACCCTAAAGGATTATAGCAACATGGAAATCAAACATGATTAACAAGAAAGAAACCTTGTATGAACAACCTGAACACACACAATGCTTGTGTGTGTTCGTTCGACCATCACCAATATGGTCAAATTCGTCCAAGAGGGAGAAGAGGGGAAAAGGGTTTCCCAAAACATACCTTATTGCTTTCTTAAGATAGTCCACCGATGATGAACAAATCGATCGACCTTCCAGTTGATCTTAGCAATGAACTTGTTCTTCAAAACTCGAAGAACACGAAGAACGAACGGAGAACGAAGAACACAATGCTTGTGTTCTTGGCTCAGTTCGGCCGAACAAGGAGAGGGGAGGGAGGGAGTAATTTCGTGTGTTGTTAAGCAAGCAATAAGGGTTACCCTAAGCCTCTTATTTATACTTAAATAAGTTACGCTTAGAACCATCTAGTTTAATTGAGATTAGATCTTTAATTAAACTTTCCTTTTACACTTCCATCCCTTATAGTTTTACTAGTTTGTTATTGTCACACTTAATTATCAAATGCCTTAGTATAATAAAATATATACTTGTGTTTTATACCTTTAACAATTAATTAGACAATAATATTATCCAATCTCTATATGATTTAATAGCTTTAAATCATATCATGGATAATCTTTAATTAACACATTGTATATTTACTCAACTAGTAAATGTACAAATACTTGTATTAATTAGTTAGTTAAACTAATCTAGTAATAAGTTAAACTTAACTTAATACTTAATTGAGTCATAATGACTATTATGAATCATTTCTCTTCGTTGTATCATTGCATATCTTGCTCGTATTACATGCACTCACCGGTGTGACCCTTAAGTGTTTTGTAGGCATGGATGTGTACTCATAAGTTGACTAGCTGTGCACATAATTCCTTCAGACTCCCACTTGTGCAAGTTTGTAACCTTTATCTTAATGACACGAGCTACAGTGGCCTTCTAGATGGGCATGTAGGTAACCAACCCCATAAAAACAGCTTATGTAACCCTGATATAGTTTTGAAAAACTTTTTAATAGCGTCTCCTAGTAAAGAACACCTGTCTCTACTTCTTGGGCAACGTTGTTAGGTTCATCCCTTGCAGCATGATATTTGTGATAACGAATATGAACATGGCAGAAACTATTAACTCCTGTATTCGAAATCATTTCTTGACTTCTTGACATAAACTGTTGTGATAAACGACAAAGAACAAATCACTTCGTTTGAGCATGGCCATGCACTTGTCAGTTTTTCATCATGTCAAGGGCCCATAAATATCTCTCCTAAAAAGGAGGTGCAATTACCATCTTGTTATATTTCGATTCAAAATACAACTTCTTCTGTACCCAGTAAGGCCTCGTATGACAAACATATTTCAGATTTGTCTAAGACGAACCAAAGTACATTAGTCATTGTATCTTAAACCAAATACCTCAGGCTTAAGGACAATCCTAGTGAACAATACTTTTGAACTTTTCAACCACGAAGTATTGTCACGGTGGTCAATCCAATATTCGTTGAGCTCCAACAGAATATCACCAATATTTGGTTTACACAAAAAATTCATGTAGCAATCTTCGAAGAACTTCGAATCTACCACCAAATATCGCGATGACGATATCATCCCATCAAGGTTCCCACCAAGAAGAGTAGTCACGGATTTATATCTGTTTGAATAAAGAGACTTTTATTCATGGATATTGTAAAACATACAAAGTCTGAATAACAATTATACTAACTCATATATTATTCCTCACTGGACATAGATACCGAATTATTACTGGATCATTACATATTCTTTGCGTTTGTGTTGATTGCTCAATGACTCCTTAGTTGTAACTTTTATCACTAATTACAATTTAGTCACTTCTATTAAACTAAAGACATAAGACGAGTATTTTAATAATACTATTACTTTTGTCTTTGCTAGATATTGTTCATGCAACATTAGAACATATTCTAGTCTTGCCCTTTTTACATGATTCGGTAAACTAAGGAGGATTGGAAAATTACTCCTTTAGTTTCTTGAATCTATAAAACTTGCCTTGTAACTAAATCTCATTTAGCTACTTGATTTGTAGATACCTTTACAAGTTAAAGAAATTTCCTTAAATGATTAACTTGTTCACTGGAGTGTGAACATCCTATTAGATTTGCAATAATTAATCACAAGACTTGTGACCACGCTATTAGGCTTGCAATAATCTAATCAATGATCATTTATTTCTCTTAACTCTTTGGCTAACGACTTGGTAATTCCTTGTTGTTAATGTCTTACTAACTTACTAAATTCATTGATGTCTTTAATGAATTATGTTAGTCATAGGTCCCACTATCTTTTACGGAATTTAAGCATCAATTTAAACTACCACTTTGATAAAGTCAATAACTTGTAGTTTAATCTTTTTAGAATTCTATCAACAATTAAGATCATCCTTTGGATATGCGAATATCCAATATTCTTGTTTAGGGAATTATGGCCTTTATTGAGTAATGTATCTAACAAGTATAAGACACTTGAAATGATACTTTCAATTCTTAAACATATTAGTATTCTTTAAGAACTTCATATATTACCAAAGTCATTTCTTGGATTTTTCAAATATCCATTATTCCTGTTTAAGGAATTATGACTTGATTAAATAATGTACTAGTTACAAGTATGAAAAACTTGTGTCCAATACCTTTAGTTCTTAAATGCTTTATTATAGTTTCTCCCTTTTAAGAGTTCATTTAATGTCTAAGTCATTTTACTTGGATTTTACGAATATCCAATTATTCCTACTAGGGAATTATGACTTCATCAAATCCTTTATCACAAGTATGAGACACTTGTAATAATACTCTTAAAGTTCATCTTGATCATATCCAATATAATCATACTATATTAATACTAATACTTTAAAACGTACTATCATAAGTAATGACTATTACTTAAGATGTTTTAACTAAGTTCAATAACTTTTGAACCTCATGCTTCCATAAAAACTCTTAAATACTTATATTAAAAAAACTTCTAATTTCTGGTATCTAAGAACCTTGAGCTATCAAGACATTATTCCTTCATACAACAATCAAACAAGTATAACACATGAAGTATAAAGTAAATCAAAAACTTGACTTACAATCTAGTCATAAACCTTGACTAGTGTAATTGTCACACATGCACACAATATAATTCAACCATGAATTCGAATTGATTAAAACCAAAAAATTGTTTTAACATAAAATAAAATGATTATTCAAACAATAAAATAAAATTGTTTTTTACTGAATCCATAAAATACTGAATTATAAAATCTTGGTGCTCGTGGGATCATCACCATCTCATGCCGGTCATCATCACTTTTCATCTCCTCCTTCAATAAACGATTGCAAAAGTTAGATTACTCATAATGTACTTTACAAGTATCTTAAAGTGATTAAGAAGTGTGGTTGTGTTACCTGGGGAACTTGCGTTTCCTCCACCACCACTTTCACCCTTTGGACAATTTCTTTTCCAATGCCCAGCCTCGCCACATTTGAAGCACCAATTCTCGGTCCTCGCTGTGTTAGGCTTCACCTTCTTGACTTTTTGTTTGACACTTTTACCATTTGGCACTCCTTGGCTAGGATTGGTTTTACCCTTTCCTTTACCACCATGCCTTTTTCTCTTCTTCCCACTGCCACTGCCATTACCGATCATTGGAACATCCTTAGATTTGGTCCCCAAACTCAACTCAGCTATCTTGAGCATAGAATGTAGCTCAGCAATGGATTTCTCCATATTATGCATGTTGTAGTTGACCACAAAAGGCTTGTAGTCATCAGACAACGAATTGAGTATAGTGTCCGTTGCCATCTGCAACAGAATGGGGTGACCAAGTCTAGCGAGGTGATCCATGTGCCCTTTCATTTTCATGACGTGGGCACTCACCGGTGTTCCTTTGACCATCTTGCAAGAGTTGAAGGCTCGATTGATGTCAAACATCTCAGTGCGAGCTTGCTCTTGAAATGAATCCCTAAGTTGCCGGATCATCTCAAATGCAGGCACATCCATAAGTTCTGCTTGTAACTCGGGACTCATAGTGGCGAGCATTAGACAGCTCACATCGAGTGCATCACTGACATGCTTATCATAAGCTTGCCTTATTTCAGCTCTAGCATTAGCGGCAGGGACATTTGGTACTGCTCTTTCCAAGACATACCACTTTCTCTCATGCCTGAGGACAATACGAAGATTGCGCTCCCAATTGAGAAAGTTTGACCCAGTCAACTTGTCTTTTTTGAGGATTGAGCGAAGTGAGAGATTGTTGGTACTTGTTTTCATGGTTGTTGCTTCCATCTACAAATCAAACCCAGTTTAATTAGTAATCATCAATAAACATTCTCTAAAATATATTATAAACCCATAATTAATATTTTAGGCCTAGGATCCATATATCACATTCTCGCCTCAAGGTTTGGACACTTCCCGACGAGACATGTTGTTTCTAGTAGGTAACATACTTACCGATCGTATCAAGACTTGACACGATTCCTAGGGGTCGTAGAATCTTTAGACTTATCACTTATTACAACCTTGTACAATCTAATTGTACTTTTCTAAGTTAGTAATAAAGTCTAGTATGTTTATTCTACTCAAGTACTTTTCCAGCACCTTCTTCTCCTCTATCCTGAGCACCTTCCAGAGTATGCTGCTCATATTCGATTTCCACATCAAGGGGAACATGAGGTTCCTCGATTGGTTGAGCACTGGGTTCTTGTTCTTGGTCTGGAAGGTTTGCAGTTACAACAATCAGATTTTGCTCTTCAATTGATGGAGTCAGTGTTCGAGCATTTCTGTGTTGTACTGAGTCTGATGACAGTGCACCCATGATAACTGGACTCAAGTTTCTTCGTGGTCTTCTTCTTATGATCAACGGTTGCTCAAGTGAGTTAGTATCAGTATCTGATGCAGTATGAGGAGCATCAGGATCCTGTTGAGGTTGTGCAATGTTTGATTGTACTGGTTCTGGTTGAACATCCACCATTTCAACATCTTGACCAACATTGTCATCATCCTTATCATTATCAGTATCATCTTCATCATCATCAATATCACCTTCAACATCATCATTTATGTGAGCCTGTACAATGGCCCACATAGAAGGACTCAAGAAGGGTTCTCATGCCATTGGTCTATTAAAGTAGATCGTTTCACTGAGTGGTGGAAGATCAACTCTGGGACTGTTGAATTCATCGTATACATGTGCATCCATGGAATTCTGGAAGATGAGAGATAAGAATCTACAGAATGTAACATTGATTTCTCTGGTTTGAGCCCTAATCATTATAGCTAATTCATTGAAGATCAGTCTTGCATAGTTAATATCTCGATTGTAGTACATGGCATGTACCATCTGCATCCCAAAATCATTAATTTGGTCCAAGGCTCCAGATTTGTGGGTCATACACCGAATGATTGTTGAAATTAAAACTCCCCACACTGGACCAAATTCATTCCTTTTTATTGTGCCAGTAGTACCTTGGCGATCGATAAAGGGCAACACTGATCTGGCTTCTGCTCCATCAACAAATGGTTCGAACTGAGTATGAGCAGGAAGGCATAGTGTTTCTCGTATTATAGCAGTGGACACAAAAACTCGTCTTTGATCACGAATAACCCAGTCTGTGATCATATCTGGAGAATCAAGTTGTGCAGAGTACCAGAATTCACATAACATTTTGGATATATAGCTCGAGGAGAAAGTAACAGAGCTCGAGCGATCAGACTGTGCTTCATGTATGTAACAATATGTGTGAATTCAGGGCAGGCCCAAGCTTGAGGAATATTGAAGTTTGCAGTGATGTTGTTCCTCGCAAATTTGGGCACCTCATCTTTTCTAAACTGTGTCGCCGGTGCAACCTCTGGTGCGACGAATCTATAGTTAGCCATTTGTATCTGTGATTAGGAATTGGAAATTGTCTTGCAAGAATAGATGAAAATCGGTAATCGCAGAGAGAAATTGAGAGAAAGTGAAAGTAAATAACTGTTAAAATGAATTTAAATAAATAAAACGGTTATTTATACTTTTAATTTGCAATCATTATGGTATTGGGAAGTAAGAATCGGCGAAATGACAGCCTTATCCTGTTCCAATGGTAACTTTTCTATTAAAGAAAGTTACCATTGGGGAGTATGAGGTTTAGAATCAGTGTTAACACTCCAGGACTTCCAATACTGACTAAGTATTATTAAAAAAATAAATAAAAATAAAAATAAAAATTATAAAAACATTTAATTTAACCTATAAATTAATGAAAAATAAAAATTATATAAATTTGATAAATCAGACGAGCTATACTGTGCTGCTCAGTATTGAATCCAATACTGAGCAGACAATATCAGAAAAATTTAAAGAGAATTAACGATTCAGCATACCCAATTGCCCTTGTAGATACTTAAACCTTTCTTCTAAGAGAGGTTTAGTGAATACATCAGCGAATTGATCCTCTGTAGGGACATAATCTACCTGAACCTTGCCATTTTCCACATTATATCGGATAAAGTGGTGTCTGATATCAATGTGCTTTGTTCTTGAAAGATGGACTGGGTTTTCAGTGATAGATAGCATTAGCACTCTTGTTATCACAATGAATAGGTGTCTTTTGAAAATCAAACCCATAGTCCATGAGTTGGTACTGCATCCATAATAGTTGAGCACAACAACTTCCTGCAGCAACATATTCTGCTTCTGCTGTGGAAGTTGCTACTAAATTCTTCTTCTTGGATGACCAACCGGAATTCGCATCCTCCACTTGTGCTTTTCCCATCCAACCTGCAACCTGCATAATCTGCATCTGTATAACCTTCAAGGTCAAACTCTGAGTCTTTGGGATACCAAAGACCCATGTTAGGAGTACCTGAAAGATATGCTTTCATATGTGATTCCTTGGGATCAGCCTGATATCGAGCACACAAACATGTTGCACCCCTGATATCAGGCCTTCTAGTTGTTAAGTAAACTAAGGAACCAATCATACCTCGGTATGTGGATTCACATACTGGTTACCAGTCTCATCCTTACTAATTTTATCATGAGTACTCATAGGGGTGTGCATAGAAGACAAGTTTTCAAATTTATATTTTTTTCAGCATGTCATGCACATACTTACTTTGGATTATGAAAGTGCCATTAGGCTTTTGATCAAGTTGTAAACCAAGAAAATAAGTAAGTTCTCCCATCATACTCATCTGATATTGAGCTGACATTATCTTGGCAAACCAATCACACATGGATTTGTTAGTGGAGCCAAAGATAATATCATCTACATATGTGAATGGGTAAGATGTCAAACCCTTCTCTTTTTTGAAAATAAAGTTTTTCCTATTTTACCTCAATTAAATACTCAAACACGGTATCATACCAGGCTGTGGGAGCTTGTTTGAGCCCATACAAAGTTTTATCAAGCTTGAAAACATAATTAGGAAATTTAGGATCAACAAAACCTGGGGGTTGTTTAACATAAACTTTGTCTTGCAATTTTCCATTTAGGAAGGCACTCTTAACATCCATTTGATATACCCTGAAGTTCTTGAAACCTGCATATGCAAGATACAACCGTATTGCTTCAATTCTTGCAACTTGTGCAAATGTTTCATCATAGTCAATTCCTTCCTCTTGCCTGTAACCCTGACCAACCAGTCTTGCCTTGTTCCTGATTACTACTCCATCTTTGTCCATTTTGTTTCTGAACACCCACTTAGTACCAATAATAATCTTACTAGTAGGGGGTGGTACTAAGTTCCAAACTTTGTTTCTCTCAAACTCTATAAGTTCTTCTTGCATAGCTTCTACCTAGTCTTCATCTAATAAAGCTTCGTCAGCTTTCTTTGGTTCCATGGTAGACAAAAAGCTTGTGAAGAAACAAAAGTTAGCAGTTGCTTGGGGTTCAAAAGCCAATCTTCGTCTGGTTTGGACACCTTATTCAACAGGACCAATGATATTCGAATGAGGATGGTCTATGTGCTCCCTTAGATTGTTTCCTAAGGCAGCATTTGAAGCAATGTCAACAACATCTTGTTTAACTGGAGAGTTGTCTGTCTGATATTGATCTGTGTCCTGTTCAATATGAGATAGTTCAGGTTGCTGGTTTTCTTCATTTTGCAGATTTGTGGTGGATTCTTGAGATGAATTAGATGTTTCACCCTCTTCATAAGTGGAGTTATTTAGATCAAGATTTGAGAACTCAATGTTGGGGTTCTCAGTGATGGGAACCTCAGTATTTGTTGCAGTTCTACCATACTGAGTTAGATCTTGATCATCATCACTCATATCATGTGAAACTTGATATGGGTGAGACTTGAGCTGTTCAGCATTGGAGTTGTCTGGATTACATAAGGTTTCAATACCACTTATGTCCTCCTTTGCTGAAGTAGAATGCTCATCCGGATTTTCATCAAAAGTAACATGGATGGATTCTTCAATCACCTTTGTGGAGATAACATACACTCTGAAGGCCTTCGAGTGTGGTGAGTAGTCCATACAAACGCCTTCATTAGCTTTGGGAGCAAACTTGTCTTTTGAATAAGTAATTGTGGGCAACCCTCTCACCAACTTCTTCATACTGAGTTCATTGATGTTTATGAAGTTGATGTGAGAGATTTCTTGTGCCACATCCAGTTCAGTTCTGGATTGACTTTTGAAAGCAGGCTTACTCTGATGGTAGGGTGTAGTTCAGACAAGTTGACCACATAAACATTTCTCTCTCTACGAGCAATGAGAACAGGTTGTCCCTTCTCATTATAGATGATTCCTGCAGTCCACCTGAATCGGGCTTCCTTGTCATCATCACACATCTGGCTGATACTGAGCAGATTGTGTGTAAGACCCTCTACATAGGCAACTATTTTGAAAGTGATGTTTCCTTCTTTAATCACTCCATATCCTCTTGTTTTCCGTATGAAGTCATCCCCAAACCTGATAGAAGGACCCTTCTCTAGTGTGTAATGCTGAAGGTATTCCATACTTCCAGTCATGTGTCTTGAGCAGCCACTATCAAGGTACCATTTTCTATCACCCTGCACAAGACACAAAATAAGGATTAGTTCTTTTTAGGAACCCACTTTTGAATGGGACCTTTAGTAGGGGTAACGGGTTTAAATTTAATCTCTTTATTTTGAGAGGTCAGTATCACTTCAGGAGAAACCTTGGAGGTTTTCTTTGGTGATACTGACTTATTTTTTCTCCTTTTCTTTGGTACTGAGTACTTAGGATTTGAGAGATCAGTCCAACATTCATCTCCTTTATGACCAGTATGATGACATCTATAGCATTTTCTAGGCCTATTCCTAAACATGTTTTCATAAGGAATTTTAGAAAATTGTTTTTCTTTTGGTTGATCAATATAAGTTAGTTTAGCAAACTTTTGGCTTAGAAATTTAATATGATCACCAATAGACTTTAGAATACTGTTTTTGTCATTTTTAATAGATGGTTTAACATTTTCTTGAACAATCTTTTTAGGAGATGGATCTGGCTATTTCTTTTTATTTGATAAAAAAGTCTTATTTTGTTTAGACTTTTTATCTTTATCACTTAAAGATCATGTTGAAGTTGGTTTTTCGATTATCATTTTTTAAAAGAACAACTTTAACAGGCTCTTTTGGTTCTTCAGTACATGAATCAGATGTTCCTGCAACTTCAATATCAGTTATTATAATTGGTGTAGAAGTTGTTTCATTTGCATTATATTTGTCAAAAGTAGTAGTATTAAATAATAATTCAAATGGTGGAACAGCAGAAGTGTCATACTGCACTACATCGGGTTCAGTATTAGAATTTTCTTTTTTAGGAAATTCAATACTGAGCTCTTGTAGTTCAGTATAGCACTTTGAGCAGATTGAGGGACCATCAGGTTGATCAAAAATAATTTTCTCCTCATCATCTGACTTAGTTTGACATTCAACTTCACAAAAAGTTTTTGATTTAACAAACTGAATTGGATTCATGTCTGAAATTTCTTCAAATAAATCAGCAAAATTATTTCTACTTTTTAGCTGAGGATCAACTCCAAGTGCAGCCCTCTCATTTTCTGGAAATTGTTGATTTAGACATTTTTTCAGTTTTATAGAAGCATTTTCCCCAAGATTTACACTGTTTTTCAAATTTTTCTTTTTCAAGTTTATGTAAGTGAGCTTTATCTGCTAATATTTGGTTCATTGCTTGTAAGTTTAAAAAGTCTAATTCTAAACCTTTTAATTTTACTAATTTATCAAGATTTTCATTATTTACCCTTTCATGTTATAAAATTGTTGATTTTAAAGCTTTTTCTTTCTGTACTAGAGTTTTAAGATCAACAATCATGTACTCGAAATGTTTTTCTTTCTCATTCATTGAATAAGTTTGAAAGGCACTCACCTTGTACAACTGAGTAGAATCCCAATCATTATGGACACTCATTCTCTCAACTTCTTTGATGTCTCTTTCAAAGGTGCTTTCCAAATCTTCTTCAGTAAAATCCATAAAGGCTTTGTTTTCAACCTCTTCCTCATCATCACTCAGTTCTTCATCCATCCAAGCTTCTGAGTAAAATGCTTGATGAGGTGCTCCATTCCCTGCTGCACCCTTGCCCTTGCTCCAGTTCTTCAAGTTGACATACTTGTCCCTATACCGTTTCACACGGTATGCAATCTTATCATTTTGATCAGTTTCAGATGACTTGGTATGACAGTTGGCAGCAATGTGTCCAGGCTTTCCACACCTGTAACATAGACCTGATCTTGGGTCAGTATTAGAAGAGCTAACACCCAACCTCTTCTTTTTCAACTGATCCAGCTTCATAGACATAAGATCCATTTGAGTTTCAAGCTCCTCTGCCTCAGCATCATCAAGATCAACCTCTGGCTCTTCAGGCTCAGTGACAGTATAGGCCTGTTCCACTGGTTTAACAATCAGGGCCATGCCAGTGGAAGTCTTGTCAGTTTTCTTCCAGTTGATCAGTCTAGCAGCATAATTCTCCTCCTGATTCATCATTAAACCATACAATGTTTAAAGAGTGTATGTTTCAATGTTGTTAGCAGCATTGACAGAGTTTGACATGTCAAGGAATTGTTGAGGAAGATTTTCCAGAAAATTTTTACAGAGTTCTCCTTCTTCCCTCACAATTCCAACACTGATAAGATCATGGATAACAGTGTTGAATCTGTTATAGAGAGAGGTGATATCTTCATTAGGATTTGAAAAGAAGTTTTCATATTTCCTTCTCATGTTGCTTTTTCTTTGCAACTTCGCCTTTGATGTGCCTTCATAGGGGATGGTTAAGCAATCCCACATAGCTTTTGCAGTTGGAAGCTGCATGATTGCAGACATTATTTCTTTAGTAATTGCATTACCAATTACACCTTTGGCACTTGAGCCAAGACTGGACAACTGACGATCAGTACCAGTCCATGTGTGCTTCAGTTTTGGTATGGTTCTTGTTCCTGCAGGAGCATCATTAGTGGCTGCAACGGGTTCCATGGTTTGTGGAACGATGGGACCATGAATCAGTACTATGAGCATTTCACAATGGATAGATTCAAGATACCATTGTGCATTCAACTTCCGGCCACTGATGAAAGTCTTTGCCATCAAAAATAGGCACAACCTTTCCGGACATAAATGGGGCAGTGATTGAAGATATTTTTGTTTTTGTAGGTTGGGATGGGTAAGTATATGCAATGGTTGCCAGTGTAATAGATGGACTAAATAAGAGTTTATTTAGCCTGCACGGATACCAGTTGTTAGGTCACAATAACCCTCGTTTGTATGTTAATTGATAAATTTATTATACTTAAGACAATTAAAGTGAAGAACACAATATTAGAGTCAATGTATAAATCCACTAAGTGTGGCTTGTTCTGGAATAACAAGACCACTGATCAATTACAAAGATATGAATGTGTAATGTAAATTGGTGAGTACTCCTTTGCCAAGTTATCTCTATTTATATTGTTATAGAGATCTTACAAAAGTGGCAAGGAGTAGTAGAAGGACTGATATAAGGAAAGTGACCGAGATCAAAGGAATTTGATCTGGTCAGTTAAACATGGAAAGTTTAACTCAGTCCTTCTACTCAGTATTGAGTTTCAATAATAAGTGGCTAATACTACCCACTCAGTATTGCACCGAGACTTAGCTAATTTCTATTACATATTTATATAAGCTAGTCTAGGTTGTCTTGATATCTTAAGATCCTAATGGGGTAAGGCTTTTTGCCTTAACAAGTTGAGATTACGACGGGGTAAAAATTTGAAGTGTTTGGATAAGATCTCGATTCGAGATGTAAGTATCTCGGATGAAAGTGTGAAAAGATCTCGGGTCGAGATGTTTGAAGGTTCTCGAGTCGAATTGATGAAAAGTTCTCGAGTTGAATAGATGAAAAGATCTCGGGTCAAGATTTAGAAGTTCTCGGGTCGGGATCAGGAAAGTTCTCGAGCTGAGATGTTGGAGGTTTTCGAGCCGAGATGTTTGAGGTTCTTGAGCCGAGATGTTTCAGGATCTCGAGCCGAGATGTTTGGGGATCTCGAGTCGAGATTGTTCTTGAGGATCTTGAGTCGAGAACAGTAATGACGTTCGAGCAGTTAGTTAACGAGCATCCAAAAACACCACAATAATGATCCTAATTTGCTCAAATCTTAACCAAAACGCTTGAATCTTTTTGAAAAATGTTCTAAAATCATTTTCCTTCAATCCATTCCAATAATTTTGACCAAAAACAAACAAAATCTAATCCAAATTTTGATTTTAAAAATTGAAAACTTGAAGTTCAAGCTTTAATGGAGTTTTACTAAAATCGAAATTTTATTGTTAAAACGGATTGGAATTGATTGAAACTTGATTCTAAGCTTAATAATATGAAGAAAGGAAGATAATCAAGCCATAAAAAACTAACAAAAATACCTTAAATCCGGATTTTGATTTTTAACCCCTTTTTCTTCAAAAACTTGAAAACCGCCAATAATCTTCTGTTTTGGACAGCAAACAACGGATTTGGATCGAATTTAGAGTGAATTTGTGCTCTGATACCAATTGATGATCCTTGATTAAGGTTTCAATCCATTGTTTAATGCTTAGATGATGATTTTGATTGATAATTGGTGAAGAAGATAGGGTATTAGAGAGAGAAAGTAGAGAGAGGGAGGAGAGAACAATTGCTTGTAGATAAGATTGATTAATGGCAAAAGTTACAATTAGTGTCTATCTTTTTAGTGAATTAGACTCTATCACTAATTGCCTAATTAGTACTAATGACTATTTTTAGTAACTATACAATGTTGGCAATATTACCCCCTAGACTTATGCATTACAATATAATATATCCTAACATATACTTTGGGCAACTTTCAACCACTTTGACTCGTTCTCAGTTTAGATTTTTTTTATCCATTTTGAAATAAAAGTAAAAAAAAAACACAACACAAAATTGTTCAATTAGTAAGTAAAAAAGGCATACCTATGCGCAAGAAAGTGAAATGAGCAATCCTCTTTTCAATGGCAGTGACTATTAATCACGCCCTCGAGACAAAAATGAGAGATACATTAAGCAACATGCTAGTACCTGAAAAATAGTATGAAAATATTAGTAATAATATTAATGAATGAACAAAGAAGAAAATGCATACCTAGTATCTTTATTCCGTCCAGTATTTCGTCAACAATAGTTGACTTTACCACAGGTTTTTCGATGATCAGATGTAAAAAGTAAAAGACTTGGAATTTACAAGCCAAAACCTTGATAAAATTAACAAAAATGGCCATGATCTGTAACATATATCTATATCAAAAACAAATTTTCTACCAATTTCAACATAATCACGAATTAAACTTCGTAAGAGGATTACAAAGAGAGGGAAAATCTTACGAACATTAATTTTTTATAGATAAACTCTACATAAAAACTTGGTCACTATTCACCAATTTCTATCAAAATCTCATCAAATTTCATTAAAAGCTCTTATGATCATCAAATTTGTAAGTTAGTAAGTTTGACTCAAAAGTCAAAGCTACATGTGTTGCATTTGCTGGCTTCTAATTCTTTTAATTCACATAAAATCCAACATGAAGTTGACACAAAAGACTTTTGAGTAAATTACATGAAGCGTCCTTTAAAATTGAATGAACATAATGATGTGAACCCGAAACAATGGGGTGTGGTCTATCAGCGAAAGAAACAAGTTCGAGGTGGCTAAGTGTCACTATTTGATTTTATAAAAGCCAAGTGTATTATTTCCTTTTTATGTCTTGTATGGGATCGGTTTATATAGGGACCGAATCCCTTGGGGTTTTGCATTATGGATTTTAGTATTTTGTTTGTGACGACTACTTGGGAGAAAACCGGTTCTTCTAAGTCCGGGAGTATTAGTTTATGCACTTGGCTTCCATTGATTTGATTGTTAATTGTTATTCTTGTTATGGCACCTATCAAATTGGTATGAGAGCCCTCGCTCCTGCAACCTGTGACGATGGCAAGAAAGATTGTTGAAGTTGACGCAGATTTGACCACCTACAGGGCAGAGTCGTTCCTGGAAGAATCTGATGGAAAGCATGCTGAACTACTCGCCCTGTTCGCAAAACCAGCAACACCACCACCTCAATCGCCGCCAACTACACAGGTCCTACCATTGACTCAACCGGTGTCGACGGTAATGACTACTGCTCCTCCTCGGGTCACTACTACCTGAATCCCGATCATGACGTCTTCACTACAATTTGATGAAGATGGGTTTCCAGTGAGCATGTCCGAAGGAGAAAACAACAATGGTTACGGGCGATTTCGTAATCATGGCGGATATGACAACCTGCAGCAGAATCGTGATCCTTTCCCGAATGGTTACTCGAGGCCGGGAACAGGCAACAGTTACGGTTCGTCGGGTGAACGCACATGGGTTCCGAGCTCCGACCACCAATTACGAAAACTAAAAATGCCCATCTCTGACGGGGAAGATGTAAATGGATGGGTGTATAAGATAGAGCGCTTCTTTGATGTACAAGGAATGGTAACAACCGGAGAAAAGTTGAAGGTTGCGGTGTTATTTATGGAAGGGCAGGGGTTAGCTTGGTTTCGTTGGAGCGGTCGTCGAGATCAATTCCGCCATTGGGAGATGTTGAAAGATAGAATGCTCGACCGATTTCAAGCATCACAAGAGGGGATTTATACGAGCAATTTTTGTCAATTAATCAAGACGGAACGGATCGTGAATACGTGGGGTTGTTTGAGTCATTAGCAACTCAATTGGAAGGCATTCCCGAGCAGGTCATGATGCGAACATTTATTAAGGGTTTGAAGATCGAGGTCCGGAAGGCGGTGTGCTTATCGCAACCGCGCGGGTTGAATCATGCCATTAAGTTGGCTATTATGGTCGAGGAAAACCGAGGGGGTAATGTTACATAGAGTACTAAAAGCACACCCAAGATTCCATTGGGCAAAGCCAGAACCATCATGGCAGCCCCGAAAACAGTGGTCGGCGCGACCACGGGCACACCACACCACTGGTGACCACCGGTGTGACTAAACAGCCGTTCAAACGCATGACAGATACCGAGTATTCCGATAAACGTGCAAAGGGTTTATGTTTTAGGTGCGATGGAAAGTTTGCGCCCGGTCACAAATGCCCGGAGAAATCCTTGCGTGTTATGATCATGCCAGAAGGCGACGAGGAAGATGAGGACGATCCCGAAGAACACATGCATCTCGATATGATGGAGGTATCCGCACAATCAGTGGCGGGTATTGACGGTCCGCGTACTATGCAGGCAAGAGGCTCAATAGCAAGAAAAGAGGTAATCGTTTTACTCGATTGTGGCGCCACCCACAACTTCATATCCGTACGGTTGGTGGCACCGTTACAGTTGGCGGTTACAGGCAAGCGGGGCTGAGGTATTATTTTGGGAAATGGTCAAACGGATAAAAGCTACGGGATATGTAAGAAAGTGGAACTCCAACTACAAGGTATACTTGTTACGGAGGACTTTTACCCGCTCGGTATGGGAAGCACGGATGTGATATTGGGCATGAAGTGGCTAGAACAATTGGGGGTGAGTGAGATGGATTGGAAGGAGACATGGACGAAGTTTCAGCACGGCTCGGGACGGGTTACCATACACGGTGATCCGGCTCTACACCGGGGTGAAACATCCCTGCGCGCGTTATCGAGAAACTTCACCGAAGTGGAACAGGGGTATTTTGTGGCACTCGCAAGCTTAAATGATGACACACCTCCCGAGTCACAAGTAAATCCGGTATTAGACGATATACTAACCAATTTTTCAGATGTGTTTTTGATGCCTACAAGTTTACCGCCGTCACGAGACCATGAACATCGCATCACCATGAAAAGTGGTACCGAACCAGTTAATGTGCCACCGTATCGATATCCCCAACTACAAAAAGATGAGATCGAGAAGCTGGTCGAAGAGATGATAGAGGCAGGTATAATTCGACCGAGTACTAGTCCGTTTTCAAGCCCCATGCTACTTGTTAAAAAAAAGACGGTAGTTAGAGATTTTGTGTGGAGTACCGTGCATTGAACAAGTCAACCGTGCTTGATATATTCCCGATACCGGTCATCGATGAGCTATTAGACGAATTACACGGGGCGACCATCTTTAGCAAACTGGATCTTAAGTCCGGTTACCACCAAATCCGCATGCACGAACCCAATATTCCCAAGCCGGCCTTCCGGATGCACGAAGGTGACTACGAATTTCTTGTGATGCCGTTCGGGTTAACCAACACCCCGTCCACATTTCAATCGTTAATGAACCGCGTTTTCCGAACCTTTTTACGCAAATTCATACCGGTATTTTTTTATTATATTTTGGTTTATAGCCGAACGGTGGAAGAGCACAGAGACCATTTAACCCGGGTTTTTGATTGTTTACGGGCAGAGAAACTTTATTGTAACCGAAAGAAATGTGTGTTTGGTCAACAACAAGTAGAATATTTGGGGCACGTTGTGACCGCGGAGGGGGTACAAGCAGATCCGACCAAGATTACCGCCATGACAGAGTGGCCTATTCCCCGAAACATCCGTGAGCTTCGGGGGTTTCTTGGATTGACCGGGTATTACCGGAAGTTTGTTCAAGGGTACGGAAAAATAGCTCGGGCCCTAACTGATTTGCTGAAAAAAGACAATTTTAAGTGGAGTGAAGAAGCAACCAGGGCATTCCGACAGTTACAACTAGTGATGACACAAGTACCGGTACTCGCCTTACCGGACATCTCAAAAAATTCACCGTGGAAAGTGATGCCTCCGGTCATGGAATGGGGGTGGTTTTGATGCAAGAGGGCCGACCGGTGGCCTATTTTAGCCAAGTCCTTGGACCGCACGCTCAAATGAAATCAGTGTACGAGCGGGAGCTCATGGCTATCGTTTTGACAGTTCAAAAGTGGCGACCATACTTACTGGTTCGCGTCTTGACGGTGCTAACTGATCAAAAGAGTTTAAAATATTTGTTAGAACAACGAACAGTTGCCGGGGAAAATCAGCGGTGGTTTTCCAAGCTAGCGGGTTATGAGTTCGACATTCAATACCGACCGGGCAAGGAAAATGGAGCTGTGGATGCCTTATCTCGCCGCGGGGCCACAGTTGAAGTTCGGGCTATGTCATTGACCACATATGACCTACCTGAACAATTGACAGCAGACCTCGCGACAAACCCCGAGTTAACCCAGTTACGCGATCAGCTGGCTAATCAGGAATCCGGGATGGAAAGATACAGTGTGGTGGACGGGAATTTGCGGTACAACGGTCAGATGGTTTTACCGCGCACCTCGCAGAGGGTCAGGCAGTTATTAAGTGAGTTTCACGGTGGGCGGATGGGTGGCCACGAAGGTACCCAAAAAACCTACCAATGCATGTCGTGTGAGCTGTTTTGGCCCGGTATGAGACGAGATGTGGCTAAACTAGTATCGGAATGTGAAGTATGCTAGAAGAATAAGCATTCCACACTATCACCGGCCAGGTTTTTGCCAACTCTCGAATTAGCGTTTCGAGTATGGGAGGATTTAACCATGGATTTCGTGGAAGGGTTGCCCAAGTCGGAGGGGTTTAGCGTGATTATGGTGGTGGTAGATCGGCTAAGTAAGTCTGCTCATTTTGTACCCTTGAAACATCCTTTTACAGCAGCAATTGTAGCCAATCAGTTCATACGCGAGATCGTGCGATTACACGGTATTCCAGGCTCGATTATTTGGGATCGCGATAAAGTTTTTGTAAGTCACTTTTGGCGTGAACTCTTTAAAGGTCAGGGTACGGTACTCAAAAGAAGCACAGCATACCACCCTCAGACTGATGGTTAAACAGAAGTACTGAACAGAAGCTTGGAAACTTATCTTCATTGTTTCGTGTCAGAAAAACCGAAAGAGTGGCTTAAATGGCTGCCGTGGGCCGAATATTGGTACAATACCTCGTTCCACTCCGAGATTGGGACCACTCCCTTTAAGATCTTGTATGGTCGAGACCCTCCGCGTTTGATCGGATACAATAAAGGCACCGTGGTCACAGCGGATGTCGATTTGTTTTTGCAGGAACGTGATCGTGTACTCCAAGACTTACGGGTCCATTACTCCCGGGCACAACAGATGATGAAAACTCAAGCCGATGCTAAACGTCGGGACGTGGAATTCACGGTAGGGGAGTCGGTGTACTTGAAGTTACGACCTTATCGACAGTCTACGATGAATCGCCAGCTGAATTACAAACTTTCTCCACGTTTTTATGGCCCGTATGAGATACTCGAGCGCATCGGAACAGTGACGTACCGTTTGCAACTGCCACCAACTTCTAAAGTTCACCCTGTTTTTCATGTTTCACAACTGAAACGGGTTACAGGCGCACCACAGAGTGTGTCGGAGTTACCGGAGGTTATGGATTCCGGGCCGTTGCTACGCCCGGAGGCTGTGCGTGGCATGCGTTTGAATGGGGATCAGCACGAAGTCCTCATTGATTGGAAACATCTCCCAGTATCGGAAGCAACGTGGGAAAAGGCCGATCGTATTATGCAACAATTTCCTGATTTCCACCTTGAGGACAAGGTGAATTTTAAAAGCGTGGGTGATGATGTGAACCCGAAACAATGGGGTGTGGTCTATCAGCGAAAGAAACAAGTTCGAGGTGGCTAAGTGTCACTATTTGATTTTATTAAAGCCAAGTGTATTATTTCCTTTTTATGTCTTGTATGGAATCGGTTTATATAGGGACCGAATCCCTTAGGGTTTTGCATTCTGGATTTTAGTATTTTGTTTGTGACGGCTACTTGGGAGAAACCCGGTTCTCCTAATTCCAGGATTATCAGTTTATGCACTTGGCTTCCATTGATTTGATTGTTAGTTGTTATTCTTGTTTCGGTACCTATCACATAATTGGCAATGGCATTAGACATCAGAATACAAAAAACTTCAAGCATAAAGCAAATAAAGAAAGAACACTCTGATACCTAAAATCTATAAATCAAACTCCATAAAATTCAATGTCGGTAACAAAAACGATATCTTATTGTAACATTGTAAAACTTATTAGTCTACACATGGTCAATAACCCTCATATTATGGTAAAAAAAATCCTAAAATATCCTAACAGGTTAGGACTATTTGAACTAAAAATAAAATGTAAATTAGGAGCACTTACTCTTTCAAAAATAAAACCTGGCCCAGTACCTCCCAGAAAGTGGTTAGACATTTCATAGATTGAGCACGAATCTTAATATCAGCAACTATTTCACAAATACATGTCATTGTGCAAATGTATAAACTATAAACTCTTGAATTATAGTATGATTTTAGAACTTTGCTAATTCCTCATCTTTTTTTTTCAAATCAGCAAGACCATATTCTGCTCTTTTTGCAGCAGCTTCATCTCTGCAGATTGCTTCAGTTGGTCAACACTTTTTCATTCTAGCAACATAAATTATAAAATAAAAATATTACATCAGTACGAAGGCAAATTATAATTCACAATAACATAATAAGAATTTCCCAAATTAGGGTCTTACGAGTTAGGGTTGAGATATCTGACTCGCTTAAAAATATAGGTCGGTTAAATGGTGAATATAGATTGATATGGAGCAGCACCATAGTAACCACCACCTCTCTTAGAACTGGATGCCATTTAACGATGATATTTAGAAGTTGTGATGTACTAACAGAGGAAACCTGGACAAATAGTCTAATAAAATCAAGAAAGTTATCACATATAAATACATAATAATGCAATTAGATTTGATGTTAAGGTTTGTCGTTGTGAAGATCGCATAACTTTAGTGATCAATGTATTTTGGTGGTTTGCTGTTTATCATTGTGAAGATCACATAACCTCACTTTTGACCACCTGATTTCATTTGGACTTTCCAATTTCACGAACAGTGAGATGAATTGAACCGTAACTTGAACGAAGACTGATATTTGCTGAAATTCATTCCTGCGGGAGAGAAAAAGCGAGTAAACACATAATTAGGGTATACTGGATACTAGGAATCAATCGTATCTTATGAATGTATAAAGGTGGAAACATAACTGTTGTATAAAGGTGGAAACATAACTGTTTTCAAAATCAAAGCCTGAAATCAAGGAAAACATTATAACAGGATGACAAATACACACGGCTTGGACACTGAATCTTAGAAATTGAGCGATGAAACGAACGTTGAATCTTAGAAATTGAGAGATGAGACGAATTTCAATGTGAGGATTGAAACATGCGGTTATGGAGATGGAATTAAGAGACAAAACAAATTTGAATGTGGGAATTAAAAGCTGCGGTTATGGAGATGGAACGATTAAACGGCTAAAAGCAGGTTCGGTGGAATCCGAACGTGGGGATTCAAAAGTGGCTGGCAAACGTGGCAGGTATGCATATGTGCTATTATGACGTGGAATTACTGAGTTGGACAACTTTGGTTTAATATATAGATGTTTTAATACTTATCTTAAAATTATCTTTTCTAGTTTAACATTCTTATAAGACCCCTTTAAAACTTATAAAAAATAACATAAACCAATCACTGCATAATCAACCCAAAAAAAAAAGGAAAAAACATCTAAACATCTTCCGGTGGAAGGCATGGTATGGCAAAACACAACCTGGCAGTGTTAAAGAATAAAAGTGCCTTTGGCATGTACCGTGTCCTTAAAGGCGATTTTGTTTTTCTTCAGAAATGAGCTTGTTTTTTTTTCACAAATAGGGCTGTTCTTTTTTCGGGCTTTCAAAAATAGGGTTGAAGGCCTCCTGGAGGCCAGTTTTCGGTTAAAATATGGGATCCCCGAGGCCGGCCTTCGGGGAATCTTACAGGGGGCCGAGAGATGGACTCCTCGAGGCCGGCTTTCCTTAAACAAGGCCTCTAGGAGGCCGACTTTGTCCATCCAGAATTCTCACTCCTTGGCTATATATAATCCTCACTTCACAACCACTACTCGCACATCTTCTTCTCCCCAATACTTCACAAAAAACCTACTTCACAAAAAACTTATATATAAGTTGTGAAGTAGGTTTTTTGTGAAGTATTGAGGAGAAGAAGATGTGTGAGTAGTGGTTGTGAAGTGAGGATTATATATTGCCGAGGAGAGAGAATTCGGGATGGACAAAGCCGGTCTCCTGGAGGCCTTGTTTAAGGAAAGCCGGCCTCGAGGAGTCCCTCTCTCGGCTCATGTCAGATTCCCCAAAAACCGGCCTCGGGGATCCCATATTTTAAACGAAAACCGGCCTCCAGGAGGCCATCAACCCAATTTTTAAAAGCCCGAAAAAGCAGCCCTATTTGTGAAAATCCAAAAAAAACCTATTGAAAGTAAGCTATACTCAAGTTATTTAAGTGTGGTAGATATTATAGTTGGTAAATTCTTTTAGTTATAGTTTGTTATTTATGAAAAATTAAGTTAGTTATATAACCGACAAACTGGAAGTTGCAATTATTGATGAAGGGTTGTATATCTTGATTATCTATATATATGTATGTATTGAATTGAAAACAATTGTTGAATAAGAATATGTTATTTCAAAGAATTATTTTTGTGTTTGTGTTCTAATTCCTCCAACAAAGTGGTATCAGAGCCCATGGTTTGATCGATCAAATTACCAGAATACTGATTAACATCAAACGATAGGATCGAACGGATTGCAAGGGATGGGCGATTGAACAGTGATGTTCGAACATGGAAGAAAAAAAAAGAACAGATTCGAACAGGGAAGAAAAGGTGGGGTTTACGTGCCTTATCGGAAAAATAACCGGCGATATCATGGGGCAGAAACAACATCACCCGAGAACGAAATCAACATCATCATCAGCATTGATCAGAAGGAATCCAACCGGAGCAACCGATTGCGACCAAGATCGCCGATCAGAAACCGCCGCCGGAGAAGAACTAGAAGTCGATTTAGGGCACATAATCAACGACGCCTAATGCAGTAAGTATCATCAATGATGGTCAATTGAAGACCATCAAAAGAAGAACAGGTTGGAATTGCCGACGGAACCGGAGATAGAAAAGAACAACCGAAGGAGATAGATCAAGGAATGTCCAGAAGGATGAGAGAAAAAGAACGTGGAAAGTGGGAAGAGAGAAGAGAGAAGAAAGGAAAATGTTTTTTTCCCTCAAATTGAAAAGAAAACGCCGTGTTTTTGTTTTCCCAAAAGTGAAATACTAAAGCGTTTTTTGTTATTCCCAAAATTAACTCTTTGTTTCTGTTCTTGACTAAAAAGAAAAAATATGTTGTTTGTTAATTTTAAAATAAAAAGGAGAAATTTTGTTTAATAAAAATAAAAAGAAAGTTAATTCAATGTTCTCATAAAAAAAACGGAAGTTTTGATATATTTTGTTTTTCTGGATGAAGAGGAAAATTTTTGAAGAAATTAAATTGTGATAGATGAAGATTTAAAAGTCAAAGTGGTTTGACTTTATAAATGTTGGTGTTTCGTCTTTGTTGAAAAGATTCAAGATGAAGTTACTGTGTTACCGTCTCGATGAAAAGATTTGGGACGATGGTTGTGATGATTATGTGAGTGTGTTCCCACCATGAAAAGATTGGTGGATGGTTGATTACAAAAAGTGTGTTTGGGTGTGTGTTTGGCTGCAACAAGTTTCAACAAGTTCGATGTTTGTTTGGAGTATAGCTTAAGGGGGAATGTTGAAAGTAAGCTATACTCAAATTATTTAAGTATGGTAGTTATTATAGTTGGTTAATTCTTTTAGTTATAGTTGGTTATTTATGGAAAATTAAGTTAGTTATATAATCGACAAATTGGAAGTTGCAACTATTGATGAAGGGTTGCATCTCTTGATTATCTATATATATGTATGTATTGTATTGAAAACAATTGTTGAATAAGAATACGTTATTTCAAAGAATTATTTTTGTGTTTGTGTTCTTATTCCTCCAACAAAAACATGCTCATTTCTGAAAAAAATTCCTAAGAGGACTACAACATCATTTCGGTTAACGGGACGAGAACAATTCTAATAGGTGGCAACAATAATCACTGGCTTGAGGATTGGAACAAATTAGTGCTAGGAAAAGTCAAAATTTAGCATGGAGACTTTCCGAGAGAAGGCTTCCTACAAAAATTAACCTCGGAAAAAAAAAGTAGGATCCGTTACATGTATAACTTGGAATGGAGATCTTGAAATGGAAACCCACATTTTTCCTTCGATGCAAAGTTGCTACACATTTTTTGAGTTCATTCATTATTGATGGAAAATAGATGAAGATATGATGAAATCTATAATAACCAGTTGAAGATGCGTTACAGCTGACATCAGAATTTTATTGAAACTTAATTTAATAAAATATTGCAAGAAACCAAGAATTTTATTGACCGGTGAAATCAGAAAATTGAATGAAGTCAATCAAGGTAATGATCACATTCTTCAATTTTCGAGTTTGGATTCAAGTTCTTTTTCATATGTTCTTGGTGATTTGAGAATTGAAATGATGATTGATAGCAATAAGGAAGTAAAAGTTAAAAGAATAGATGATGCACGTAAGGTGTTTGATGAAATGTTAATGAACCGAATTTTCAAAAACAATGGCACAATCCAAGAGTATTATGAAGGATTCCGTTCTTTGTCGAGTAATATGAATTTAGTTGAATCATATCTCATTGATCACTTTATCTAGGGATTAAAACCAAAAATTGATAAGGGTGTTACAATGTTTGAACCTAAAACACTCTCGGATGCCTATTGTTTAGCTAGATTGAAAGAAACAACAAACAATCGTGTGAAGAGAAAGACTAATACACCATTGTTACTCACCACCCAACCTAAAAATTCAAGTGCATTGAATGATAACAACATTTGTTTAGTGATTCTTGACAAGTCGAATGAAATAAATGATAATAACATTGGTTTGATAGTTCTTGGAGAACTTTCTAAAAAAAAAGATGACACAAGTAACGAAATGCAACAAAAATATTCTAATAAAGTAGAGGACAACTACAAAGGTTAGGTGGTTTTTGATAAGCTTGTTGAAGATGGGGATGAAAGTAATGAAATCAAATCACTTGATAATTATTTCATCCAGAGTGAAAAGTTAGTTGAAAATGGTTTCAAAACCAACGAATTTGTGAAAACAAAAATGGGTGTTGTTTATCTTGGAAAATTTGAAGCGTGTTTTACTAAATTGAACGAGACAGTGTTGCTAGAATCATATGGATATTACATTCACTTCTCATGTGTGCAAGTTGCAGTAGAGCTCAATAGATCTCAAATAATGGATGGTAAAGATTGTAAAAATCCACAAATTGTAGTGAAATTTATTGAAATGTTATTTTCTAGTTGCATGAAAACATAGTCAAATCCTTTCTTTCTATGTGATTCTTATCCTCAAGAATCTTTTAAGGGAAATGGTTTGATACAGACCATTTGAAATATGAATATGCCATGCACATGCGGGAGCTTAACAGAATTAACCAACTTACAAATGTTGTTAAAGCGTTAGTTGAATTAGACATATTAGCTATAAATACATAATCTTGTAATAAGATAGATTAGCTTTTAGTGTGTAAACTCATTCATCCTATTTCTCTGTTTAGTCTATTCATATGGAATATCCAGTGTATTCATATGATTGATAATCTTTCTTTCGAATTCAGTTCTTAATCCTAGAATTCCTGCTTGATATTTTCCTTTCTTCATTTCTTAAGTGATTTCTAGAAAGGAACGTATCATGTCGATAATGATACTGATTTGTTCTTGGGCGTTGTTGATTTTTTGTGCCCTAATTCGAATCGATGACTCTGTCTGCCTGTGATTCGATGTTCTGTTCTTCCGTACGACGATGTTTCAATTCTTTTTTTTCTTCTTTCTGTTCTTCCCTATTGTTGATTATCGTTGTTCAATCGCTCGCTTCTTTTTCTGATCGATTATGCCACTGGCTCTGATACCATGCGTGAAATATCATGTAATCAACCCAATTTGGGTTTACATGATCATGACTTTGATCATCCATTGTGGGGCTCTCACAAAGACAAGTGTGTGTGTATATGTGATTGAAAGAAAATAGAATAGTAACACAATATATTGAATAAGATGATCGATCAATGATTACGTTGGTTCTTATACATATATTTATACTCTACGAACAGGTACTAATGAAACATCACACCTGTTGGCGGTGATGGTTGACTGTCGGCGGTTGTATTTGTTTCATTGATGGCACCCTTTTATTTATAACCCAAGTTTAAAGTACATATATATTATACACATGATAAGATATTTAATTCCAATAGAGATTACTTGACCAGATTCACTAGGATAATGTTAGTCTCGTGATAGGTGGAATATGACACCTATACGCTTTCACTAACAAATTTAAATTTATGGAGACACTCAATACTTTTTAAACTTTTCTTTGTTAATCAATAATAAGATGCAAGCAGTTTGCAGAATAGCTAAGAACAAATCCTAACTAAACTGCTTGCATGTGATAGACAACAACATATATTATCTAAGACAAGTTTATGATCAACAAATGATCAAGCACAAGACCAGACACTTTCGTTGTACAGACTCAATTCACGAATCAGAAAACTAGAGTTAACTGGTGGTTTACACTCTGCTCAAGGGAATAAAGTTCTGGGATAAAATCAGCAGCGTGTAACCTTGTTGGGTGCACACCAGAATCGATCGTTCAAGTCCTCAATTTATATCATTGGGAAACGTAGAGCCAAAGGAATGATCGATCGATTCAACGTGTGAGAAATTTCATTGGTGCAGAGGATGTATCATGGGACGCGCACAACTAACGGAATTCTGACAGTACTTTCGGTCGTCTTGTGATCGCTGATATCTTCTAGAAGATTTGTAAGATATTCCCATAATCAGCGATGCACAAACTTGTGTGTTACTTGTGTCTTTCTGTGACGCTGAAGCTTCCAGCCTGTATACACTTCTGGTACTCATGAGTCTTCGGATACTCATGCTTCTTCAGATGGCTTTTAGCTCCAACGACCTTCACTAAGAGGTTTCCTTAGAGAAGTATATGTTCAATGGTTCAGCGTTTGGTCCATTGAGCTGAACCTGTTACACTATCCAATCTGTTGATCAGTACCTGATTCCGCACGGGGAACTGATCGTTGTTTCAGCTGGTGATCAGATAGTGTAACTGGGTAGCTGAAATCTGATCAGATCAGATACAATTACCCACAATCTGAGGAACAAATCCACAGATTGTCTTCTAAGTATTTGCCTTTTTGTCTTCATTGAATCTCCTCAGTGGGGAATGCTTTTCAGCGACCCAACAATCTCCCCCTATTTGATGTAGACAAATAGTTAGGCAACTCCGATTGAATATGTGAAGGTTTTATAAATTTAACCTTGAATATTTTTCACAATTCAAAGGGTCTTTGACGTACTTAGAAAACATACAATATATGGTAATCTTGATTAAATCTGATCACACTACAACTTATAACTCAGGTATGTCAAAATCAAAGGGTTTTCTTTTTGAGTTTTCCTAAGTATCTAGCAGGCAAGTAAACTCAAAGGGTTTTCTTTTTGAGTTTTCCTAAGTATCTAGCAGGCAAGTAAACTCAGGTATGTCAAAATCATCATCATAAACTGATGACATTAACGGCAAAGCAATAATAAAAGAGTTGATTGTTTTGTAGCATGCAACAGAAAATGAAAATTGTTTTAAGTACAGACAATTGTTTTTGAGGTAGAAACCATCACCCAGCATCATCTGAGGATCATCCTTTTCTGACTCCTTAGCACAGACACCTGTTCTTCTTTCTCATTTGCTTTCTGAAGCTCTGCCTCAGACACTTTTAGTGTCCTTGCTAACATCTTTGCTTTTTCCTCGATCGGGAAACCTGGTCCTTTTCTTTTCTTCATTTTGGGCTTAGGAGGAGCAGCAGGACCGTTTCCTTTATTGCGGGAGGAAAGATGAGCGTCTGATTTGAGACCAGGAGGAACGTTCTCTCCGAGTGAGACAGACATGCAGGCGATTTTCTTTGGGATGATGGAGATGCCTGATTGAACGGTTGGAGTTTTGGAGAAACCTGTCACAATATTGTCAATGAGAGGAGTTAAGTGAATGCTCTCATCCTCACTATCTGAATAGGAGACAAGTTTCTTAGATATTGATTCTCCAGCTCTTTCATTCTTTTGATGAGAAGCTCCGACCGGTTCACAAACGACCTTCTCCGGAGCAGCTCCTTACTGAGGCTCTGTGTTCTCCCCCTAAAAATGGGGAGGAGAGTGGGCACCGACGAATACATTTTCATGCACAACGGGTGACTCAGCAGAACGATGAGACAACTTGGTGAGGATATCAAACTTGGAATGAAGTGCACCTACAGATGCAAGTAAGGCTGTCTGATTAGCATTGATGGTGTTGACAGCAGACTCAAGTGCCTCGATCTTATCAGAATGGTCAGAAACTGCATTGTATGTAGTTTGCAGGTTCTTTATTAAAATGGCTTGATATTTGTTTATAGCCCTCTGTGTTTTGTTGTGAAATCGGATGTTGGCATTGATTGTTCCGCAATAGTTCATAAGAGTACCACAACGTCTGAATGTTTGTAAAACTGTTGTTCTTTTACGTCATCTAGAGCTTTCAGAAACGTCAGTGGGAGTTGAGTTTAGAACTTGTGGAGAATTCGCGGTGGGAGATTCAACCGAGTGTTCAGCGGATGTTCTTATATCATCTGGAGATTTTGCAGATGTTGGTGGGAGATTCAACCGAGTGTTCAGCGGATGTTCTTACAAGTAACGACGTGCCTGTGTAGTTGGATGAAGGGATCTAGCGGAGGATTTCTTATGAGGTGGAGAGTGGTGGGAGCTATGAGGTGCAGGTTCTGATGGGGTTGTGTCTGAGGCGTTGTTTGCAGAACCAGTTGCCTCTGCTCTAGGAGGACTGGGTGGAGGAGAGTTGATAAATGTTAACATGCCTGGAGGAAGATTTGGAACCTCTTCTCTTCCTTGACTAGTGAAGTTTGAGTCACCTACGACACCTGATGTGAAATGGGGCCCAACGTTTGCATATGAAGCCTCTTCCCCTAGAGATTGTAAGAATACCATACAGAGACAGCGAGGGAAAGGTACCCGACTCTCCCTCTTTGGACCCCTAACTTTTTGATACAGCTGCAAGAAGACACGAAAAGCATAGTCGATTTGTGTATCAGTGAAGAGGGCAGATCCTAAGATAAAGGCGTGATCGGAGACAACATCAAATCCCCCTGTTTTGCTCGTTAAGCATTAAGAGATCGTCATGAAAAATGCAGACCATAGGGGACCCATTTTAGTTCTCGATACACCTGCTGAAAACGACCCCCGGTATTTGATGTATGGAAGAACTATCGCTCTGGCTTCCTCACTTTCAGGAAGATCATCAAAGTTTTGATCCGGCTTAAGATAATCCATTTTCGTGGCTGTTCGGAAAAAGTCAAGATCGAAGGATACCTGATGTCGGCCTTGCATAATTGTTCCGGAGATGGAGGCTTTTTCATTTGCATATGAGGATGTGCACGTATACCAAAACTCAAGGAGCATGCTTTTGGACAAAGGAACATCATAATGAAGTGCGTCCTTGAGAGGGTGATTGTGGAAGAAGCTGACGAGTGCTTGAAACTCTGGTTTTAATTGACCTCTTGGATTTAGGTTGCAGCGAGAATTGTTTTTGGTATAATACAAATCTGTGTAATGACAACGTACTGTAGGAGCTGGTTTGACTATTGCTGGTAAAGATGTATTGAATGGGATTGTAGATTATGAAGCCATGAAGAAATTGTTTTGTAGAGAGAGTGTCGAGATGAGTGTGGTGAGAGGATTTGGGGGAAGAAGATGAAAAGTGATCGGAGTGTGTATAAGAGTTGAGAGATTTTATGATTAAAGGCTGAATGGGAAGTGGTGAAAAATCGAACGGCTGGGATTAGTGTAGAGTAGACGTGATGATAGAGGTCAATCAATTGGACATAGACAACCCGGTGGGAAAAGACATATGAGGGTTACCATTACTTAGGTACCAGAGATGATGGCCAATGGCATTTGAGTACGCTGTTCAGATGAGGTCTTATGAGAGCATACCACGTGATTATTCGCTGAAGACTTTTCATATGGCATATATGTATCAGATGGTGGATGATTCATCGAACTGAAAAAGTTTTTTTTATTTTTTTTTTTTATTTTTATGCATTCAGCATACCAAGCCTACCAATAAGATATTTGAGTCTGGTTTCACCCAACGGTTTTGTGAAAAGGTCAGCAAGTTGATGTCCAGTGGGAATGAAATGAACTTCAACATCACCCTTCACAACATGATCTCGAATAAAGTGAAATCTGACATCGATGTGTTTTGTTCGAGATTGAAAAACCAGGTTACTGGTGATCGCTTAGCAATGGTGTTGTCACAGTAGACTGGAACCTTTTCTGTTGGGTCACATTTATTGTAATCAATAGTCTAGGGGTATAATGTGTAATAAATAGTCTAGGGGTATAATGTGTAGTTAGTCAATATTAGGTATAGGTATAAATACCTTGTTATAACCTAATTATTGTTAATCTTTTCCAACATTTGAATCGTACGTATTATTTTAAAAGCTTCATCTTCCAACTTCTTCCAAATTCATAATTGCTCTTGCTTAATCAATAGTTTAATCGTTGTTTAAGGATTCACATTTTTGTAATGTTGATCGAAGTCTGAGAGTTAATTTTTTATCCAGAGAACTTGAGCAACACACGCTCCAGTAGCAATGTATTCAGCTTCACATGTGGAGGTTGAAACAGAGGATTGTTTCTTGCTTGACCAGCTTATCAATTTTACTCCTAAAAATTGACACCCACCGCTTGTACTTTTTCTATCCAGATTACAACCCGCGTAGTCTGCGTTAGAGTATCCAACAAGATCAAATCGGTTATCTTTTGGATACCAGAGACCCAAGTTAGGTGTGCCTTTCAGATACTTGAAGATTCGTTTCACAGCATGCATGTGTTACTCTTTTGGATTTGCCTGGTATCTTGCACATAAACAAGTGGAGAACATGATATCAGGCCTGCTTGCAGTTAGGTAGAGTAGTGAGCCTATCATTCCTCTGTAAATTGTTGGGTTTTCAGTTTTGCCTGAGATATCTTCTGTTAATTTTAGATTTGTTTCCATTGGGGTTTTCCTAGAGGAGCATTTTTCGAGATCAAATTTTTTCCGAAGTTCAGAAACATATTTTTCTTGATTGATGAAGATTCCATCTTCATATTGAATGATTTGTAGACCCAAAAAGTATGTTAATTCACCCAGCATGCTCATCTCATAATTGTTCGTCATGAGTTTGGAAAACTTTTGACACATGTTCTCATTTGTTGACCCAAATATGATGTCATCAACGTATATTTGGACCAACAAGAGATCTGACTTGTGCTTGCGAATGAACCAAGTGTTATCAATTGTGCCTCTAGTAAACCCACTCTTAAGCAGAAATTGAGATAAGGTGTCATACCATGCTCTTGGAGCTTGTTTTAATCCGTAAAGATTCTTATCAAGTTGGTAGACGTATTCTGGACGTCTGTGATCTTCGAACCCTGGAGTTTGTTTTACAAAGACTAGTTCTTGAAGCTTGCCGTTTAGAAAAGCACTCTTGACATCCATCTGATAGACTTTGAAGTTTTTGTAAGCAGCGTATGCGAGAAACATTCGAATAGCTTCTAGTCTAGCAACTGGGGCAAAAGATTAATCGAAATCGATACCTTCTTCTTGTCGATATCCTTAGGCAACTAATCTTGATTTGTTTCTAATTACGGTTCCATCTTGATCGAGTTTGTTTCTGAACACCCATTTTGTTCCAATGATATTGGTGTTTGTTGGTGGAGGAACAAGTGTCCATACTTTGTTTTTCTCGAATTGTTGTAGTTCTTCTTGCATTGAAGAAACCCAGTGAGGATCTTTAAGTGCAGTTTTGACATTTTTGGGTTCAATCATTGAGACAAATCCAGCAAATAAGCATATGTTGGCGCTGGCTTGTTGGCTCCGAGTGCGAACACCTTATTGAAGATCCCCAATGACTTGGTTTATTGGATGTTTTTTATTCCATAGGGTTGATACATGATTTGATGGTCCGGGTTCATCCTTTGTGATGAGAAGAGGTTGTGTTGGAGAGAGTGGGGGTAGTTGAATATAGAGGGGTATGGTGTCTGAGTGGACGTGTTTTTGTTTACTTGAGATTCAGAGGAAATTTGGACAGGGGTTAATTGATCAGATACTGTATCTCTGATAGGTGTGGTAGGCTCACTTCTGGAAGGTGTAAAATTTTCAGATTGGATATTATCAGATGTTGGATTATCATTTTGACTTTCTGAAGTATTATTAACCAAAGGGGTTTCAGATCTTTCTGAGGAGCTTTCACTATCTTCAGCTTGATAAGTTGAGATTGGTTCATTAAAATTTAGTTCTTCATCGTTTTTAGAAGGAGGAGAAAGATCTGGAACATGTTTTTCATCGAAAGTAACACGAACGGTTTCTTCAAATGTAGATCTTTTCAGACTGTAGACTCTGAAGGCTTTGGATTGCTCAGCGTATCCGTCAAAGATTCCATCTTCATCTTTTGGATCGAACTTCCCAAGATGCTCTTTGTTGTTTAAAATGAAACATGGACACCCAAAGACCCTGAAGTATTCAATGTTTGGTTTTCTTCCCCTGACGATTTCATAGGAAGTTTTGTTGTGTCCCTTGACAATTACTGCACGGTGTTGGGTGTGACATGCAGTGTGAACTGCATACGTCCAGAACTGACATGGAAGTACGACTTCGTTCAGCATGGTTCTCGCTGCTTCAATTAAGGTTCTATTTTTTCTTTCAACCACCCCATTTTGTTCTGGGGTTCTTGGAGCTGAGAAGTTTTGAGAGATGCCTTTTTCGTTGCAGAAGTCTTCTAATGTGATGTTCGTGAACTCGGTTCCTCGATCACTTCTGATACTTTTAATTTTGATTCCAAGACTTACCTCAGTTTTCTTGATGAAGTTAATGATTTCTTCAGCAGCATCACTTTTTGCTCTTAGAAAGAAGACCCAGTAGAATCTGGAGAATTCATGTACGATAACGAAAGTGTACCTTTTTCTTCCACCCATACTTTCCACATTTACAGGACCAAAATGATCCATATGAATTAAGTTTAAGCAAGCTGTAGAGGCGGAGACTACTTTGGATCTGAGAGATGCTCGATGTTGTTTTCCTTTCCCACAAGCAGAACACATCTTGTGTTTGGAGAAAGTGAGTTTTGGGAGCCCTTCGACTAAACACCTTTTACTGATGTTGTTTATATTTTTGAAGTTTAGGTGTGAGAGTCTTTTGTGCCAGAGCCAGTTAACATCAGCTGGAGCAGCAACGAAGAAACATAGTACCTTTTCAGGAGAAGTAGAGGTCATGTCGAGAATGTACATGTCATCTTTTCTTGGAGCATCCATTACCACTGTTCCTTCTTGATCAATGATGTAGCCTTTTGTGTCAGTAAAAAGTACCATGTACTTGGCATCACACAGCTGGCTTAAACTTATCAGATTGTGCTTGAGGCCGTCTACAGAAAGTACCTTTTTGAAGGTGCACAATCCGTTAGAGATTTCACCTTGGCCAACCCCTTTCCCGGATGAGTTATCGCCGAAGACAACTTTAGGCCCAACTTTGTCTGTGAAATTCTTGAGAAGTGATTTGTAACCCGTCATGTGTCTAGAGAAACCACTGTCTATATACCAAATGTCATCGTTTTTATCAGATGAACCAGATGATCTAGCCATCGGACATTTGCAATTGTTGTTGTTTGAGAGATTTTCAGATTCTTTGTGAGATGGTTCATCACTGTCTGATTCTGAGTTGTACGTCTTTGACTGACATGCAGCGTTAAGGGCTAATACTTTTACTTCTTCTTGTGCTATTGCGAGTTTGGCTTTTAGAAACTGAAATTCTCGTTCAGTTTCCTCATACTTTCTTTTGTATTCAATATATGTATCAGAATCCGATGATAGATTTGAACTTCGCCGGTTGTTCTTCAGATTTACTCTGCAATTTGCTTTGTAATGACCAGTTTAACCACATCGAAAACATTCATTAGACTTGTAATGTGTCTGAGGACTAGATGCTTCAGATTTATTTCGTTTCATGACTTTGTTGCATCTTGTTACGAGAGCAGCCATTTGTTCTACCACATCGAGTGCGTTATCGCTGGAATAACCACTGATAGAGTCTTCTTCCAGATCGCTGTAATCGTCCTCGGATAACTTCGTTTCTTCTGTATTCTTGGAGTATCCATCTCTTGCATCTTTAGAGATTAATGATTTTTAAGATGTATCAGCGACAAGAGAAAAAGAGTGCTCACCGTTTAGTTAAGAATACATAGTATTCTCATTTTCAAAATTCATTAAGGTGCTGAAGAGGCTACTTACATTCATATCTTTCAATTTTCCTGTTGTTCTTAAGACTGTAGAGATGATGCTCCATTCCTTTGGAAGAATTTCCAGGAATTTGTGCATCAGCTCTTGTGTATCCTTTTTAATATTAGCTTCTTTGAGCTCATTTGTTAGAATCACGAACCTTCTGTATGACAGCTTGAGAGACTCTCCCTGAATGACCTTAAATGCTTCATACTTTCGATTTAGCATGGACTTTTTACTTGTTTTGACAGCGTCTATTCCTTCATATGACGTCACTAGTATATCCCAAATTTCTTTGGCAGGTTTACATTCTTTGACTGTAATAAGAATGTGATTTGGTAGAGAGGTTTGAAGAAGAAACTTCAGTTTCGCATCTAATGTTGCCTTTTCTTTTTCATCTTCAGTCCAAGATTCTTTGGGTTTTGCTTCTTTAGATTTGTACAGAAAGCTTTCTTCATCTTGAGAAAATAATCTTCTTCTTCTGTTGAGTGAGAGCTTTCTTCTTTTCTATCTTCAGATGAACTTTCTTCCCCGTTAAAGATGACAAGTTTATGACTGAGGAAGTGTGGAACATAAGGACCAGCTTCGAGAATGCTGGGAGCAAGTTCGTGCTGGTGTTTGGCAAATCCCAGAAATCGCACTTTCCACATTCCAAAGTCATGATCTTTGAAGACCGGAGCATTTGATTTTGAACTGAGGTTCAGTTTTGAGACCACATCGCTCATTTTGATCAGCAAGTGAGCAGATCAACAATTATGAATTAATTGTCCCGCTCTGATATCAATTGTTAGTCCCGTGATAGGTGGAATATGACACCTATACGCTTTCACTGACCAATTTAAATTTATGGAGACACTCAACACTTTAAAAACTTTTCTTTATTAATCAGTAATTGATACAATAAAGATGCAAGCAGTTTGCAGAATTGTAGATCCGTTTTCAATGATTAAACTATGGATTAAGCATGAACAATAAATAATTAGAAGATTAGATGGTGAAGAAAACTAAGAATACTTTGCAATTAGATAGGGAGGTTACAATTTAGGCAAAGGTTAGACGCTATTAGGTTACTACTTAGTATATATACCTAGCCGAAGTTTAGACTAAATACATAAATGATCCCTAGACTATTGGTTACAACATATGAGACCCAACAATCTCCCCCTTTGTAACAATAGTCTAGGAGGCGTATCTTCGAAGTCTTCATCTTGAGCCAAAGTTGTACCTGGTAGATATGTCGTTGAATAATGTTGTATCGGGAACAATTTGAGTTTTCTTTGGATGTGAAAATGAATACTTATTGTAACTTTTCAACCAACAAGATGTATTTTGAAGACTTTTGACTGAAGATACATATTGATCGACTAAAAGTAAGACCCATAATGATAGATAGATTAACAGCGGAAGTCTTCTCTTGAAGTTTGTGGCTTTATGTCGATCTATGATTTTTGATAATTGTTGTTGAGGTAAAATGTTGATAACGGTTACGCTCCCCCTCAAACAAACAACTATTTTTTCAAGGGAGATGGATTGAACATTCTGATATTTACTCCCCGGTGAACCAATTACCAAATTCAACTATGGAAGTTGTTTGATACATTCGTTAGATCTTTGGTTTCTTGTTTACTCCCCCTTAACTGGTGCATATATCTTATTAAAGTGGAGTAAACTAGGCTAATGTATCGATAATCTCCATCATATTGTAAGAAACTCCTAAGTTTGTTCCCGCAGATTGAGCTTTAGAAGAATTTTTTCTTCGAAAGTATCAATTCTTTATAAAAAGAATTTATGTAATGTATCTTCTCCCCCTCATGACGAATAAGATTTATCTAATTCATCATGTAAAATGTGAAGTTCTGCGAGTTGAAATTAGGAAGAATCGTCGCTTTAAGGAAACAAAAAAGGTGAGTATGACGATACCCCTTTGATGAAAATGTGTTGAATAATGATTATACATTTTTTGTAATAATCAGTGTATAACGCATATTATCATTTAAACCATTGAAGTCTTCTTTGTTTGTAAAGCTGGAACTGAGTGATAAACCGTTGTGCAGTTATGTTGAATAATCAGCTTCAGCTTTTGATGATCGGTGATAACAATACTTGCAATTGGCTCTTTTCAACCAAATAAAAAATATTCCAGAAGACTTCAAATAAATCGACGAAATGTAGACCCATATATTGAGCAGTCGGCAACGGAAGTCTTTTTCTTGAAGTTGTGGCTTTGTCGATTTGTTGATGATCCTTGGTTCCTGATATTTGTTGAAGTCGTAGAAGTACGGTATTTTGATTTATTTTTGGATTTTCTGACCGTTGTTGATATTGTTGGAGTACGGTCATAGAATCCCTTATCTGATATATTATGTAGTACAATCATCAGATCCTCTATCTGACATAATGACTGTTGTTGATAAGAATGGAGTACATTCGTCAGATCTTCGCACAAGAATGTATCAGGGTAACCCGGGATCACATAGATTTCCCGTTAACACGACAGTTTTTAAAAAATTGGGTGACCTACGTTCAGCGTTGGCTTTGATGTTAGCACTGGTAGGATTTCCATTCAATCATCGTGAATACCAAGAATGTTGGTATCACTATGAATGTTCCGGCAATATCACAAAAGATATGCTTGGTAGAGTGCCTGTGTCCTAGATAAATTTAATTCGGTTCTAGACTCTATACGTGGACAAACGAAGGCGAGGACTTGAGGTGGGTCCTCTTTTTCAATATCAATAATCTCCAAATGAGATGTCGATAGTGGATGTTGTTATCTCCGTGATTTTAAAACAAGTACTTTTTGTACTTGAGTGGTCAGTGGGGGTTGTGCATTGCATCACTAGGTCCATGATGTCTTAATCAGAAAACGACTCATGCAGTCTAATATAGATGTGGCTACCCGGTCATTTGTTCGGTTTAGGGAGGGTTCTCCGTTTTCTTTAACCCTTTCACACACGCTCCTCACACAACTCCCTTTTTCATTTTCAACCACACCCTCGTTTTTGTTTTTACCAAGTGAATAAGTTGATTTGCACCCCATACTTCATACCCCCTCTCAATTTTTACCTCAACGCACCCCAATCAAGATCCCATGATACTTGATTCTGCTCACCTAGACCTAGGGACCCTCACTTTTTAGTTCCTATATTGTCGGTGGCTCCGGGGAAGACCATGCTAAGGTTAGCAGATCATAGGAGTATTTGAGAATGGTCTATTACGCTCATGTGCATTTTAATCAGCTTTCAAAAGATGTTGCATTTTGGAAATTCACATGGATTTTTCTTCGGATTTTGATGTAATTTTGGTCAAAGTTGTTGCCTGAATGATTGTGGATTTTAAGGCACAGCAACTTGTTCTTTTAAGGTAACTCACATACAGTATCCGTTAGCACACGGTATGAATCGGTAGTCGTTTGCACAACCGTTGATTCAAGTGTGTGACCTGCGTTTAGAGTTGGCGTGATTTTAGCTCTAGCAGGATTTCCACTCGATCCTCGTGAAACATCAGATTGTGATACCACTACGAGTGTTCCGATGGATTCATGGAGATCCATTTTTGTAGGGCAAGTGTCCTATATTAGAAGATCTTTGAGGGTGAGAACTAGACACACTGTGCATACAAAGAGACTTAACCCGGGGCAAGAGGTTATTTTGTTTCAATACCGACATACTCAATATCAACAATCTCCAAATGAAGTCGATATGTGGACAAATGAAGTCGAGGACAACAGAGAATTTTCCTCTTGTTTCAATATCAATAATCTCCAAATGAGATGACGATAGCATATGAGCTAATCTCCGTGAAAAATGAACCAAGAACTTTTTAAGAAGTACTTGAGTAGCTAGGAGGGTTGTGCATTGCATCACTGGGTCCATGATGACTTCTTCAATATCAGAAAGAAACATATGCAGTCTGATAGAAATGCGGCTACCCAGGTTTTTAGTCGGTTTGGTAAGGGTTTTTCGTTTTCTTTAACCCTGTCACACACTCCTCACTCAAGCTCTCGTTTTAAATTTTCAACTCCTCCCTCATAACCTTCATCATGTGTTTGAAGTAATAAAAAATGTTTTGAATGCATCGTGTATAACATTGTTTTTCACATTTATAGAATGATAAGCTGATTTGCACCCCAAACTTCATCACCACTCTCAATTTTTATCTCATCACACCCATATCAAGATCCCGTGATACTTGATTCTGCTCACCTAGACTTAATGGACTCTTACATCATTTCCTATATCGTAGGTGGCTCATGGGGAAGATCATGCCGGTTATAGCAGATCATAGGAGTAATATGAATTATTCTATAATGCTCATGTGCAAAATCAACATTTTGTCCATCGGAATTTTTGTTGGTTCCGGTATAAGTTGTTGCTATTTGATTGAAAATTTTAGGCACAGTAACTTGAACAGTTTAGGTAATACCGGGCTCACATAGATTGACCATTAGCACACCATTTAATTCAATAGTTGTTTGCACAACAATCGATTCAATTGTGTGACCTTCATTTAGAGTTGGCGTAATATTAGCTCTAGCCGGATTTCCACTCAATCTTCGTGAAGCACCAGATTGTGATGTCACTATGAGTGTTCCGATGAATTCACAGAGATTCATTTTAATAGAGTATGTGTCCTATATTGGAAATATTTGACGGTGAGATCTAGACACACTGTGCAATAAAATGAGACGCAACCCGGGGCAGGAGGTTAATGATTTCAATACCAACATACTCCGAATGAGTAGTCGATAGATTATGTGCTACGTCCCCTGATGAATTGAAACAAATTCCTGTTGAGAGGAATCTGAGTGGTTGGTGGTGGAGTGCAGATGCTTTACTGGGCCAGTTAAGCCTAATGAAGCATTCAACACATTAATGATCACCTTTTTGTATGGTTGCCCAGTTTATTGACAGTTTGGATGCATTCAAAGGTGTGTTTTCTTGTTATTATCATGTTTTCACATCACCTTGCACTCACATAAATCTATACCCTATACTTATACCCTCACATTTACCAATCGGCAGAAATGTATTTCCATTGGAAGGTAAGGCCGGTTCTGGCAAACCATGGGAAGGTACAATCTTTTAAAAGATTTATCGATTATTTGTTAGGTTGGGTATTTTGATTTGATTTTAGAAATTTTCTCCCCCTAGAAATACTAATTCTCCCCCTAGAATTATTATTTCTCCCCCTCGACAAAACAAAGATATTGAAACTTTTGTAGATTAGAGATGTACCTTTATCAGCAGTACAGGGGTGGAGAAGATTTTGTGCAGTTATGTGCTTTCTGGTTAAGAGCGGGTTCTAAATCTGAGTTAATTAGAAGCCATTTTTCGTTGAGGACCGGGTTTCAAGCTGAGATACTTGAAAGCCATTTCTTTGAAGCTCGGGTCATACACTGAAGTGTGTAAGAGCCATTCTGTTGAGACTCGAGTTATACACTGAGTTGTGTATAAGTCATTCTTCCTGCGAAACAAATCATACAACTTTTGGTACCCATTTTTGTTTGGCTCCGATGGTGTTAGTATTAGAATGAAACCATTGATAAGTTGTATCGATTTGATGTAAAGATTTGGAATTCCAAGAAAAATTGAAACTTAATGTTTCACTTTCAAATAACTTTCGGTGAATTATTTGAGATTTAGGATTTTTAGGAATCCATTTTGTATTTGAGCTCATAGGGGTTTTATAGACAAAACCGTTATTTGTTCTGGACACTGATTTAAAAATTATTTTTGGTGCCAATGAAAGTAAATCTTTTCTCGAGTACGTTAGAGATTTAGGTTTGGAAATAAATTTATGTGAAGGTGTAGAATGTTTCAAAACATGTTTTGATTTAGACGAACAAGTTTCCAGAGATTGTGGTTTCACAAACAATTTTTTACTCTTTTGAAGTGAATATGTTGTGAACTGAGAGAACTTTTTAGACACAGATTTTGAAGATTCACCGTTGTAAATCTTAATTGGAACTTGTTCTGTTTGTTTTCCTTTATTAACAATTTTAGGTTTAGAGAGTTTTTCAACCTTGATTTTCAAAACATCGTTTTGATTTTTTGTGACAAATAAGATCTGCTTCAAGAGATGCAATTTTATCTAGCAATTTTGTCTTATCAATATTAAAAATATTGATTTGTTTTTGTGAATCTGATCCAAAATTACATTTGAGTTGTTTAATTTTATCAGTCAATACCTGATTTTCATCACAAACATAATCATATTTTTCGATATTCAAAGTATTCAAATGATTGGATTCATGAAGTTGTTTTGTGAGTTCAGCCATCTGAATTTTCAAGTTCTCAGAATCTGTTTTAAATGTACTGTTTTCCTTTTTTGAAAGTTCTGATTCTTGTTCGGTTTGAAATTTTGAAATTTCTGATTCTTTCTTTTCTTCAGAAATTTGAGAAATGTGTTCTTCAAGATATTTCATGGCGGTCAAAGCTTCTTGCAGAGAGTTAGCCAAAATTTGAGACTGTGTCAACTCGATGCTCTTTGACTCTAAAGCAGTTGACTTTTCTTGTAATTTGATTAAACATTTTTCTAATTCACAAGTTTTTTCAGAAACTGTTTGCTTCAATAAATCACGTTGTTGAACTAATGTCTTCCCTTTTGTTTCAGCCATACCAAGTTTTTCTTTGGTATTATTATACCTAGTTTTCTCCTGTACAAGTTGTTCCAGCAGCTGTGCATGTTGAGATTCTGAAAAGGTATTTTTGCCATTTAGCTCAAAGTATTTATTTTGAAGAGATTTAATAAAATTTTCATCCATTTTAGCTCTTTTGTTTTCAAAATTCTATATTTTCAAATAAAATGATGTGACAATCAACGATTTGGATAATAAAAAATGTTGAACTTTAATAAATATTTTGTTTCTCTTGGGCCAAATAAGAAAATTTATAATTAGTTGGCAAAATAAAAAATAAAAGGAAAATCAAGTTATTTGAGATTTAAAATTCAGTTTGGTGGAACACATTGACTTTGATTTTGATATTTTAAATTTAAAAACTAATATAAGTTTCAATAGGTGCGTGTTACACAATCGGATTTTATCAAATTTTAAATTTTAAATTTGAAAACAAATATAAAACACATGCAAGAGACATATCAAATTTTATCAGGCGTGTAAACAAAATCCCTGTCTTTCATTGGTGCGTGTTATGCACCTCCTTTTACGCGATTGGTGCACCGTCTCTTGCATCCAAAGAATGGTTTTGAGATCTAAAATTGCACTGTGTGTATCACCGTCTTCCTTCACGGGATGTACAAAGAACCCTTGACTTCGTAATCAGAGTGAATTAACAATCGGAATTGTTTCAAGATCAACAACAACAATCGGAGACAAAGATTACAGATGAATTGGTCGACGGAAGAAGGTGGGCTGCTCAAAATCTCAGAACTTGCCGGTATGGTGGGTAGCTGCAAGCAAAGATGAGCTGATTCCATTTCCCAAGTACGTTCTTGTGTATGGTCTTTCTTCATTCTCTGGGAGAACAAGAGTTCTTTGATAATGTTGGCTCCTCTCTCAAAGCCGGTATGGTGGGTAACTCAAACTTCACAGGTCAAGAAGAGAAATTTGCTCCTGAACTTCCAAATGGTATGTTGACATTTACTCGATTTCCACAATATGCCTCCTCTCAAGAGGATGATGTTGAGTCTGATGATGATGACAACCAATCCTCTTCTGATCATTCACCACTAACACCACCTTCAAATCCATCAAACCAATCCCGCCGTTATAGAACCAGAAGCTCCAATCCCGGAGTTGTGTCCAATCCCACTCCAAGTCAGATAAGGGAAATTTTATCATCCCCTTCACCAGTCCCTCTAAGGACAGAAAATGTTGATGTGGACCATTCTCCGGTACATCAGGAATCCAGGTTAGATGCTGAACTTGATGATGTTAACAGACTCATTGATGAGTTTGTAGAAGAAGAAAATGCTGATGAAAACCAATTGGTGGAGCACACGAGTGTCCCCACTCAATAAAATTTGATGCTGAACCTGAACATACACGCTACCAGTCAGCTGGACTGATAGCTCCAATGAAGAACCCGCCCCCACAGACGAGCAAGTTCCACCTCCCAGGAGAGCTGCCGCACCAGAGGTTCCGATGGACCGGGGTGTGCCATCTACGACAGATCTCCCTGGCCTAATGGAAAACTTCAATGAAACATTCAAACAACCTGCTCTTATTAGAAGTTTTTGAGGGGTTATCAATACCAACATTAGGAACATCTCCAATCACCAGATTATGTCAGAGAGCGTCCAAGATTTTTTTGCCAACAATTAAGAAAATCTCCAAAGAAACGTGAATGCACAAAATGGGCAGATTGATAATCTTATCTCGGCAATTCAAAATCTCAAGTCTAGTAATGCTGATCTGACATCTAAGTTTAATCATCTTGAAAGATCCATTGGTGAAAGGATTGATAATCTGTTATCTCGCATCTCCACCCTTGCGGAGCCACTGATTAATAGAGAAAATGCTCAAGGTGTCACTCCCACCCCTCATTTTCAGGGGCAGAAATTTGTGACCCATCAAGGCACGACGGAGAGGGTTGCTTGTAGACCGGCCGGAATGGGGAGTGAAGACCGGAGCAGTGGAAAGAGAGTTGCTGGAGATAGCAGAGTTCGTAATGTTGACAGGAGTTTGAATCGTGTAGATGAAGAAAGTGTTCAGGGTGGGAAAGTCAGCCAGATGACCTCATAACGTTTTAGGAGGTCAGCTATCAGGTTCAAGAAATTTCCGGAAACTACCATCACTCACCTTGGGGGTACTACCAGGGTTCCCATAGTTCCTTCCTTAAAACCCCTTGTCATAGGAAGGGCGTCAGCACATGCTCCCGCAGAAAAAATCCAAAACCTTCCCTTTGATAAAGGTAAAGGTCCTGCTGCTTCTCCTCCAACAAAGACAAAGAAGAGAAAAAGCCAAATGAATCCTGAGGAAGAGGAAATCAGGAGGACTGCAAGACGTTTGTGGATGTCCGAGAAGGAGATTACTGAGGCTAAGGAGGAAGAGTGCAAGAGGAGGGGCTTGGGAAGCCACAAGGGAAGGAAGGAGTGAATGGATGGAAAATGATGGGAGCTACCGGTGGCAAAAGGCCGGTGTTTGAAGAAATTTATTTTGTTTGTGTTTTCAAAAACAATGGTCTGTAACCTTAAAACAATTTACTTTTCCGCATGCACCCCAAAACAATTTACATTTATGTCGTTATTTTGCTACTCGATGATGAATGAACATCATAAATCAATGATGATGATTTTTACATACCTGAGTTTATTTGCTTGTTAGATACTTAGGAAAACTCAAAACGAAAATATGAGTTATAAACTGTAGTGTGATCAGATTCTATCAGATCACCATATATTGTAATGTTTTCTAGGTATGTCGAAGACCCTCTAAATTGTGAAAAATACTCAAGGTTAAATATAAAACCTTCACATATTCATGGGGAGTTGCCTTACTATTTGTCTACATCAAATAGGGGGAGATTGTTGGGTCGCTGAAAAGCATCCCCCACTAAGGAGATTTAATGAAGACAAAAAGGCAAACAGTTAGAAGACAATCTGAGGATCAGTTCCTCATATTGTGGGTAATTGAATCTAATCAGTTCGGATTCAGTTACCCAGTTACACAACCTGATCACTATCTGAAACAACGATCAGTTCCCCGTGCGGATTCAGATATTGGTTAATAGATCAGATAGTGTAACAGTTCAACGCATTGGATAAAACACTGAACCATTGAACAGATACCTCTCTAAGCAAAACTCTTAGTGAAGGTCGTTGAAGCTGAAGGCCATCTGAAGAAGCATGAGTATCCGAAAACTCATGGCTGCCAAAAATGTACATAGGCCTAAAGTTTCAGCGTCACAGAAAGACACAAGTAAAGCACAAGTTTGTGCATCGCTGATTACGAGAATATCTTGCAAATCTTCTAGAAGATATCGGCGATCACAAAACGACAGAAAGTACTGTCAGAATTCCTAAGTCGTGTTCGTCCCATGAAATATCCTCTGCACCAACGGAATTCTTACACGTGGAATCGATCGATCATTCCTTTGGCACTACGTTTCCCAATGATATAAATTGAGGACTTAGGCGATTGATTTCCGTGTGCACCCAAGAAGGTTACACGCTGCTGAAATTACTCCAGAACTTTATTCCTTCAAACAAAGTGTAAACCACCAGTTAACTCTAGTTATTTGATTCAAGAATTGAATCTGTATAACGAAAGTGTCTGGTCTTGTGCTTGATCATTTGTTGATCATAAACTTGTCTTAGATAATATCTGATGTTGTCTATCACATGCAAGCAATGTAGTTAGGATTTGTTCTTAGCTATTCCGCAAATTGCTTGCATCTTTATTGTATCATTTATTATTAATAAAGAAAAGTTTAAAAAGTGTTGAGTGTCTCCATTTAATTTTAAATTGGTCAGTGAAAGCGTATTGGTGTTGTATTTCACTTATTACGAGATTAACATACACATCAAATGTTCCCCCACCCAAATCAAAGATGAGCACATTTTTTTCTTCCGGGTGGTTCTTGTCAGCACTTTTGTCAAGACCATAGGCAATTGCAGCTGCTATTGGTTCACTAATCAAGCGCTAAAGATTTAGACCAACAAACATTCCAGCGTCCTTCGGTTCTTGCCATTGCTTGTCACTGAAATATGCAGGAACAGTAATCACCGCGTCTGTAACCGTTGTTCCAAGGTATGATTCAGCATACTCTTTCAAATTCTTTAGAATAATGGAAGATATTTCTTCAGGTGAAAATTCTTTTTTTTTTTTTCATTGTGTTTAAGCACGATCATTGGCTTGTCGTTAGACCCTTTTATTACCTTCAAAGGCCATGAATTTATGTCCTCCTGCAACTTGCTCTCACTGAATCTGCTTCCAATTAAGTGCTTAACATCTGAAAATCCACAAGAACGGATGTACAGGATCGACGTTCATTACTTAGTAGATTACAAACTAAAGAAGGTTAAGACTTGGATTTTTTTTATTTTTTGAACGACTAGTTAGTAAGTTAGTGGTTCGAGCCTAGACAGTAATATCCACAAGGGGCAGCAAGCCTCCCTCGAACCCTCCACCTATGGGGAATAAACTCCATCACCTATTCACCTGAGGAAAAGCCTAGCTTCAACGAGACTCGAACCCGAGAATTTATGAAGGAAAACGCCCCGAGGTTTCCCTTGGTGGCCAATTGATCTACACTAACTCGTTAAGACTTTGATTTTCTTGTGTCTTAAATATGTGTAGATGGACTTACCAAAAACGATGTTCGTAGGGTTTCTGTTGATTTGATTTTTTGCACCTTCACCGACTAAAAATTCTGTTTCGTTAGAAGCTACGATTGATGGGGTGGTGTTGTTACCCTGTTCGTTGGGAAGGATTTCAACACGGTTGTGCTTATCAAACCAGACAGCAACACATGAATACGTTGTTCCAAGATCTATGCCTATTGCAACACTTGAGGGAGTTGTTCCAAGATCTATGCTGATTGCATTTGCTTGACCTCTTCCCGACATGTCAGAATTAATCACAGCTCTAGCAAAGAATGACGGTATATGCAGGAAAGATAGTGAGACTGAAAATATAGAAAAGGGATAACGTACAGAAACCGTACTTTCATCTGCTATTTATACCGAGGGGATGAGACAACAATGAGCAAAGTTGCATTTATTAAACCAAGCTGATGCATTTGTTTATGATAATGGTAGGTGACTGACCTTGTCTTAGTCATTTTTTATGTCTGCCTACTTTACAATAACGCATGGGACTCGAGGGGCCGAGTCGACCCGAGGGAGACTAAAGCAAGCGAGCTCAGGCGAGCGATCTCCATCTCGCTGGTTCGATGGAGAGGGAGTAGCTACGGAGTGAAGCTTCTTATTAATTATAAAAAGGCCGGAGTTTCATTACAAATTTCATGTTTTTTATTTTTTTTTTGGACGGTGGAAATTTTATAAAAAGACTACCATTTCGAACACTAATTTCCTCTTTCAAGATATCAGGCCCAGGTAGCATGGATAAACCATTCTCTTGTTCAAATAACGATGTCAACGAGAATGAATATATTGAGAAGCTGTGAGTTTAAGGGACAAAAACACTATTTTTAATTTTCTAGTGCTTTCCTTGCACATATCATATACCTATTTTACTCCGTATTAAACTCCTATAAACACGAATTAAAACATCACAACGTAATTTAAAAATTATTTATTCAATAACAGTATTCAGTAGCAGTAGACAGCTCAATAAAACGTCACACCTCCGGGACTAATTTGTCAGGATCGAATAACTAAATAAGTTACTTAATCACAGATCTACTGAACAATATAAGTTACAGCGGATTAACACTATGTTGATTGAATAAGAACTATGCAAACTGTAAATCGAATAAGAATGAATAAGAACACAGTATATCACAAAAAGCTTCAATGTATTAATTTTATCGATCAATACACGTATGTTTACAATTCATAAGGAACTATATATAATAGTCCTTGAAGCCTAACACTTTAACCTAGTTATTCTAGGAAACGATTAAGATTGAATTTACAAAAGATTTACATTGTATAACTAACTATACTAGAATCTCGGATACTATCTGTTTCTTTTATCGACATCAGTAATAAACAGCATCGTCAGTAGTAAGTCCAAGACCAGTAGTAATTTGCCTTTCTGCCCCATCAATACTAACTTGTATATTATCATTAATTTTTCATCAGTCCTAACTGCAACATCAATAATAGAATGTTTATATCCTAACAATCTCCCCCTAAACTTATTAATTCATCTTGAATTAATCAAGTTTCTTTTCCTCTTCTTCTTTCTTCTTCTTCTCTTCCAACTGTTTGGCCCGTCTTTCATCACCTTCTTTGATCTGTTGATTTCTTGTTTTTCTTTGGGCAATAATATACTTGTTGTTCCTCTTAACAAAATAGTTCAACTTCTCAGCAAACATACTAACATCATGAGGTTTCATGAAAGAACATGTGGTGATCTGATACATTGTTTCTTCAGAGTGAGGATATTCTCTTTCAAATAGAATCAGTTCACATTTCTTACCGGCCCTTTAAAAAAAATACATGTTAACAGTTGGTAGCATATTCCAAGCATAAACATTTTTGCTAGTAAATTTCTCAGGATAGTCATCTGGATAAAATGCAGCATCTATCATCTCTGTGAGGTATCCAGCACCTGAGTTTCTCCAAGACTTCTTTGACATTCTTGGCTTACCAATAATTAAGACTTTAATTATATCACTTCTTGTTAATGACATAACCATTGGTTTCCAAGCACTGAACTTTTGAGTTGATTTATCTTCTCTAATCACTTCTATCACATCATTTACAACTCTCCAGTTAATGATGAGATTATCTTGTAGAGGAGCTATAGGAAGATTAATAATTTCTGAGTTTGTTTTGACTTTCTTCCTTGCTTCTTGTTCAGCCTCTATGTCTTTTATTTTCTTGGCAGTCATGATTGAGGATTCACCTGATTTTTAATTACTTGTGTTTACCAGTTTAGGATCAATTTCAATTAAATTTGTTACTTTGTCTTCCCTGATCTCTGGTTCTGCCAATTGCTTCTTCTTTTCAATGCAATACCTTTCAATAATGGTTATCAACTTCATTCGTTCAAAGGATTTTGCTTTATGCCCTCTAGACTTTAGATATGAGATCATATCATCTTTCTTTTCTGCAAACTACTCAGGCATATCTTCTTTCATTCGTTTGCATTCTTTTACTTGTGCTTCAAGAAGATCTATACTTTCTTTTTCAATTTCTTTTATCTTATTCAGTTCTTCTTGTTGATCTTCTTCCAAAAACTCTTCAATTTCTTGAATGGCTGCATTTTTCAATTTTTCTTCTTCAGCCTTTCTTTTGTCATCAAGAGCTTGAGTTTGAGCACACTTTCTATGATATCTCATCATTTTAACCTTCCACTTATCTTGCTTTACATGTCTGACCAAGTTTATCTTGTTTACCATGTAGTGACCTAGAGCTCTGTGTGGGTAATCATCATCAAATTTTGTTTTACCAACATTTACACATTTTGATAGTGGAGTATACTTCATATCTTTAACTGGATTTATTGTGATTGAGGGAGAAAATGTATGTATCTTGTTTTCTGGTAGTATTTTTAGATGAGGAGGGAGAGCACATTCATCAACATCATCCCAGTTTACATTATCATCAAAGTTTGGAATGATAAGTGGTTGTAGTTCTGGAGTTGGAGGCCTTGGGATGAGAACAGCTGGTTCAACAAGATCTGGTATTTCTTCATCTGATTCAGTAGTAACCAAGGTGGTTTCTACTGGTGTTGTAGCTGTTGTATGTATTATCAGTTGTTGTTGTGAGTAGTCTACTACTGGTGAGGTTTCATTTGTAGTTATTACTGCTAGGGCATCAGTAGTAACTGGAATGTTCGTTGTTGGACTATTTACTACTGATGTTGTGTCTTCTTCAATGGGATTAGTAGTAACAACCTCCGTTTGTTCAATAGCCTCAGTAGTATCCATGGGATCAGTAGTACCCATGACTTCAGTAGTAACTACAGAAGGTATTTGCTCTGCTGCTAGTGATTGTTGTGCAGACATCAATATATCTTCACCCATACTTCTGACTCCTCTATTCAGGTCTTCATCAAAACTTTGACCTGTTGACCATGAGCTTCTTTGAGGTTCAAGAGGGAGGCTGAATCATATCTTGTATTTGATCCTTCTCCCCCTTAGTGATCTCAACTTGTTGAGCCTCACTATCAGCAATTTTCTTTTGTAACTTTCTAATTATATTTGATTGCTTTTGAAGCCTATAATCGAACCTCTTCTGCCTTATGTTCAATGTATTGATATAGTGCTTCATGTATCTCATGGTCTTTCCTTGATTATTTAGTAATTCCAGGCAATGTTGTACAATGGTTTCAAGGTTTTCCTTCCTATTCGTCAATTTGGTTTGTTCAATACTGCCCTCACTCCTTCTAGGTGGATCATTGGGCTTGTTTGGTACATTGGCTTTAAGGTTTTCCCTCCTATCCGTCAAATCAGTTATGTTCAATATACCCTCATCACTGCTTGGTGATGAAATGGGTTTTTTAGATACTCTCTTCTTCCTAGAAGAAGCAGGAGTACCTCCCCTTGTGGTTTCTTGGCACCGGGGTCCTTTAAGTGCTGCCTCAAATGATGAGTCATCACTTAAAGTTGCCGAGGTCTGGGTCCTATTGATGTTCTCACTAGCCTGTGCACCAACCTTTGGTGCATCAGTAGTGAGAGCCCTTTCCTCATGCCCTCTCTCCTCCTTAAAGGACAACTCTTTGAGCCTGGGTGTGATTCAGTGGGTCCCCTGGTGTCCTTTAAGGAAGTTTTCTTCCTTTTATAGATTTTAGAGATTTGTTTGACTATAGGATGGTCTACCTCAGAGTGAAGAGTAGCACTCTGAGGTTTATCTACATGTACATGGGACACATTCAGGACATTTGTTTGTGTGGGTGATTGAGTGGACTTATGGGATTCTGTTTGGGCTGTTTTGAGTGATGGAGTGGGTTGGGGTTCAATGGGGTGACTTGAACCTTCTCCAGTAGGTGGTTGATCATAGATCATGTTTGGGAACAATGGAGTCTCTTTGTCAGAAAATTTAAACAGTTTTCTCAGATTTGAGTACACCTTCTTATTTAATTCATGAGTATGAAAAATGTTCTTTGTAACTGAAAGATTTTGAATTTCACAATTTAATATATGTGCAAGGAATCTTGGATACATTAAATTTTTTGAATATGAGATGTTTGCAAGTATCCCTTCAAAAATCATGTTAGAAAAATTGAATACCTGGTCTGTGTACAAACAAACAACAACAGATGCTATTGATTTGTTGAACTCATTCCATGTACTCTTTTTTGGTGAGATACAATGCTGAATGGTGTGAACCAAATATTTCCATTGGGGTGAAAGAAGACCTTTTTGAAAAGTGACTATGTCAAGTCTTCCATCATAGCCCATGTTTTTAAGATTTTCATCAAGAACCTTCTTAGGAAGAGAGAACATACATGTTTCATCATTCAGTTGAAGATGTTGTCTGATGGATTGTTCTGTTATGATTATTGTTTTCCCAGAAATGAACAAGATGTTGTTCATAGGCATTGGGATTCACAGTAAGTGCAAAATTGATGGAAGAGTTCTTTAGGAACATAACTATTGGTTGAAAATACTTTGTTCCATCCGGATTCCATAGAAAGGCACACATATTGTGGAATTCTGAATATTTGAGATCTGTTTGAACTTTGAGAGATTTTAGTGTTGCCATTGATTTTGAACTTGAGTTTGATATTGAGTTTTTAATTTCAGAGAGAATTTGATCTTTTGAAAGACTTTAGAGATTGAATTTCTTTGTTACTGATACAGGGTTTTGATCGAGATTTGCAGAGATTAGGGTTTATCGTAGGGTTTATCGAATCGAGGTGTGGATAATGCTAAACTAATCTCATTCAGCTATTTATATTTTTAGAATTAACCTGCAAAAGGACCGAAATACCCTTCGAATCATAACCCAACGACTATTTTCATGGGGGTTAGTATGGTAAAATATCATATTTCACAGATAACGGTCGATCAGTTGTAACTAAGTACTAGTAGAAAAACATCAGTAGTAACTATTGTTTTATACTTAACCTAATTTTCTGAAAACCCTATCATTAATAATTTGCGAGTACAACTCATAGTCAGTAATAATAAATAACCAGTAGTAAAACACACTTTTTAAATAGATAATTTTATACAAAACTTTACATATACTTTTAATAATGAACTTAATTTATTAAAATTATTCCAATACTAATAACCAAGAAGCTGAATCTTCCTACATCAAATACTTTTGTAAAAAGATCTGCTAGTTGATTGTCGGTATGAATTTTCTCTACTTTGATTAATTTCTTTTCATTACAATCCCTTATAAAGTGAAATCTTATTTCAATATGTTTGGTTTTTGAGTGTTTTACTGGATTATTTACAATACTAATAGCACTTTGATTATCAATAAAAATAGGAGTTTTAAGAATAGAGATACCAAAGTCTAGGAGTTGATTTTGAATCCACAGAACTTGAGCACAACAAGGATATGCAGCTACATACTCTGCTTCAGCAGTTGATGTTAACACATTTGTTTGTTTCTTGCATTGCCATGACACCAGTCTTGATCCAAAGAATGCACCAGTAGTAGATTTTCTATCTTCACATTCACCACCATAGTCACTATCTATGTAGGCTATAAGTTCAAATGGTGAGTCATGTGGATACCAAAGACAAAGTGATGTTTTCCCTTCAAGTATCTAAAGATTCTTTTGATAGCCTGCAAGTGAAGTTCCTTAGGTTTTACTTGATACCTGGCATATACACAAACAGTATACATAATGTCAGGTCTTGATGCAGTTAAATACATTAAAGAACCTATCACTGATCTAAATAGATTTTCATCTACATCCTCCCCCTCAACATTAGGATGTAGGTGTTTATGTGTTTCCATTGGCGTGCTTGCACTTTTGCAGTCTTTCATTGCAAACTTCTACAAGATGTCTCTGACATATTTTGATTGATTAATCCAAATGCCATCTGATTTTTGATTGATTTGGAGTCCAAGAAAGAAGTTCATTGGACCTATTGAGCTCATCTTGAATTTAATCTGCATTAACTCTTCAAACTCTTTGCACAGTTGATCATTTGTTGATCCAAAGATGATATCATATACATATATCTGGACCAGTAGTATATCATCTTTGACTCTTATTGTTAACAGAGTTTTGTCAATTGCACCTCTTTTTAAATTATTCTTCAGTAAATATGATGATAATGTATCATACCAAGCTCTTGGTGCCTGATGAAGGCCATATAGAGCTTTGTCTAGTTTGTACACATAATCATCATGTTCAGGATCTTTAAATCCTGGAGGTTGACACACATAGACTTCTTCTTCAATCTTCCCATATAAGAAAGCACTTTTAACATCCATTTGATAGACTTTGAATTTCTTGAATGAAGCATATGCCAGAAAGATCCTTATTGTTTCAATTCTTGCAACAGGGGCATATACCTCATCATAGTCTATTCCTTCTTCTTGAGTGTATCCGTGGGATACAAGTCTGGATTTATTTTTGATCACAATACCTCTTTCATCTTTCTTGTTTCTAAAGATCCATCGAGTTCGAATGGGCCTTTTTTCTTTTGGAAGAGGTACAAGTGTCCAGACAGCTTGAAATTTGAATTGTAGAAGTTCTTCTTGCATTGCTATAATCCAATTTGAATCTTTCATTGCTTGTTGAATCTTTTTAGGCTCCTCATGTGACAGAAAACATGCAAACATACATTCATTAGAGATTAGACTTATATTGCAAATGTTGGAATATAAAGTTGAATTAAATTTGCTTTTAGTCTGCATATTTGAGTGCACATCACTTAGAACTAAGTCTAAGGGATGGTTCTTTTCAGTTCTTGAGTTGGAGACTTTATCATCAACAATTTGACTGTCAAGGTTTGATTCAGGGATTTGAGCATATGTCCAGGTTTCTTCTTGATTTTCTGGAGTTGCTTGAGATTCTTCATTGATGCTGGTATCAGTAGTAACATGATTGTCATTTAGTTCACGTGGTTCATTGTTAGTACTGACATCATTATTGTTTGGTTCATCATCATTTGGTTGAGTTTATGTATTACTACTGGGATCAGTAGTATCATGTGAGTTTGAGTTGTTACTGGTATCAAGATTGCTAGGGTTACCAGAGTTACTGCTGTCCTCAGTATTAACTGTGGGATCAGTATTAACCAGGATATATTTCATTGTGTCTTGACTACCATTGAATGATGATGATCCTCCTTGTTGACTTTGATTGTTTGATTCTCCTGCAGTACAATCATAATTAACATCAAAAGATTTGGTTAGATTATCAATATTGAATAACCAATCTGGACTGTTTCTCTGTTCATTCGTTAGGTTTTCATTAAAGGATACATTCACACTTTCTTCAATGATCCTTAGCCTTTTGTTTAACACTCTGTATGATTTGCTTTGAGTTGAGTATCCTACAAAGATACCATCATCTGATTTGCAGTCAAACTTACCAATTTGTTCTCTTGTAATTAAAATTGTACAAGGACAACCAAATGATTTTAAGAAACTTATTGAAGGTTTTCTTTTATTAAAAAGTTCATAAGGTGTTTTAAAATGAGGCTTAACTATTAATACTCTGTATTGAACATAACAAGCGATATTAACAGCTTCAGCCCAAAATGTAATTGGTAGTTTTGAGTCTGCAAGCATGGATCTGGCTGCTTCAATAATTGTTCTATTTCTTCTTTCAAATACACCATTTTGTTGTGGAGTTCTTGGTGAGCTGTATTTCATGTCAATGCCTTTAAGATCACAAAAGGTAATTAAATTAGCATTTTTAAATTCTGTGCCATTATCACATCTAATGACTTTCACTTTGAGATCTCTTGTATTTTCCAGTTTGACTATCAGATTCTTTATGATCTCACTTGTTTCATCTTTGGTCCTAAGAAAGAAAACCCAAGTATACCTGGAAAAATCATAAGTAATAACAAGACAGTATTGTTTCTTTCCCATACTCATTACATTTGTAGGTCCAAATAGGTCCATATGTAAGAGCTGCAAAGGATTAGAAATAGAATTAAGTGCTTTGGACTTATGAGAAGTCTTGTGTTGTTTACCTTTCAGTCATGCAACACAGTGATGATCACACATGAATTCTTTTTGTGGTAAACCAACTATCAAATTCTTTTTGACTAAATTATTCATATTTTCAAAATTTGTGTGACACATCCTTCTATGCCAGAGTTCTGATTCATTTGTGTTTGCCTTAGATATAAAACAGTTGATCTCATTTGAAGAAATGAGTTCTCCCCATATATCCAGGCAATACACATTGATTCTCCTTAGTGTTCTTAAAACAACAAATTTTTCATCCAAAATAAAATCATGAGAATGAATGATGTACTCTATATCTGTAAAAAGAATCTTGTTCTTTTTATCACATACTTGTGAGACACTAACCAGATTATATTTAAGCTCGGCAACATAAAATACATCATCAAAAGTAATCTTACCATTTGATACTGTACCTTTACCTGTAATCCTACCACCTCTTGGATTTTCACCAAAAGCAACATTTCCACCTTCAAAGGACTTGAAATCTCTAAGAACTTGAAGATTTCCAGTCATGTGCCTAGAGCATCCACTATCAATATGCCATGTTCTTCCTTCTTCAGGGATCTGAATGCTCTGCACAAAAAGTAAATGGATTAGTTAATTTTGGGAACCTAAGCTTGTTTTGTCTTGGGTTCATCCTTTGAAGAGTAAGATTTACGACTTGTATGAACTTTGAATGCAAGTTTGGTCTTCATTTGTTGTTTATTAATGTTGTTTGGTTTTACTACTTATTTTGGTTTATACCCATAGTTTTTGGCTTTTGAGTATTTTACTACTGATGGACCAGTAGTATTCGGTTAATATGAGTTTTTAGCATGATCAGTAGTATTAAAGTAGTTGTATCTTACAACATTGTAATTAGGTTTATTACCAGTAGTAAACTTGTGGGAGTTCCTACTAATGTTCGAATAGGTTGAATATCTTGAAAATTGATTTTGTCTTTTATTATTTTCAACATTGTTACTTCTTTTTGGGTTTTCATGTCTGATATTTTGCACGAATCTTTGTGCGGATCTTCCAAATTTTGGAACTTCAACATGTGTATATTTTGTTTGTTGAATCTTTTCAGTTTTTAATTTGGATTCTTTTAATTTTTCTTTATTTGCTTTAAATTCCTTGTATTCTTTGCAATTAATTGGATTGAAATGACAATCCTTTGCTAGATGTTTGACTTCGTTGCAAATTAGACATGTTAATTTTGTTGTTTTAGCACTTTCAGGCTTTCTTTGTTCTTTTAACTGATTTAAATTTCTTTGATTTCATCTTCTTAAAATAATTGGTATATTTTCTGAATTATATTTGGGGGATTCAGTCTGGCTTTGTGTGGTATGAAAACTTGTATCCGTTGATTTAATTTGTTTGTTCATCATCAGATGAATCATAACTTGTTTCAGTTTGATTTTCTAATTTTAATTCATCTAAGATTCTTTCTGAGCTTGACTTAAGAGGAGGAATAAAATTAGTTGGAGGTGGGACTGCATGATATCCAACACCATGAACAACTTTCTCAGTGGTTTGATTGCTGGTTAATTCATCAATTATGTTAGAACTTCTTTCAAATTTTTTAATAGTTAATTTAATTTGTTCTAATTCCAACTGACATTCTTCTATTTTGGTTAAAGTTTCTTTTAATTTTAACTCAGCATGTTCTTTAGCATATGTTGTTTGTAATAATTCATCTTTAATTTTTTGATCAGTTATTTTATAAATTTTAATTTGATTTTTAAATCTGCAATACAACCATTAAATTCAATTCTTCTATTTCTGTTTAATATCATCTCATAACGAGTTTCTTTGTTATGTTTTTCTAATTATTTATATGCTTTAATGCATTCAGGAGTGCAAGATTTAGAATGTACCTCAGTACTAGAATCAGTGAAGGCCATGAGAGCTTGATTTTGAGTATGTTCCTCTGCTTGAAAGCTCCAATCATAAACTTGACCCTCTTGAGATACCAAAGAAGTTGAATTTGAAGTGCCATTCTTGTTATAATTTGGTCTTTATCTTTGATAGGACATTCTCTAGCAAAGTGACCAAAATTGTTGCAGTTGTAGCATTTAACTTTGGTTTTATCAAAGCCAGCACATTCACCTTTGTTGAAGTTTAGACTCTGTCTTCCAGTTCTTTGAAGAAATCTCTTAGTCTTCAAGCTTAGCATTGCCATCTGCCGTTTGTGTCCATTTCTTCCAGATCATCAGGGTTGATTTGTTCCAGAGCTTCACTACTCAATATAGTGTGTACATGACTAGTAAAGAAGGATTCTCTAGCTACATCTTCAGATTCTATCTACTTTCCAGATGCAACATCTTGACCTGTACCTATATTTGGCACAAAAGCAACATTGTTTGAAGGTAAGATAGGAGTTTTCTGGCTTACCTCAGATTCAAACACATGAAGTTCATTGTAGAGTTCATCCAATTCCTTGTCTTCCAAAGCATCTCCTTGTCTATATATAACAGTATATATAGTCCATTCTCACTACAAGAAAAACGTGTATTTGTGAAGGCGCAAAACCGTCCCAAATACTCCAAAAACCGTGCCAAATAGTATTTGGCACAGGGTTGGCACGATTTTGCTCCATCCTAAATATGAGGGTGCCAAATATATTTGGGTCTGCGTAAAACCGTGACAAATAGTATTTGGCACGGGGTTTGGGACGGTTTTCACTTTTGTGCCATCCGACGAGTATATGGCACGGTTTTTGAATTCTTGTGCCAATTGTCTAATTGGGACGGTTTTTTTTAACCGTGCCAAAAGTACATTTGGCACTACTTGATAGTGGCCGTGCCAAAATATTACTTGGCACCGTTGGTCATTAGACGTGCCAAAAGGCTATTTGGCACTGAATGAGAGTAGCGTGCCAAGAACATATTTGGAACGGTTTGTAAAAGCCGTGCCAATTAGACATTCGACACATCTTAGCTAACGTGTGCCAATAGTATTTAGCACGCTTCTAATGCCTAGCAGGGGTTGGCACCGACATATAGTAGCCGTGACAAAAGACTATTTGGCACGGTTTGCACATTTATTAAAATTCTTTGGCACTAATATTGTAAAACAGCTGTAAACTAAATTCAATTTCTAAAAGGAAAATACAAATTCAATTTCAGCATAAAAAAGGTAGGTCAACTACATTAAATTCAATAAAGCAAAACTAGTTAAATTCAACATAATTTGTAGTTACATGTTTTCTAAATAGAGACAAGATCAACATTGAAATCCCATAACAAAATAGTGCACTAATTACGAAATAACAACCATCATGAAACACACAAGTCTTCAATTCACCAATATCTTGGATCCCCTACAAAAAAAAAAAAAAACAAAAAAAGATTGTTATTAGTAATGTAAACGTTACGGGTCAAATAGATATTTAGTTATCTAAATTGTTGTACTACTTAATCATAAAGAAGTTTCCACTTACTTTGTAAAATATAGACTTCCTCCGTATTTAGCTTAACTTGGATTGGAAGGAGTTTGGACCTATAATATAAAACCATAAAAAATATCATACACGCACATAAATAGGTAGTGACAATATTAATACATTAAAACATATATGAATTTGATCTACCTGCTCAACACTTGATCTGGATTTATGTGTGTTATTAGATGGAGACGACTCAGGACACAACCCTCCAAGCACCATTATGCATTGCATTCGTTCTATTCTATCTAAAAGCTTTAGTTGGGTTTCTTCATAACGAGATAGTTTTTCTGCTACGCGAGCCTCTAATTGCGCCTCTACTTGCTCCTCAATCATCTTTTTAATTTCATTAGAAAAAGAACTTGTATTTATGGAAGATGTGCGAGACCCAAATATATCACGAGGTGATGGTCCTGTACCAAATGTCCTTACACGACCATGTCCATCCGGTCCCAAAAGGTCAATGAAAACTTGTTCTTTGAGTGCATTAGTTTGTTCTGATTGTGGTATCTCGCTCAACTTTTCATTCATCCTATCCTACAAATAAAAGAAAAAATAAAAATAAAATAATAAATAATAATAATAAAACATACCAGTACATATATTGAAGTTTCATGAAGTAAAAGTGGTGATTAACGCTTTAATTTTCTTACAACCAATGTCCTCGTATCATCATCCGGTATTGTACCATCATTTCTGCTACGTGTTTTAATAAACACTTCAGCACGAGAAGTATCTTCACTGTTAGCTTTCATCTAAATACACAAATATATGTATATACATTTAGTATCCCAAATAATGAATCATAAAATAACCTAAAACAAAATGAAATTTATTTACATGTATTTAACTTATACCTCTTCGCGGATGTTCGCATGCGATGTCCTTCCAGTCCTAGGTAAGAACTCTAGTTGACTGCGATTTTTAGCATTTCTGATAGATTGTGCCTAAAAAAGAACACCGTGAAGATATTAACAACTTTATGAAATAGAAACGTAAATGAGTTAAACTAAGTGCTATAACTAATAAGATAGAAAGTTACATACTTAAACGGGTCGAACGAGATTATACCAATTTAAAGTGCATACTACATACCTCAACGTCCTCACGCTGCCAATAATTCAGTAAGTTTGGCCATGTGTCAGGATCTACTCGACTATCGGCAGGTGGAATCGATAATTTTATCGGATCATCCTTGTATGGAGTAAAATAGCTACTTTTTACTCTACTTTTCCACTTTTTCCAGTGACCGCCAATTAGTTTTAAACAATTCTCTTTAAAATCTTCCGTGGCATCTGTCTTGTGCTGTAATTGAAAAAATAAAAATTAAGTAAAAGAAACAAAGAATATGTAGTAAACGACCCGTTACCCGTAGGACAATTTGGTAAATAACTACAACTATGAATTAGCGTAAGTCATCTGACTAACCCATAAATAAAAATAGAATACTCTAAAGATAACATATCATACCTGAACATCTTTCCACATTATTTCAAGATTAGTAGTAGGCATCAACTTCCACGAAACAATATCAAGAGGAGCACGAGCCCCACACTTTGCAATTTCTCCTAGTATATTCGCGACATCGGTACTCGAATCTCCGATAGGCTGCATAAGTTTATTGAAAATAATTTTGATTTTTTCCTTTCCTTGGTAACCTATTGTTGGTCCTCGACCCTTCTTACGAGTAACATTATGCGTGTTAGCAGCTGTACAAAACGCAATGATATAAAAATATCAAATGTAAAGTTAGTAATAATATATTTATTATAAACCCAATCTAATATTATTATTTAAGGCTAACATGATATCATCAAATACTTACCTCCACTCGGTGTTGTTAGAGTCTCATCAGAACCCATTTGTTGTTGTCCTAGTTCTACTTGATCATGACTCAGTTCAGTTATTGGTTCCAAAGGAGGCTGAGTAGAGTCATCAGTGGTGTCATTCTCAAGCTCATTAAAACCTTCATCAGACCTAGGCATTTGTGACATGAAAGCGTAGGGGCGTCGTCTCTTTTTACCTACCATAGTAAATCTGCAAAAAAAAAAAAAAAAAAAAAAAAAAAAAAAAAAAAAAAAAAAAAACTCATCAGTGACATTTTAACGCAATTAATAAACAAACTAAATAATTGATTGCAGTAGCACAAAACAGCCCATTCAAAGCTGCAGCTAAGAAGGAGCTTTTTTTTACAAATTCTGTAATTTCAAGGCTGCAACCAAGAACAAGTTTTTTAAATTTCTGTAAAATAATTCACTTCAGCAGCCAAAACGACATATTGTTTTTCAAATTTTGTAAACGATGTCGCAGCAGTCAAGAACAGGTTTCATATCAGCAAAAATTACAAATTATTGTTGACTGCAACATTATTTTCTCTGCTCTAATTGATTTCAAAGTTGCCGCCAAGAACGGTTTCTTTTTAATTTCTGTAAAAGATCTAGCAGCAGTCAAGAACAGGTTTCTTAACAATAAAATCAACTCGAATCTGTTTTACAACAAAATTAACTCGAGCCAAGAACTTTTTTTTGTTGTTCACTGCACCCAATAAATAACGAGTTATTTTGCACATGGATAACGAGTTTGTTTCTGTAATTTACATTGAATTCATGGGGCAACATCAAAACTCAGGTGAAGACTATACAAAACGGGTCTTTTATAATTATAATCTTAATTATATACACACAACGGAATACATAGATTAACCAACTTCAGCAAACAAGTAGCAAATAATCATCAATCTCAAGAACAAAATCGAGTAATAGGGTAATTACCTTCAACAAATTTCTAAAAATCCTATCCCATGAACCACTTCTGCGCAACAGAGAATTCTCCCAATTAATTCGACTCACGTTAATAAAATCCATGCCAATTAATAGAGATCGAATTTTAATTCCTACTAATTCGCAGAAGATAAAGGAAATATGATTTTAGTGGGTTGGAAGTTTTGGAAGAAAATCTCTGTACGTGTAGTAGTTAGTTTTGGGGAAATTTTATCTCAAGCACGCATGGGTTAAAGCTAAATTAATGATACATTAAAATATTTAGGTTCATTTAACTATTGTAGGTTCGAATTAATTATATTTTGAAAATTAAATATAATATAGGTTAATAATATTGTAGGTTAAAATGTTAAAGAATTAATTATACTATGTTAAATTAAAATCGTTACAATATTTTGAAAATTAAGAATTTCCAACAAAGTCTTCATTTTTATTTCGGGTCGTTGCCCTCTTGACCCCCTTTTTTGTTCGTCTTCCTTTTAATCGTACGGGCATATGAAAAGCCACATATCAATAACACAATAATAATAATAGGTATCAATAACCAAAACACACAACTAAAATAATAGGTATATCAACATTTTATGTTTTTGCGATAAAAAAGATTGATTATTAGTATAAATAAGGGTTAATATCATAAAATAATAACACAGTTTCAAAAGTGTTTCATTTAGGTCACTTGAACTTTCCTTTCATTCTATAATAGTAACTAAGTTTCAAAAGTTTTTCAATAAAGTAATACTTCCTCCGATTCAAAATAAACGATACACTTTGAGTTTCACAGTTTTTTAGGCAAACAATTATAATGAGGGTTAATGAATTTAAAAGTAAAAGTAAGGGTAAATTATTCATTTCACTTTGTTAAAGTAGATAGTTAGTGTGTGTCATGAGTCACACTATTTTTTGTTAAGTAAGGCAATTTTTCAAAGTGTATCACTTATTGTGATTCACCATAAAAAGGAAAGTGTATCAATTATTTTGAATCGAATGAAGTATGATTTAGGGATTAATAAATTTTATTGGGTACATAAGTAATTGTAGACAATTAATGAACATCTATCACGATAACTCAGTTAGTTACCGTCACTTGCTAATAACATAAAAGTTGTAAGTTCAAATCTTGAGTTGAAAATTAAATCTCGCTAATTTTAGATGGTTGCAAAGGAATTATATATAGTAAAGATGAGTGATTTTTCGACAACTTTGAATACATGGCAAGATCCATTCAATTTTAATTTGTATTATCATGATAATATGTTAAACAACTGCGTGAGATGGTTAAAGCCTTGGTGTATTCGACTTAAAACCAAATACTATTGTAGGTGAGATGGTTAAACATAGACTTTGTGTACACAAGGTCATTTGGCACAGCTTTTAAACCCCGTCCCAAATACTTGATTAGTTGGCACGCTAGTCTACACACAGTGCCAAATACATAAGATATTTGGCACAATATTTCAAATCTGTCCTAAATACTTGATTATTTGGCACACATATTTACAGAGTGTTCCCAATACTTAATTATTTAGCACAACATTTAGCATCCGTCCCAAACACGTTATTAATTGGCATAACCTTTTACAGACGGTGCCAAATACTTTATTATTTGGTACAACTTCATAAATCCGTACTAAATACATAGTTATTTGGGACGTCTTTTTAAATGTGTGCCAAAAAGTTATTTATTTGGGACCACTTTTGGAAACGGTGCCAAATACGTATGTTTTTGGCACTATGTTTATAAACCGTTCCAAATAATTCGTTATTTGGCACGGTGATAAAAAGTGAGCCAAATAACCGTATTTGGCACTGTTTTTTTCCCTCTTCCAAAAAAGTTGGTGCCAAAAAGCCCTTTTGCTTGTAGTGTCTTCACCAAGAGATCTGAGAAACTTTCTGTTGACATCATCATTATCTGGTTAAACTCCAACCTGATTGAGTTCACCAATGAGCTTGTTGAATCGATCAAAAACTTGTGACAAAGATTCATTCTTTTGTCCTTTGAAGTTTTCGAATTCTTGTTTAAACACAGATTTCATGTTTCTTTTGGTACTTTTGGTACCAACAAATCTTTTCTCTAGTGCCTGCCATAGCTTTATAGCATCCATCATATTCAACAAATAAATGTTGATAGACATTAGGAATGACAAGTAACAGAGTGCTTAGGGTCTTCAGTTCAATGCCTCTGTCCTTCCTTTCCTTATCACTTTTGACCTTGTCTGCTTCAGTTGATGTGCTGGTGATTGGGATTGGAATGGTTTTGTTGCCTTTAAGAACAACTTCCAACATGGAATAGTCAGTAATAAGCATGTATTGCTTAATTATGTTCTTCCACATCCCAAAGTTGTTGGGAGTGAGAATGGGAATCTTGTTAGCCCGAGTGCTTTCATTATTATTAGACATGATTAACAATTTTGTTTCGAAACTATGAAACTTTTTGATTGTTCTTAATTCGTAGATCTAGAACCTTAATGCTCTGATACCACTTGTCAGGATCGAATAACTAAATAAGTTATTTAATCACAGATCTACTCAACAATAGAAGTTACAGCGGATTAACACCATGTTGATTGAATAAGAACTATGTAAACTGTACATCGAATAAGAATGAATAAGAACACACTTTATCACAAAAAGCTTCAATGTATTAATTTTATCGATCAATACAAGTATGTTTACAATTCATAAGGAACTATATATAAGTCCTTGAAGCCTAACACTTTAACCTAGTTATTCTAGGAAATGATTACAATTGAATTTACAAAAGATTTACATTCTATAACTAACTATACTAGAATCTCGGATACTCTCTGTTTCTTTTATCGACATCAGTAGTAAACAGCATCGTCAGTAGTAAGTCCAAGACCAGTAGTAATTTGCCTTTCTGCCCCATCAGTACTAACTTGTATATTATCATTAATTCTTCATCAGTACTAACTGAAGCATCAGTAATAGAATACTCTCTCCAACATTTCCTTCCCATTAAAGATGTGGATTTTGATGTTAATGAGTTGGTTCCGCGTGAAACCATTATCTACATATCCGAACTTTTATTTACAAGTTTGGAGCCGAGTTATTTTGTTAATCATAGTAGTGTTATAAAACCCGGGTTCGACCGGCCGGTCCGACCAGCTAATGGAAATATGTCAGGCCGAATCGACCGGTTTAAAGTCCATTTATGAAACGTTTCGAATCAGTTGGATTAACTATGAACCCTGGTCGGACCGGCCGGTCGGACCGGCCGGTCGGACCGTATTTTTAGTTTTAATCTCATTTTTTAAAATTAAAGGGAATATTTTGAATTATTTTTTATATGTTTGAAGCTTATATGTTTTATAGTTTCAAACACAGTTTCTAGTTGAATTTTAAGTATTATGTCTCTTTTTATTATAGATTACAAACTCAAAGGGTTGAATTTGTTAGAAAAATAGTTATTGTAATTTTTAAAATTTTTATAATATTTGTTTTATACCTTTTTAGGATTTATTTTTTTTTTGCATTTATATACCTTTTACATAACTGATTTAACATAAATATTCAATAACATTGTAATCCGGTTGAACCCCCGGTTGTTCCGGTCCAACCATTTTTATATCATATCGTCCGGTCCGATTCAAAATCCGGGTTTTAAAACACTGAATCAGAGTGTTAATAACATAAAAAATTAATTAAAAAAATTAATTAATTATATTAGAAAAAGTGTCAAAACAATTATAATTCCTTAATCACCTCCCTAATTATTGGAGTGATTCTTGTAATATCTTATATATATATATATATATATATATATATATATATATATATATATATATATATATATATATATATATATATATATATATATATATATATATATATCATTCTCTACCCACTCAATAGAGCATGGGTCTTGACTATAACACAGATATGGTACCAACCTATTAGGAAATCTTTCCTACAATTCTTCTGATTTCCTTTCTTTTTCCTCATGCCTTCTTCTCACGTTTTCTCTCCTGCTGCCATTTTAACATCTCAAGAACTCTAATTCTTGAACAATGGCAGGCTCATCCTCAACCTCCAAAAGTTCTTTCTCCATGAACACCATTCTCCACATGATGACCATCAAGCTTTCATCCTCCAAATATCTTCTTTGGAGGAACAATATGTTACCGATATCACATATCAAAAACTACTCGGACATATTGACGGTACTTTGCTTCCTCCTTCGACTACAACTATTGTCGATTCTCAAACTGTACTGAATCCCAAGTATTTAACATGGTCAGAAATGGATCAGAGGGCCGTATTTCTGCTACAGCCCTTGTTAACAGAAGAAGCAACAACGGAGATCCTTGGGCTTTCATCTGCTCATCAAATCTGGGCAGCTCTTGAATCTGCCTACGCCAACGCTTCCGTCGAGCGTATACACTCCCTTCAAGACTCGCTACATTAAGTTTCTAAAGGTAACGAAACTGTTTCTGAATTTTGTCGCAGGTTTAAATCTGTTTGCGAACAACTGTCCGCAATCGGACAACCCGTGGCTTAAATCGATAAGTTACATTGCTTTCTTTGTGGCTTGGGACCATCTTATGAAACGTTTTCCACCGCTATTAGGGCAACGAAACCGGCCCCAAAATTTCGTGATTTAATTTCTCAAGACGAGAGCCATGAGCTCTCTTTAATTTCGTTGCACGGTTCTTCAACACCAACAGTTGCATTTCAAGCCAACAAACATCGTACTCTAGAAACCGTGTCGTTCAACATCTTATCGTGGCAATAATAATAGAGGCAGGGGGCGTGGCACAAAAAGACCTCCCCATTGTCAACTTTGTAGTACCAATGGGCGTTATGCATCTTCATGTCCAAATCTTAGCAATTATGCATCTCAAGCTTCACCAAATGATGAATCTTTAGCCAAAGCTTTTAATGCTCAATGCCATGTTACTACTAATGCTCCCGATTGGCATGTTGATTCCGGCGCCACGGACCATATGACCGCAACTTATGACAATCTTCATCGCACAACTCCTTACAAAGGTAGTTCTCAAGTACTTTTTGGAAATGGTAAAACTTTGTCTATTACCATTTACACATTTTTCTACTATTAAAAAGGATCTGTCATTACGAGATGTTCTTGTTATTCCCAATCTCACCAAGAAATTACTTTTGGTTAGGAAACTAACTATTGATCATCCTATTGATGTTTTATTTTCTCAACCGTTTTTTCATATTCAGGATCAGAAAACCAAAAAGGTCCTAGCTAATGGTAAATGTGAGAATGGGCTTTATGTGCTTAAAGATGATCATCAAGCCTTTGTTGCCACCAAAAGTACCAAAAAGAGGTCTTATGAATTATGGCATACCCGTTTGGGTATTTTCTCTTTCGATGTTATTTCAATTTTAAATAAGTTAGGACATTTATTTGTTTCTTCATTGTTACCTAAACCTGTTATTTGCACTCCGTGCCAACTCGCTAAGAGTAAATGTTTGCCTTTTGCTAATAATTTGTCTAGAGCATCTCATCCTTTGGACTTAATTCATTGTGACTTATGGGGACCATCTCCAATTTGTTCAAAGGATGGTTATCGTTATTATGTTATATTTGTTGATGATTATTCCAAGGTTAATTGGTTTGTCCTCTCAAAACCAAAAATGGTTTTTATGCGGTCTTATCAACATTAATTAAACTTGCTCAAACAATGTGCTCTCGCAAAATAATTTTTTTTCAAAGTGATGGCGATTCGGAATTTGTGAATCACATCGTTTGAATTTTTTTTTTTTTGAAGACAATGGTACCTTACATCGATTTTTTTGTCTATATACTCCAGAACAAAATGGACGAGTTGGACGTAAACGTCGTCTCATTGTGGATACCGGTTTAGCTATGCTCTTTAATGCAAACATTTCGTCCTCATATTGGGTCGATGCTGTTTCTTCGGCGACATTTATTATAAACCGGGTTCCCACACCTATATTGGAACAAAAATCTCCATTTCAACTTGTTTTCAATAAAGTTCCAAATTATGGCAATTTACGAGCTTATGGTTGTCAAGTATTCACGTATCTACGTGATTACTCACCTCATAAACTTTCTCCAAGAAGTATTTCATGTATATTCATCGGATAAAGCACACAACATAAAGGTTATCGATGTCTTGATCCAACCTCCTCATGAATATACATCACCCGACATGCTCGTTTCAATGAAAATATTTTTCCGTTTACCGGCGATTCTCACACTACCAATATACGCAATTTGGAACTTTGCACCTTTTTAAATGATATACCATCCGATACTAGCATCAATCCAACAAACACTCATTCAGTAATATTAAACCATCAACCCAATCCATCACCTAATCCATCAAAATTAACCCAACAAAGTGTAACCTTTGTCGGCCCACCTCAGGATCCACATTTATGGGTCAAAGTTCCTTAAACCAAATATCTCCACCAACCACACATATATCCATCGCAAATAATCCAATAAACGAACCCACCATCCCCTTAGACCAATCAGATCCTCTTCTGCAACCCACTATAAATGAAAGTACATTTAAATCAATCCCACATCTTTAACCAGACACCACTTCAACCAAACCAAACCCTCCACCAGCTTTGGCTCCTACCGTGACCTGCCCCATACCAACCGAGCCTAATACAACACAGTCCACCTATTAGATAGTCAAATCTATTTATTGGTTTATGTTGATGATCTTATACTAACCGGAAACGATTAAACCAAAATCAACTCTTTCATTTCGGCTTTAAATAATGAGTTTGTAATTAAGGATCTTTGAGATTTAAACTATTTTTTGGGACTAGAAGTTCTTCATACCAAAGATGGTCTTTTCTTAACACAATCCAAATACGCTACCGATATTCTTCAACGAGCTGAACTTCTAGATGCTAAACCCATGCACACTCCGCTATCTCCACATATCTCATTTACCAAATATGGCATTCCATTCTCCGATCCAACTCTTTATCGTTCTCTTGTTGGTTCCCTTCAATACTTAACCATGACTATACGGACTTGTCTTTTGCGGTTAATCAAGTATCTCAATTTGTACAAGCTCCAACTAATGATCATTTTCAATCGCTCAAGCGTATTCTTCAATATGTGAAAGACACTATATCTTTTGGTCTTACTTACAAATGCCCAACGAATTATAACATTCTTGGTTATTCTGATGGTGATTGGGCACGTTGTCTAGATACACGTCGTTCTACATATGGTTACTCTATATATCTAGGTGGTAATCTCATCTCTTGGAGTGCCAAGAAACAACCAACTATTGCTCGCTCAAGTTGTGAATTAGAATATAGAGCGATGGCAAATACGGTGGCCGAACTGATCTGGATTACTCATATTCTTCGTGAACTACATGCTCTGCCAACTCTTCTATGTGATAATAAAAGTTCCTTATTTATGAATCAAAATCCGGTTTCTCACAAACGAGCCAAGCATATTGATTTGGATTATCACTTCATTAGGGAATTTGTCACCTCTAACAAACTAATCACAAAGTTTGTTCCAACCAATCTTCATGTGGCCGACATCTTTACTAAGAGCCTCCCTCGATCTCAATTCGAGACATTTTGCTCCATGCTTCGTTTAGGTCCGCCACCGTTTCGATTGAAGGAGTGTATTATACATTAATATTAGATAGTCAAATGTATTTATTGTAAATTACTAATTCCTTAATCACCTCCCTAATTATTGGAGTGATTCTTGTAATATCCTTTATATATATCATTCTCTACCCACTCAATAGAGCATGGGTCTTGACTATAACACATATAAAGAAATATTATTTATAGGTTCGCAGGTTCATAAGTTCAGAATCAAGAGACACGAATTGATAATTTCTGGAACATAGAACTCTGGAACATAGAACTCTAGAAATTTCGTTAGCCACCTTCTCGAGCTGTAACGTAAGCCCATTTTCAGCTTGTAACGTTTTTTCGTGACCCAAACACACGGGCTATAAATACCGTTTCTTAATAGTACATGTACATTTGTAGTGAAAATTTTTGATAGTCTTGCCTCATGCATCACATAGTTTATTGTAACACCTCAAAATTTAGGGGAATTTAAAAAAAATAATAATAAATAAAATGTAACCATTTCCCCCCAAATTACAAGTAAATCAAAAGGTCCCACTCATTAACAATATTAAAACTGAATTGTCTCGTGGTTTAATGGGGAAAAAATTAAAGTAATTATTTTAAAAACATTTAACTTAAAAATAAACATTTAAAATCCAAATCCAGACAGCTCATCGAGTAACAGCTCATCCAATGACCTTCTTTAATACCTGCAAAATTGGGGTGGGGGGGGGGGGGTGCCACATACATGATCCTTAAAGACTCAACTCAATTCTTGTTATTAGGCCTTTATTAAATCTTATTAGGTTTACCGTGGTATTGTGACGATACTCAATGCATGCCTATTCTCTTGCGCTCGTCACAACACCCTCTTCCAACACCCGTCCTCTAAGTGCCCTGCAGTACCACGCTGACAGTCGTGAAGTGTACTTGGCTTACTCTGGGAAGATTTGGGTATTTTTGTCGCCGCTTGCAACGATTATTACTCTCATATACAATTAGGTTGGTTTTATTAACGTGTTGACTCTTTAGAACAAGTACTCATACAAAACCAAAAAGCTCAACATATGTCATTTCATAGATATATAAACACATAGCACATCTTAAATGCATATCAACTCATATAAAAATCTCAGGTACACAGATAAATCACATAATGATATGGTACTCAGCTCGGTTAGTCGGTATACATATCTCAGTTCAGAATACGAGTAAAATAAACAACACATGGCATATCATCACATAATCAAGCTCAACTCAAATCAACAACAGTTCATGACATTTAGCACACAATTATGAATTGAATGTAAGTACAAGTTTATAGTGAGATTACCCATCTCAGTCACAATAGAAGGAAACAAGAGTCGAGTTTTTCCCGAATCAAACAAATCTCAATTCAAATAAAATGGAAGGCTGTGATGAACCCTGTGCTCGAACTTGCAACTTGTCCCGATCACAGGGACCAAAGAATACCGATTAACGCAATACACGAATCAAGGAAGGAGTAGAACCGAACCAATACAGCAGATTCTTACCTAAAAAGAAACAAAATTCGATTATCACAATGTAGAGAATCACACAGTTTGGCGCTGCTGCTGCTCCACTCGTCACTAATAAATAAATTGGAAACATATTAGAACTCAGAAACACAAGGACACGGGGAACTTATGAAAAGAAAACAGGAAAAGAGAATTCTACCTCCCCACTCGATCCTCAAAATGCAAAGGACACATGTTCTCAGCTTGATCGACGCATGATTGGGGAATTCAGTATTGCTCACGGGTTGCTCGATCTCCTACTCGTTGCTTCTCTGATTTATGTCGTCTGCACAAAGGATAATAGAGATTGTGATTTGGGTGTTTTGACTGCTTTTGGTAATTTTTGTTTAAGTACTCTTAGTTATCCTTGGGCTTAAAACATAAATCATCAGCTGGGCCATAGTCCAACGCAGGGACCATAACTTCTCGGGTCCTCTCCTCCTCAAAATTGTCGAACAATGGAAAGAATAAGGTGGATTTTTGGCCCTAACTCCCTTCACGTATGACAATATCTAAAGCGGATTAAACTAGATGTTGTTGATCTCCTTCATAGCGCCCCTTGTCTTGACAAGACGATTTATAGTTGTAAATTGTTTCCGCTTCTTGGGGTTCTCAACTTCTTATTTTGTTTTGATTTTGTTTGTGGTACCTATGGTAACAAATAAATTTGTGCGTAAGAAATATTAAACTAAGTTTGAAACACTATGTAGTTTAACATAATAATTTGCACGTAAGAAAGAGTACGTAATTTACCGCTTTTTGTCTTAGCATTATATATCCACCTCGTCCCATATGATGCTGATAAATAAGACTTTAAACACGCCACTTTTGTTTTAGTTGAGAAATCCATCACAAAAAGATAATGTAAAATAAGTATTTTGTAGATAAAAACACAAAACGAATGATGATAAAGAAAACATAAATGAATTAAAACCTTGAATTCAATATGTGTTGAGAAAGGATCTGGATTAATGATAACCCAATTAATTTGGGGGAGTTATGAGACACCTACTTGGGGCGGTACCTCCCTGCGCAAGATTACCTGTCTAGGTTATGATAACCCGAAAATCGGGGGAGTAATGATAACCCGAAAGTCTAGTTTATGATAACCCGGAAATCGGGGGAGTAATGATAACCCTGAAACATGGGGGCAATGATAACCCGGAAACGGGGGAGTTTACCTATGATAACCCACATCGGGGGAGTTTGCTTCGGAGAGGTCCGTAGCGTATGTGATAAAGAAAGTTTAAGCTTGAGGTTAGCTTACAAGTATGTGATCATGTTATGAGTAAGCTTGTGGCTAGCTTGCTAGTAAATATATATATATATATATATATATATATATATATATATATATATATATATATATATATATATATATATATATATATATATATATATATATATATATATATATATATATATATATATATATATATATATATATATATATATATATATATGAAAATGTAAGGATAACAAGTTACGAATTAATAGAAAGAGTAAAGATAAGCGTATATATTATTATGAATATTTTTTATAAATATTATTGAGAATGGGTCGAAACCCATGTATCTCACGAGACTATTTTATCTCACGTACTACGTTGCTTTATGGCTATGTACTCAGGTTCAGGATTGGAGAATTAGAAGGCCGCGATAGAAGTGGCTAAGAGATGTCTTAGCTCGGGAGCTCTTAGGTAGATCCCGTCATCCTATGGTTGTGATAGATGTCGGATGTGGCCATTGTAAAATAGCATGAATTTTGTCGTTGTCGACAGACACACCGTTCCGTGAGATGATGTGGCCTAAATAATGCACTTGGGTTTCTGCAAAATCACATTTTGATTTCTTGGCAAAATAACAGTTAGTAGACAAAATGTCAAAAACGTTTTTTTAAATGTTCCAAATGTTGATCGCGGTTGGGACTATAGATAAGTATATCATCGAAAAAGACTAAAACATACCGACGTAGTTGGTTTCTAAAAAGGTCGTTCATGGCGGATTAAAAGGTGGAGGGAGCATTGGAGAGTCCGAAGGGCATCACTAGAAACTCATAGTGTCCATCAATGGTGCGGAAGGCTGTTTTTTCAGTGTCGGGGTTGGCAACGCGGATTTGGTGATATCCCGAGTGGAGATCGATTTTTGAGAAATAGCGGGACCACATTTAGAGCCCGATAATCAATGCAAAAATGCCACGAGCCGTGCTTCTTACGAACCAAAAGGACCGGGGATGAAAAGGGGCTCGTGCGTGGTTAGATAATGCCATTTTAAAGCATTTCTTTGATGAGTTCAGTCATAATACCCTTTTGAAAGTGGGGATAGTGATATGGCCGGACATTGACGAGAGCCACATTTGGTAATAGGTTTATGTGGTTATCGTGAGGGTTGTTTGGGGGTAGGCCGATGGGTCGTTCAAAAAGCTGATGGTAATTGTTGAGTAAGGTTGTGATATCGGGTGCATGGGTGGGTTCGGGTATGGTAGCAGAGTCCGGTATGGGATCACAAATAATGGCGAAATAAGATGCTACAGATTGTTTGTGGATAAGTTGTTGGATAGTGCTGTGGCTTACCGGGGATGCAGTGGGTTCGCCGGTTAATATGACCAATGAACCATTTTGGTTAAAGCTCATGTTCGGAATGGAAAAGTCGGCGGTGATGGGTCCCAAGGTACTGAGCCAAGTCTTGCCAGGGACGATGTCGGCGCCGGCGATGGGTAACACAAAGGGAGTGATGTGGAATTCGATTTGGTTGAGGAAGACTTGGATATACGTACAACGACCAGTAGATTGTAGATAGGCACCATTTCCGACCATAACCGGAAATGAAGGTTGTGAATCAATGGGGAGGGTTGAGGAATGAAACTTTCTGCGGTTGCACGATGTCATGAGTGCTGCCAGAGTCGATGAGAAATGTGACGTGGTGACCGGAGATGTGGCCGGTATTGCGTAGAGATCGAGGAGAGGTGGTCCCGTGGAGAGCGGCTAGAGAAAGTCATAGGAATTGGGTAGGGTTAATAGTGGACGCTGGGTCCGGTGGTGGCGATGGGGTTGTTGGAGATGTAAGTGGGCTTGGAGTTTGGTGGGCTTGAGAGGAATTAATTTCTTGTTATGGGCTTGGGTTGAAGAAAGAAGGAGAAAATTCTTGGATTGAAAGGTGTGGGCTGTAATTAAGGTGGGTATTGGCTAGAAGATGAAATTCGGGTGCAATGGTATCCGTGTCCCAAAGCGCCGGATACGGCTCGTCAGGTTCGAGTAGAAGAAATTGTGGTGGATTGCAGCGATGACCCGGATGATATTTCTCAGGACAGCAAAAGCACAACCCTTGGCTGTGGCGGGTTTGAACTTCGGCCAGTGTTAAGCTGTAACATACGTGTCCCATTTCGAGTATTATAAATTGTTAAGTTTAATGATACTTGGTTAATAATGAGGTATTAGGTGTTGTTAGTTGGAATTATTAATAAAATCTGTGTTTTGGGTTGTTGAATAAGTGGTATAAGTTAAAAAGGGAAGAAAAGTTGAAAATTTCAGCACCTAAGAAGTTCGCGGCGCGAACCCATAGTTTGTAGCGCGAAAAATGCACCAAAACAAAAAAAAACTTCATTTAGCGGCCGCGAATATGGTCACGAACGCGAAAATGGGGAGAATTCGCGGCGCGAAGTAGCAGTTCGCGGCGGGAACTTTAAATAGGGGAAATTCGCGGTGCGAAGTAGCAGTTCGCTGCGCGAACTCTTGCGGTCAGACCATTAAAATCTCGTTTGTCCCCAAAACTTCTAATTTTTCACCCAAAATTCACACCCATCGAGCTCCGGGTTTTTCTTGCGATTTCCCATGATTCAAGGCAGATTTCAACCCAAATCAAAGGGGTTTTCATCATATGTTCAATCTATATAGGTAATATGCTTAATCATTGTTCATGCAAGTATAATTTTGGGAGAAATTGGGGAAGATTATGAACCCTAGTTTGGGGTCCGATTTTAGAAGTTAAAATCCAGTCATAGTGTCTTCATATAATGATGTGTTGAGTTAGAATTCACCATCATAACTTGTGAAATCTGGAGTATGAACAATTTGAGTTAGGGTTTTAGGAATATTGACAAGTTTGGGGGAAATGTGTCAAGTATTGATGTAGTCTTAGCTTGTGATCTTGATAATGATCATAAAAGTGTATGGATATCTATATAGGTCATCAAGTGGAGAATTGTGATAACACCATTGACCGGTGACATCGGTATTGCTTTGGTGGGTCGCTGAAAAGCATCCCCCACTGAAGAGATTTAATGAAGACAAAAAGGCAAATAGTTAGAAGACAATCTGAGGATCAGTTCCTCAGATTGTGGGTAACTGTATCTTATCAGTTCAAATTTCAGTTACCCAGTTACACTATCTGATCACTATATGAAACAACGATCAGTTCCCCGTGCGGAATCAGATACTGGTTAACAGATCAGATAGTGTAACAGGTTCAGCGCATTGGACAAAACGCTGAACCATCAAACATATACTTCTCTTAGCAAAACTCTTAGTGAAGGTCGCTGAAGCTGAAGGCCATCTGAAGAAGCATGAGTATCCGAGATCTCATGGCAGCCAAAAGTGCACATCAGCCCAAAGCTTCAGGGTCACAGAAAGACACAAGTAAAGCACAAGATTGTGCATCGGTGTTTATGAGAATATCTTGCATATCTTCTACAAGATATCATCGATCACAAGACGACAGAAAATACTGTTAGAATTCCGTTAGTCGTGCGCGTCCCATGATATATCCTCTGCACCAACGGAATTGTCACACGTGGAATCGATCGATCATTCCTTTGGCTCTATATTTCCCAGTGATATAAATTGAGGACTTAGACGATCGATTCCAGTGTGCACCCAACAAGGTTACACACTGCTAAATTTACTCCAGAACTTTATTCCCTCGAGTAGAGTGTAAACCACCAGTTAACTCGAGTTATCTGATTCGAGGATTGAATCTGTATAATGAAAGTGTCTGGTCTTGTGTTTATCATTTGTTGATCATAAACTTGTCTTAGATAATATATGTTGTTGTCTATCACATGCAAACAGTTTAGTTAGGATTTGTTCTTAGCTATTCCGCAAACTGCTTGCATCTTTATTGTATCAATTATGGATTAATAAAGAAAAGTTTAAAAAGTGTTGATTGTCTCCATAAATTTAAATTGGTCAGTGAAAGCGTATAGGTGTTATATTTCACTTATCACGGGACTAACAATTGGTATCAGAGCGGGGACAATTAATTCATAATTGTTGATCAAAAATGGGTGAAAAGCTATCTCAAATGTATCTCGGTTCAAAGAAAGATGCCCCTGTGTTTACTGATGACGATTTTGATATGTGGAAAATCCGTATTCTGGGATTTGTCGAACATCAAAATGACATGGGACCAGATATTCTCTTCAATGGTCCATACATTCCAAAAATGTTCATTCCAAGTGCAACCATTTACAAGAAAAAAAAGAGGGTGACGATAAAGACGAAGATGGAGAAGAAGAAGACCGTTTTGATGTTGAAGAACCCAAACCAAAAGATCAATGGTCGGAGGCAGACAAAATGCTAGCGGGTTTAGATGCTGAAATCCGGTTCCTCCTTCAAACATCCCTCCCAAACCACATTCTTATCACTGTAAAAAAGAGTGTAAAACTGCCAAAGAGATCTGGGATAATTTGTTAACGTCGTACGAAGGAACCGATGAAGTTAAAGCCAGCAGAAAAGCAATGTTAAATCGAAAGTATGAAGCTTTCAAAATCATCAAAGGCGAAACACTCAACATGTCCAATAGAAGGTTCACCATCCTCATCAATGAATTAAGGGAGTTCGACATTCACAAAGATGTGTAGGAGTTAATGTACAAATTTTTTGAAATTCTTCCAAAAGATTGGGCCGTCATGTCCACGATGCTAAGAACCTCTGGTCAGATGAGAGATATGAACATGAGCAGTCTCTACAGTACACTGATGAAATTTGAAAAAGAAAACAAGATGTATGATGATCTAAATGAAACTCCTACCTCCTCTGCTCTCATTGCAAGCTCTTCCAAGTCATTTCGCAAAGCACTAAAAGCAAAGGTGGAAAACGTTGTCGATCCAAACAATGCTGATGATGAAAGATTCGAGGATGCTGAAAATGGTGATTCCGAAGAACGTGAATCTAATCCAGGAGAAGGTGACAATGATGATATAAAAGAACTCTCTGAAAGTAAGGCTTTATTAGCCACAAGGAACAAAAGATTCTTAAATAGAAATAGATTAGGAGGTCCAAACGACAAAGGAGAGAAGGTATGTTTTAAGTGTGGAAGAACGGGTCATATCAAAGCTGATTGCAGAGTTAAAGAGAACTTTGGATCTGAAAAATCAAGCTCAAGCTCGTCGTCAAACGATAAAAAGGAATATGAAGATACTGAGAAGAAATACCAGGAGCCGAAAGCTCACCTAGCCAAGGATGAGAAAGATGCAAAACCATTAAAAGCAACTGCTGAAGCTTTGTTAAGTGACTCAGAGACAAGTGAAGAAGAAGTAGTTACTTGCAACTCAAAAGGTGTATTCGCAAAAATAGAAGAGGAATCCGAGTCAAACTCTGAAGATCAACAGAATTGTATATGTCTGATGGAAATGGTTGAGGATACTGAATATCGTCAGAAAGAAAAAGGGTCTCTTGATTCTGATACTCCAATGCCTGTTTCAAGGAAACGGGAAGACGAACTTCCAAATGAAGGAAAAGTGTCTAACACAGCTTCTCCAGAAGATTATCCATCACTAGTCAGATCACTTGCAAAAAATCTGATGATCACTCACAAAAGTAATGCTCAGTTAGAAACCGCTCTCTCCACGACGACAAAAAGGTTAGAAGAACTCACTCAAGAATCCTCAGAAGTTGAAAATTCAAAACTTTAGGTAATCAGGCTTCAGTGCTTCAACAACATCCTGAGAGATGATAATTTGTTATTAGCTCAGAAAAATGAAGCTCTTTAGAAATCATGCAACTCATGGAATAAATCATCCAATTTCAACAAGCAAGTTCTAGAAGAACATAATTTCTTCAAGGTTTTTTCTGAGAAGTATGAGCAATATCCAATCTGCAAAACTCGTACATCAGGAACATCAAACGTTAAAAACCAAACATCCAGACTGTCTAAATCTCAAGAAGTTCACTATGAAAGAGAAGTTTTTCAGACGGCAAGCGGAAATCTGATCATCACCAGAGATTATGCTTAAGAGGAATCCATGTTCCAGGATAAAGAGATGTCTCCGGCTACTACTTCACATGAAGAAGTAGAATCTACTTGTCATCAGAGACAACCAAAAACCACTGAAATTGATTGCTTTGACAATCAAACATTAGTAAACTTCACCACTCAAATCAGCTTGATAACATCATCAATAGCTGATACTAAAGCTGACCATGCACAACTAACAACCGAAATTAAGACTGAGATGAATGAAGGGTTCACACAAATTAACAATCAACTACAAATAGTCTTCATTCTACTAGAAAACAATGCCATTCCATCAGTCACTCTGAAAGACTTTGCAAGCTATCCTTTTCAAAATATCTCGTTTCATCCAGAGGAAATATCAGACGAATCAATCACCGTTAACTGTCTGATGACATTCTTTGATCAGATGGATGACCTCAATCAATCCCAAAATATCTCAATAGAAAACTATATCAACCAAAATGTTATTTTTGAAGGAGATGAGGAAATGGAGGTCGATGAAACTGAATCTGATCCAGGCATTCAAAATCTATCAATGGAACAATATGTCAGACAGAATATAATTGTGGAAATAACTAAAGAAATGGAGACGGCTTAAAGCAATTCAGATCAAAAAATTAACTCGAAAGTGATAAAAGAAATGTAGTTATCAGAGAAATGAAGATTGTTACAATCTCAGCCATGAAGAAGTTATAGCCTCGAGCTCAAAAAGGTCATCTGAAGCTGAAAAGTGTGCTTCAAAAAGGATGGCTACTTTAAATGACAACCAGTATCCATTCTTCAGTGATGGATACTCAAAGATCAAAAAATGAGCTGAAGAACAGTGCATGGCAAACAACATGATGGCATCTGTTACATGATCTGTTGTAAGCCCCTGCGACTCCACCACCTCATCAATAAGGCAAAGTGAAAGTTTTCCCATCATATCCTACCTATAGCCAACCACTGTTGCAGCTATTTTTCCTCATATGAAGCTGTTTCTTTTCTTCTCTTACCAAGTCCGAGGACTAATTTTATATTAGGTACCAGTTATTTCAATTCTCATCTTGTTCAGCTACTCATTTTCATGCAAGAATTTTTTTTTAATGATCAGCTTATTTTTCAGTCTTATAATTACATGAGTCTGTCTCTGTTGACATACAAACATATTACCTGATTTATCAGCCCTATTTTCATATCTCATTATATTCAGATATAAGACATTTAAAAAAAATATTCAGATATCACATACGTCAGGTGCATCCTGACGACTCGTTGATTTAGATAGTCAAATGATTTCAGATAGTAAAAATATATCCTAGACTATCTGATATTAATGACCATCTGATGAAATATCAGTTGCTAGATTTCATCAGATCGTCATTAGGTAGAGCAATCTCATTGGACCTATCTGCATAACTTGTTGGAATACGCTTCACGCGTATAATATATAGTTATATGGCTAGTTGTTTGTGAGCCTAAAGGGTCACACACTTAAACACTTAACACCATAAGATATATAGTGTAATTAGGGTAATTACATTATATATTAATATAAGCTACATGCTTGTATATAATATAGTTTAATATTAGTTGTTAATTTTGAAACTTAATTGTAAGCAAATAGAAGAAACAAAAGACAAGGGACTAGAGTGCAAATAAAACAATGGTTTATGGAAATCATTGAGGGGTGATTATAGCACCATTAAAGAGTGTTGATGGCCCCATAAACTCCTTCCTCCCTCCCCTCTTTGACCGTCCACTCTCTCTCTCTTTCAAGAGTTTTGGTTTTCTTCTTTGCAAAAAAAAAGGACTAGAATCCTCCTTTGGTGTTCTAGCAAGTGTTGTGTGGATTACTTTTAGAGGTATTCCTATTGAATACTTGGTTTCAATCCGTCCATATTCATCCACACGAATTATCAAGATCAAAGGCATCAAGGGTATGAAACGTTCATCTAATCTATTTGATTTTGATTGTAGTTTAATTGTATGATTAATATCAAGATCCATTCATGGTGATTAAATTCTTTCCGCTGCGTTTTGTTAATTGTTTTAACCGAAAATCACCATTAGTGGTATCACGAGTCATTATATTAATCATATAATTAGCTAGATATTGTGAAAAGTGGCAAAAATCAATCTTTTTTTATGGATAAAAAGTACCGATCGGACATCTAAAACCCTACGGGTTTTTTACAATTTTTTCGGTTTTTTTTTATAAAAATGAAGGTTAAAATAATGTATTTTTGGAACCCTATTGTCACTTGTTACAAAATCAAATCAAAAAATTAATCTAGTTTATTGATTTTTTTGATTATTTGGCTTGGAATTACTTGTTTAATTTTGTTTTTTGATATGGCAAAACATGTATTTGCCGTATCCCAAGCCAAAGCCTTGTCAAATTGTTACTTGTTTGTGAAAACCGATGAAAGCCTAGACCTTTGTGAATGAATGTGTTGATTGTTTGGTTGTTTTGGTTGATTTGGAAAAGCCGTGTTTTTGGCTTAAATTGTTGTAATTTTGTTTCAATTTTTTCTTTTATTTTTGGTGCCATGTTTTGGGGAAAATTTCATTGTAAAAGTAATTAGAATAGTAGTATTTTATTTCTTTGTATTTTGTAATTTGTTGACCAAAGATGGAGAGAAAATGAGGACAAAACAATAATTTTTGGCACCTCCTGCGCAGCTGCACGAAAACAGACTTTCCGGGAAATTGGCTATTCAGTTGGACCTGAAACCACCGTCAAAATTTCCGCAACTCAGAGACCTACGACTTTAAAGAAGGCGGGGAAGACCACCGAAGATTCCTTCAGTGACTTTTCGGGCCTTGAAATCAGACTGAATTTTCTGGCAGAATGTATTTTTCACAAATGTTGGTTTCTACTTGCCCATGAATGTCATGAGGGCAAGTGGAAGCCCATTGTGTTTATGTAGGCCCGTTTGGATTCATGTTGGCCCGTCCCCTAGTTTGACCCTTCCGTCCGTCGTGATGACTCACGTGACCAAACTTCGATTTCATCGGTCGAGGTTTGCACAAAATTTGTTGCATGTTTTATTTATGTTTGTGGTTGTTTTCTTTTCTATTAGATACAAGTAATAAAACAATTAAAATATGAATTTAGACACAAACATTAAAACATCCAAAACTTTTATCATCTATGATTACTTGTTAATCGTTAGTGATTAATCTTTAATCTAAAATTATTTTGAGATTAAACTAAGTTTAAATACGATTTGAAACTTAACCCTTAATAATCGCTAAATGTTTTTACCGTTTATTAAACGACTTATGAAGTGGTATGAATGAAGTACATGATTCATTCATATCTTAGTAAAATTTTATTAATTAAAATTTAAACATACCTAAAATTTAAGTCACGCCGTCCAATCGGTTGATAATCACATGCTTCTATTTTTGAATTCACGTGAGACGTGGTTTGAATTTAGATCTGAGGTCATTATTCTCTAAGGTGAGACCTATATCTATTTTAACATGATTTCTCATTGGATGACTTAATCGAGTTAACGGTGAGACCTTGACTCGAGGCGAAGATGCGACAAACATGCCACTTGACCCTAGATGCTTGTTCACTAGGTGCCATGAAGTCCCATACCTCTAAGAGTTGCACTTGTAATGCAATTGTTGATCATCACCTACGTATTGGATCTATCATCTCTAGCAGATCAACTGATGCGATGATAGAAGCTCAATGGGGTCTTAGCTTTTAATTAAAATTAATTGGGTAGTTAATTTAATAAAAGACATTATTATTGAAAATACTAATTAATAAACTTTTTAATTTTGTAGATGACTTCAAACAATCAAACCCTAACAAACACCATTATTCGTTCAGTTCTCGAAAGAGAGAAACTTGATGGAACGAACTTTGTGGACTGGTCTCGAAACCTAAGGATTGTCCTTAGGGCTGAGCACGAGTACCACCACTTGGAGGAGGCGCTGCCCCCTGACCCTACTGCTACCGCCACTGCTGATGTTCGTGCAGCCTATATCAAAAGGTTTAACAAACAACAGGAAGTCACCACGCTTATACTAGTGGGCATGATTCCCGAGATTCAAAAGAATCTCGAGGACCTCACTGCATTTGATATGATGCGTGACCTAAAGTCCATGTATCAAAAGCAAGACGAGCAGGAACTCTTTGACACTGTCAAAGCCTTCCATGCTTGCAAGCAGGAGGAGGGACAGTCTGTTAGCTCTTATCTCTTGAAGATGAAGAGCTACTTAGACCAAATGGAGAAGCTTGTTTACGCTATGCCGCACATCCTAGGGATTAGCTTGATTCTAACGTCCCTCGACAAGGATTTTGAACCGTTTGTCATGACTTATCATATCCATAGTATGAGGAAGACATTAGCCGAATTACATGCTATGCTGAAACAAACGGAAGCAAGCCTACCCAAGAAAACTCCGGCCCCTACTTTCCTTGCTATAAGGCAAGGAAAGATCCAAAAACCAAAACTGCAAGTAGTTGCGAAGGGCCAAGGAAAGGGAAAGCAAGCTTACAAGCCCAAGCCAAAGGTTCCCCCACGTACTCAAAAGAAGCACCCTGTTAAGGAGGTTGCTTGCCATCACTGCGGTAAAACAGGCCATTGGAGGGGGAATTATCTTGCCTACCTGGCGGAGTTGATGAAGAACAAAGCCAACAAGGTTGGCACATCAGGTACCTTCACAATAGAACTATATGCTTTCCCTAAGAAATCATGGGTATATGACACTAGTTGTGGAACTCACATTTGTAATACCATGCAGGGTCTAAGGGGAAGTAGAAAGCTAAACCATGGAGCTTTGGATTTGTACGTATGCAATGGGATGCGTGCACCGGTCGAAGCTATAGGAAGCTATGATTTAATCCTTCTTAGTGGTTTATTTATTGTATTAGACAATTGTCACTATGCGCCTAGTATTACTAGGGGTATAGTATCGATTTCTTGTTTGTGGAATAATGGTTTTATTCATACTTTTATGGATTATGGTATTTCAGTTTCAAAGGATAATGTTTTTTACTTTAATGCTATTCCTCGTGATGGTATCTTTGAGATTGACATGCATAATCGTATCACAAACAGTAGTTCTATTTATACATATAGCAACAAGAAATCCAAGAAGAACTTGGATTCTACTTACCTATGGCATTGTCGCCTTTGCCACGTTAACAAGAAACGCGTTTTGAAATTACAAAAAGATGGACTTATAAAATCAGATGATTCTAAATCATTTGATAAATGTGTTTCTTGTATATCTGGTAAAATGGCGCGCATGCCTTTCTCCCATGTAGGCGAAAGGGCCAATGATCTACTTGGACTCATACATACTGATGTATGTGGCCCTTTTAGAACTCGAACTAGAGAAGGTGCTACCTACTTCATTACTTTTACTGACGACTTTAGTCGTTATGGTTATGTTTACTTGATTAAACATAAACATGTAACCTTTGAAACGTTCATAGCTTTCCAAAATAAAGTAGAAAATCAACTTGGCAAGAAGATAAAGGCTCTCCGTTCTGATCGAGGAGGAGAGTACATGAGCCATGAGTTTCAAGACCATCTTAAGAATTGTGGGATTGTCTCACAATTCACTCCCCCTTATACACCATAGCATAATGGTGTATCAGAGAGGAGAAATCACACCTTGCTTAACATGTTCCGATCGATGATGAGTCCTACCACTCTGCCTCTATCCTTTTGGGGTTATGCACTCAAATCGGCTGCTCGCATACTGAATATGGTTCCCACCAAGAAGGTTGAAAAGACACCATATGAGATATGGCATGGGAAACTCCCTAACTTGTCTTACTTGAAGGTCTGGGGTTGTGAGGCTCTTGTGAAACGAGACACACCAAACAAACTTGAACCCAGAGCTGTCAAGTGCATCTTTATAGGATACCCTGAGGAAACGATGGGTTACTATTTCTACTACCCACCTGAGCAAAAAGTTATTATTGCTCGTTATGTTGAGTTTCTTGAGAGCAATCTCATTTCACAAGAAGCAAGTGGGAGTACCATCGACTTTGACGAGATTCCAAGCGATGAAGATGCACAACCTATTGTAGAGACTAGCAAACATCAAGATGAGGCTGAACATGAAACTGTTCCTGTTGCACCTTAAAATGATGTAGTCCCCGTTCGAAGGTCCGCAAGGACACCTCATGCACCTAAACGATATGGTTTCCATGTCGATGCTGAGGAGCTAAGTTTAGGGATCATGATGAACCCCCTAACTATCGAGCTGCATTATCAGATCCTGAATCTGACAAATGGCTTGATGCTATGCACGCGGAAATGCAATCCATGAAAGATAACCCAGTATGGACTCTGGTTGATCTTCCTCCTAACAGTAAGACTGTTGGTAGCAAGTGGCTCTTCAAGAAGAAGACCGACATGGATGGCAATGTACACACCTATAAAGCTCGGTTGGTAGCAAGAGGTTACACTCAAACCTACGGGATTGACTATGACGAAACCTTCTCGCCTGTTGCTGACGTTAGAGCTATTATGATTGTCATAGCCATAGCAGCGTACTATGACTACGAGAGTTGGCAAATGGATGTTAAAACTGCTTTCTTAAATGGACACCTTGATGAAGATGTCTATATGGTTCAGCCTGAGGGTTTTGTTAATACAAAACACCTCAAGAAAGTATGTAAGCTTCAAAGGTCCATTTATGGACTAAAGCAAGCATCCAAAAGTTGGAACAAACGATTCGACGAGGAAGTCAAAACGTTTGGCTTCACTCAGAATCCCGACGAGCCATATGTAAGAGCTAGTGGGAGAATTGTTGTCTTTCTAATCCTATATGTTGATGACATACTACTCATAGGAAATAACATTCCAATGCAACAAGATGTAAAATCCTGGCTTGGGAAGTGCTAAGCTATGAAGGATCTTGGGGAAGCGGCATATATACTTGGTATAAAGATCTATCGAGATAGATCAAAGCGGTTAATCGGACTAAGTCAAAGTGCGTACATTGATAAGATTCTAAAACGGTTTAGAACGGATGCTTCCAAACGTGGTAGTCTCCCTATGCAACACAATGTACATTTGAGTAAGACTCAAGGACTGTCCTCACCTGATGAGATGAAACGTATGCGTGATGTCACCTATGCCTCGACAATAGGATCTATCATGTATGCTGTGCGGTGCGGTGCACAAGACCTGATGTAGCATTCTCACAGAACCTTACAAGCCGATATCAATAGAATCTAGGTGAGAGTCACTAGACTGTTGTTAAGAACATACTGAAGTATCTTAGGAATACTAAAGATATGTTTCTTGTCTATGGTGGTGAAACTCAAAATGAGCTAAGCGTTACTTGTTATTATGACGCTAGTTTTGAGACTGATAGAGATGATTCCAAATCTCAAACGGGGTATGTTTTCGATTTGAACGGAGGCGCTGTTGATTGGAAAAGTGCAAAGCAGAGCACTATCGCTATGTCTTCTACAGAAGCTGAATACATTGCAACTATTGAAGCTGCAATGGAAGCTGTTTGGATGAGGAAATTCATTTCTGGGATTGGGGTTGTCCCCAGTAATGAAAGACCGATGGATATGTACTGTGGTAACCCAGGTGCTATCATCATTGCCAACGAACCCGGTGTTTAGAAAGGCGCCAGACATTATCGGAGGAAGCTTCACTACATTAGAGATGCGATCCTAATGGGAGATGTACGCTTGCTCAAAGTTCGTACAGATGATAACTTAGCTGACCCCTTCACGAAGCCAATGCCATGTACCAAACATATTGAGAATGCTAATAACATTGGACTTCCACCAGCTAGTAGTTTCATGTAATCTATTTTAGTATTTGGATAATGGAACATTGAGCAGTTTTTATTGGAATAAATTGATATATTTGATATGATCATTTTTTATATGAATATCTACTGTGTTCTATATATGCATGTTTATATCCATGAATATTTACTGCATTTTATATTCAAAATTGTCCATTGTCATAATAATAATACGGGAATATTATTAAGACAAATCTGAGGGCATTGATGACATTATCTTAGTATGACTAAGGATGATGAAATCAAACTCACATGGTGTTCATAATGATGCACAATTGGACTGACCCAACCTATGAGAAATTACTTCCTGGATTTATGTCACAAGTGAATATCACAAAGGCTTTGTCACTTATCCTCTGACTTGAGATGCAAGTTGGTTTGTGTATGTAGAGGGGCAAACTTTGATATGGTTATACGCTGACCTGAATAAGGCTGCTATAACAACCATTATCGGGTTTCTCATTAAGCGTATGACAGACACATGCGGTCAATAAAGAATTTGTTCCTCCACACATATGGATTAGATACTACTGGGCCCCTCAATGATTTGAATAGATGTATGTGTGGCCACACCCAAAAGGTAATCAAGATGAATCTTGATTGGTTTTGGTAATCTACATCAATATATAGATCGAGAAACAGAATCGTTGAAATTTTAGATTGACATTAATCCTTGTCTTAAATTCAACATAGTATCAGTAACAAAAGGATAACTGCTCGAAAAACTTTGAACAAAGATTTTATGAAACTCCTCATGTACTTCTAGGGGCATTGGCGGGTTGCTAGACTCTAACCTTTGCTTGTATAGCTACTTGATGTTATCACGTGCGCAAGTGGGAGCTGTTGGAATATGCTTCACGCGTATAACATATAGTTATATGACTAGTTGTTTATGAGCCTAAAGGGTCACACACTTAAACACTTCACACATAAGATATATAGTGTAATTAGGGTAATTACATTATATATTAATATAAGCTACATGCTTGTATATAATATAGTTTAATATTAATTGTTAATATTGAAACTTAATTGTAAGCAAATAGAAGAAACAAAAGACAAGGGACTAGAGTGCAAATAAAACAATGGTTTATGGAAATCATTGATGGGTGATTATGGCACCATTAAAGAGAGTTGATGGCTCCATAAACTCCTTTCCCCCTCCCCTCTTTGACTGTCCATTCTCTCTCTCTCTCTCTCTCTTTCAAGAGTTTTGGTTTTCTTCTTTGCCAAAAAAAAGGAACTAGAATCCTCCTTTGGTGTTCTAGCAAGTGTTGTGTGGATTAGTTTTAGAGGTATTCCTATTGAATACTTGGTTTCGATCCGTCCATATTCATCCACACGAATCATCAAGATCAAAGGCGCCAAGGGTATGAAATGTTCATCTAATCTATTTGATTTTGATTGTAGTTTAATTGTATGATTAATATCAAGATCCGTTCATGGTGATTAAATTCTTTCCGCTGCGTTTTGTTAATTGTTTTAACCGAAAATCACCATTATAACTGACACTCAAGTCCTATTGGACACGTCTGTCCCGCTGACATTTAATGCGACTGCACGATGTCATTTCCCGCCACACTACCCTGCCATTTGATTGACTTCTCTCATTATTCCTAGACTAACTATAAATATCATCCCATCTCCACCACACGATCAATCTCAATGATTCAAATTCTAACCGTCGATCAAAACCGTCTCCCACGATCTTCCCCAAATTACTCTACACTTCAGCATTTCGCAAATTTTCACCAACACTTTTTCTCTCTCGCAACTCTCAAAACCCTTTCGTCCTCTTCGCAAAACCTCTCACTACCTGCAAGCAATGTCGAAATCGAAAAGAACTTATCTCAAGGTTCCCCTTCGAGGCTCGATTCAACCATCTCTAAATGTTTCATATCCATACCGAAACATATAATATACAAAGAACAATTCAAGAAGCTTTATAAAGTATCGTGTCAGAAATTTGAGACCAGAGTTTAAGGAGATGCAAAAATTCTTCGATCAATACCCAATCAGGGACACGTTAAACTTTGACATCCCCTGTCAAAACCGATGTTACTCGAATTCTAGTATACATGCACCACCTCCAAAGAATCCAGAGAAGACGTTATAACCGGAACAATACTACAAGGTAAACACACTGTATCCTTCAACCTCACTACATTTAGGGAAGCACGCAAACTCGATTATGTGAGACCCCCACAAGTCCATGAACCAACCCCGTCGCTTGAAGAAGCAAAATCAACTGTTCTGCCATACATCAGATACCAAGGAGATCATACCAAGGGTGTCTCAAGAACAAAAATGGGCTTGTTTTGGTCATCGTTCTTTATGACCATCTCTCAATGCCTGACCAGTAAGACTGGTGGGTATGATTCTGTTTCTGGTCATGAGATGATATTAGGAGCGGCCCTGTTCTCCGATATTAGGATTGATTTTGGCTCTCTAATCTTTGATCAACTGGTAAAAAAGGTCGGTTCTGCAAGCAAAGATGAACTAATCCCGTTTCCCAGGTTCTTGTGTATGGTCTTTCTTCATTCTTTAGGAGAACAAGAGTTTTATGATAACATTGGCTCCTCTCTCAAAGATGGTATGGTGGGGAGCTCAAACTTCATGGTGCAAGAAGAGAAGTTTGCTCCCGAACTCCTAGAAGGTATGTTGAGATTTACTCGATTTGACCAGTCTGCCTCCTCTTAAGAGGATGATGCCGAATCTGATGATGACAACAATAAATCCTCCCGTGATCATTCACAACCACCACCACCACCGTCAAACCCATCAAACCAAGCCCGCAGATATAGAACCAAAAGCTCCAACCCCAGAGTGGTACCAAATCCTACTCCAATTGAAATAAGAGAAATCTCATCCACCCCTATACCAGTCCATCTGAGGACAGAAAATGTTGATATGGACCATTCTCCGGTCCATCAAGAACCTAGGTTAGATAATGATCTTGATGATATTAACAGACTCATTGATGAGTTTGTAGAAGAAGAAGTTACTGATGTGAATCAATTAGTGGAGCACACGAGTGCCCCCACTCAAGCAATTGATGGTACTGAACCCGAACAAGAATACAAGCTACCAGTCAGCTGGACTGATAGCTCCGATGAAGAACCCGCCCCCACAACCGAGCAAGTTCCACCTCCCAGGTGAGCTGCCACACCAGAGGGTCCGAGGGACAAGGGTGTGCCAGCTGCGAGAGATCTCCCTGGCATGATGGAAAACTTTAACGAAACATTCGAACATCTTGCTATGATTAAAAGTTTTTGTGGGATTATAAATACCAACATTAGGTACGTCTCCAATCACCAGGCCATGTTAGACAGTGTTCAAGATTTCTTGGCTACCAATCAGGAAAATCTCAAAAAGATACGTGAATGCACAAAACGGGAAGATCGATAATCTTATATCTGCAATTGAAAATCTCACGACAAGAAACGCTGATCTGAAATCTAAATTCACTCGCCTCGAAAGATCCATTGGTGAAAGGATTGATAATCTGTTATCTCGCATCTCCAGCCTTGTTGAACCACTGATGAATAATGAAAATGCTCACGGTGTCACTCCCACCCCTCATTTTCAGGGGGAGAAATATGTGTCCCATCAAGGCATAGCGGAGAGGGTCGTTAGACCGGCTGCACTAGGAAGTGAAGACGAGAGAAACCAGAGCAAGGGGAAGAGAATCGCTGGAGACAACAGAGCTCATAATGTTGGAAGTGGTTTGAATCGTGTAGCCAAAGAAAGTGTTCAGGGTGGGAGAACCTATCAGATGACCTCAGAACGTTTTAGGAGGTCAGGGATCAGGTTTGAACAGTTCCAAGAAATCACAATCACTCATGCTGGTGGTACTACCAGAATCCCAATCGTTCCATCCTCAGATCCCGTTGTCTGGGTTTCTGCAGAAGCTCTAATGGGAAAAATCCAAAATCTTCCCCTGGACAAAGGTAAGGGTCCAACAACTTCTCCTCTAAAATTGAAAAAGCGGAAGAGTCAGATGACTCCTGATAAAGAAAAACTCAGGAGAACTGCCAGACGTCTAGGGATGCCTATTGAAGAGGTTGCTGAAGCTATGAAGGAAGAACGAAACATGAAGGGCTTGGGAAGCCACAAGGGTAGAAAGGAGTGATTCGCTGGGAAATGGCGGGAGGTACCGGTGAAAGAAGACCGGTGTTTGAAGAACTTTATTTCGTTTATGTTCAAAACAATGGTCTGTAACCCTTAAAACAATTTACTTTTCTGCATGCACTACAAAAACAATTTCCATCTATGTCTTTAATTTGCTACTCCGTTATGCATTAATGTCATCAGTTAATGATGATGATTTTGACATACCTGAGTATATTTGTTTGCTAGATACTTAGAAAAACTCAAAAAGAAAATATGAGTTATAAATTGTAGTGTGATTATATTCTATCAGATCACCATATACTGTAATGTTTTTCTAGGTACATCAAAGATCCTCTGAATTGTGAAAATACTCAAGGTTAAATATAAAACCTTCACATATTCAGGGGGAGTCTCCTAACTATTTGTCTACATCAAATAGGGGAGATTGTTGGGTCGCTGAAAAGCATCCCCCACTGAAGAGATTTAATGAAGACAAAAAGGCAAATAGTTAGAAGACAATCTAAGGATCAGTTCCTCAGATTGTCGGTAGCTGCATCTGATCAGTTTGGATTTCAGTTACCTAGTTACACTATCTGATCGTTATCTGAAACAACGATCATTTCCCCGTGCAGAATCAGATACCGGTTAATAGATCAGATAGTGTAACAGGTTCAGCGCATTGGACAAAACGCTGAACCATCAAACACATACTTCTCTAAGAAAAAATCTTAGTGAAGGTCGCTGAAGCTAAAGGCCTTCTGAAGAAGCATGAGTAACCGAGATCTTATGGCAGCCAAAAGTGCACATAAGCCCAAGCTTCAGCGTCACAAGTAAAGCACAAGTTTGTTCATCGCTCTTTATGAGAATATCTTGCAAATCTTCTAGAAGAAATCAGCGATCACAAGATGACACTGTCAGAATTCCGTTAGTCGTGCGCGTCCCATGATATATCCTCTGCACCAACAGAATTCTCACATGTGGAATCGATCGATCATTCCTTTGGGTCTACATTTCCCAATGATATAAATTGAGGACCTAGACGATCGATTCCATTGTGCACCCAACAAGGTTACACGCTGCTAAATTTACTCAAGAACTTTATTCCCTTGAGCAGAGTGTAAACTACCAGTTAGCTCGATTTATCAGATTCAAGAATTGAATATGTATAACGAAAGTTTCTGGTCTTGTGCTTGATCATTTGTTGATCATCATATTGTCTTAGATAATATATGTTGTTGTCTATCACATGCAAGCAGTTTAGTTAGGATTTGTTCTTAACTACTCCGCAAACTGCTTGCATCTTTATTGTATCAACTATTGATTAATAAAGAAAGGTTTAGAAAGTGTTGAGTGTCTCCATAAATTTAAATTGGTTAGTGAAAGCGTATAGGTGTTATATTTCACTTATTACGGGACTAACATGCTTGATTTCTAATTGGAATTGCTAATCCAAGGTGAGTTCATCTATGTACATTTGTATACTAGTAGTTATAATTATATACATAAATGCTATATGTTTATCTGTTATTTAGGTTATTGTTATTACAAATGTGATGCTTAGAACATTGAATTGATTTTTCTAGTGATTTGAATAAATTATGATTAGGCGAAGATTGATTTATTGATAAAGTCATGATATGTGCATTGAATAGTTAGAATATAGGATTATTTGTGGTATGTTATGTTTGAATAGTTGGTTAAATGTATTGATTGTTGGAATACCCTTGTAGTGTCTCACTTGGTAACGCTTCAAGTTGTATAAATTCCTCGTGTGGTGTCTCGGTTGGATTGCCCTTGTGTGAGATTCATTTATTAGTGATTCGGGTTGTGAAAATCCTCTTGTTCTGGTCTCGTGGAGTTATCTTTGTTATTGTTTCGTTTGATATCGTATATGAGTTACCCGTATGAATTCCTTGAGAGATGATTTCGTTTCGTGAGGACCCACGCTGGCTTGAGTATTACTTTGTGTAATATGTTGGGCGGTGGTCACGGGAGTACCCAGTGGAGGAGTGGTATGGACCATGGTGGTGAAGTTCGCGGTCATCGGTTCATTAAGGGATGTCATGATCAACTTCATCGGCCTCATTCCCTCATGGCCTAAGAGGGAATGATGCACTTTGATTTGTTTGGATTGTATTGAGATCTCGTTGATTCATGATGTGGTATTGAATGCCGATTATAGCGGTTATATGATGATTCTCGTTGAAGTATTGACTCGGTGATTGGTTCTCGATTGTGTCTATTATTTGGCGAACTCTTGTTGATTCTCGCGATGTTGTTGTATTCTAAATGTCAGTCATTCAGTAAGTCTCGTTGCTTGGATAGGTTTTAATACTCGGTCACGTCAGATTCTCGGTAAATCTCATTTCAAGATGTAAAGCTTCTTGGTTAGTTATATATTGACGTGTTCTTGCTATAATGTGAATTCCCTGAATTGTTTATCTCATTTATATGTTTTATTCCTTTGTTTTCTATATAATGCAAGTATTATTTTGTGCTTTATGAACTCACTAAGCTCGTTGTAGCTTACCCGTTTAGTGGACTAACTTTTTACAGGATAAGATAAGAGTAAGCTTATAGGATCTTGAAGTTGATCGGAAGCTTAGAAGATATATATTTTTGGTATATAATTAGGTATGTGGTAGTTGGGTAGTTTTATATTTTGATTGTAGTTAGTTGGTTTGTATCCATAGTCATTGTTGGTAGTGAGATCTTGGCTTGCTTGTTGTCTTTTGTATAATCGTTACCGGAATCGAATGGTTAATTGTAAATAGATAGATATTGGGATATTGTTAGTTTTAGGTTGGTGGGTATTTGACCCGGTCCTTACAATATGGTATCAGAGCATTAGTTTGAGTGATTTAGGTATCGTGGCGGTACTTAGACTCAAACTTAGGTGGTGATGGTATAGTGTATAGGTTATGGGTTTAGGATGGATACAAACCATATGTTAAGTCTAGAATGTGGGTAAAGGGTAAACAATAGGAAATGGTATGGTTAATGAAATGATTGTGTGTTCTTAAATTTCAATAAATCATGGATCAAAGAAGTAGTAATCGTGATCATGGGAATCCTGAAGGAGAGGAACATCATGTTTAACCCGAGGTTTGAAACCGCTTAGTTAAATGGAAGAGGGTCAAGTGTCTGTTGTGAAGAGAGATTGATGAGTAGGGTTGTGAATGCGGTTTGTTCTATGTTTGAATAACATAGAAAAGGAGAGAAAAGTAATCTGAAGAATAGAGTGGTGATTGAATCTTCAATTGAGAAATTTGAAGTGATACCATTAAAACATTTCGTAGAAGTGGAGCTACCGAATTTACAAGTGTGCCTGATCCCGTGGAGTCATTGTTGTGTATCGAAAACACAGACAATGAAAGGCATTGACTTCATGAATAATTCATGTCCAATCTTAAATGAGGAATAAGAGTATCATATGTTTGGGGAATCGTTTAGTATACATATATTCTCCTAATGATATGAGAATAAGGTTTGAGACAGAATTCTTGGAAATTAGATTAGGATCAATGTAGTTAGGCGAATATTACATGGTGTTTAATCAAGAGGCATAGTTTGCCACAAAGTTCATTCTAAATGGAGTAAAGAAAGTATAAATGTATGTGGAAGGTTTAGGTATGAAGATTAAGATTTCATTAGCAACTGTGATATTCCTTTGTTCGCGAAAGCTGTACAAGATGCTTGGAAGTGTGAGCTTGAGTTGAATCCACGTGGAGTGTTGATTCCTGAATTTAAATGTCATATAATGGAACAGTGTATTTTCCCCGCCCGGTCAGTATCAGTTCTCTTCGAATCAGGCATAAGTAAGGTTTATGTGAAAAGAATATATTATGAGCATAACTCTGATAATTTTGTAGTCAAATACTTCCTGTAAATGTCAACAGTGGCAGGATTCATCATGAATGATGTGAGAATTATAGTGAACCTTGAAGTGTTATGGTTGTGGTGAAGACTGACATATAAAGTCTAAATGTCCGTTCAAGGATACAATTATTACTTTTGCGGAATGTTGGGGTACAAAAGGCGTCAATACTCTACTCATTTTAATTAAGCCGTTGAAAGTAAAGCTTTGGTTTATTTGTCTTCTATGGCGGATACTCTAAGAAAAAAGGAGGAGGTTCCTAGAATAAGAGGTTGTATGGTCAAATCACTCCTGACGAAGCCTACAAGGATGCAAATGTCAAAATTGGTACATTTCTTGTTAATGCTCTAATCGTTCGTAGATTGTTTGAATCAGATATATATTGATGTTGTGAGTAGTGAAACTCTATTGGCCACAATGAGTATAGGGATTTATGTTTTGAAATTTATAATCACATGACTTCCATATTGATCTAGTGTTCACGGAATTTGCCAAGCTTAAATATTATTTATTTGGAATGGATTAGATATTGAAGTTTAAGGACCACCTTATGTGTTTTGAGAAAATGGATCAAACTCTGGTTGAAAGGAGAATAACCCGAGTATGTGTAAGGTGAAAGTAGAATGGAGAATTAACGCACAAATTGGTCCTTGTAAGTGGTAATTCTTTTCCCGTAAGTGCATTAGTGATGTTGAATGGGTATTGCATACGGAGATGATGTTGTTATCCTCGACGAGTTAGATGGGCGATAAGCTAAAACTTGAAACCTGAGATTAATAAGACTAAAAGATTGTTGAAGTGTGCAAACTAGGATGAGGTAGGAATTATGGTAAGATTAGTCATAATACGAGGTTGGACTTTGATCATGTTAGTAGATGTTGACTAAACTGGAACTTAACTAATATGAATTGAATATAGCGGGGATATTAAGGTGGTTATAATGCAATTAGTTAAA